>JANAVB010006599.1:33945350-34287850 GCA_029216955.1 Iris pallida
GATCATCCCGACCTTCTCTGCTGCATCTGTGATCATCTCTGGCCCAAGCATAACTCTGTCTCCAACATCATCCCAAAAGAGCGGTGTGCGGCATCGTCGTCCATATAGCGCCTCGAAAAGAGACGTACCGATACTGGCTTGGTAGCTGTTGTTGTATGAAAACTCTACCAAGTGCAGATGGCTCTCCCATGATCCTCCAAAGTCCAGCACGCAGGTCCTCAGCATATCCTCCAGTGTCTGTATCATTCTTTCGGACTGTCCATCTGTCTGCGGGTGGTACGCCGTACTGAACTTGAGCCTACTGCCCAACTCCTCCTGCAAGCTCCTCCAGTAGTGGGATGTGAATCTGCTGTCTCTGTCCGACACGATGCTCACCGGCACTCCGTGTAGGCGAACTATCTGCTGCATGTATAGCTCCGCCAACTTCTCGGTGGAAAGCCCCACCTTGAAGGGTATGAAGTGCGCACACTTCGTCAGCCTGTCTACGATGACCCAAATGGCATCCTTTCCTCCTTGGGAACGAGGAAGCCCTGAGACGAAGTCCATCGTAATATGTTCCCACTTCCACTCGGGAATGGGTAACGTCTGTAACAAACCAGCTGGCCTCTGGCGCTCCGCCTTGACCGGCTGGCAAACTAGGCATCTCGAGATGAAACATGATACATCCCTCTTCATTCCGTGCCACCAAAGATGTTTCCGCAAGTCACGGTACATCTTGTTAGCACCAGGGTGAATAGAATATCTCGATCGGTGTGCCTCCTGCAAGACGGCCTCTACCAGCTCTCCCTTCGGCACGCACAATCGGCTGCCATGCCTCAAGGATCCATCCTCTGCTATAGTGAAGTCGTCCAGCAATCCAGCTAAAGCCTGGGGTCGAAGTCTGCGAAGGCTCTCATCTGTAGACTGTGCCTCCCGGATCTGCTCCATCAAACCTGACTGAATGTCAAGCGCCATCATCTGTATCACTGATCCTGGCCGAACTAGCTCGATACCGAGCTTCTCCAGATCCTCCCGCAAATGCCGATCAATCATCAGGTACCATGCCATCGGATGCCTTCTCAGCGCATCCGCCACCACATTTGCCTTCCCGGGGTGATACTGTAAATCGATGTCGAAGTCTTTCATCAACTCCAACCATCGTCTTTGCCTCATGTTCAGCTCTTTCTGCGTGAACACATACTTCAAGCTTTTGTGGTCAGTAAAGATCTCCATACGCTCTCCGTATAAGTAATGTTTCTATAACTTGAGTGCAAAGTGTAATGCCCCGCTCCGTATCGGTGCATTATGATGAGTCGTTGACTCGAAGAGTTACGTTGACCCGATGAGGTATCGATGCGAATCGATACGAGAGTTACGTTGGCCAAAGGTAAGCCTTGAGTCGGTTGGAATCTATGAATCAAATCGATGGAAAGGATAAGTCCCGTTTGAGCATGTGCTGATGTTAGTTGATCTGGTGTGCAGGCTATGCCTTTATGCTGGATTACGGATCGTGGTATGGGCGCAATAGGCCAAATCAACCGAGTAGTTCAAATGAATGGCTAAGTCCGAGAATTAGCTATGCGATCGAGTTATGGAAGCGAGACGCTTCAGCTCGACAAAACGGCAAGGCGTATCGGCTTAAGGTGGGCGGGTTCTTGACTCTCTCTCCCTATTCTTTCACGTCCAATAAGAGATATCAGTGTATGCGTAATATGTTATCGAGTTAGCGAGCGTTGCTCGACGACTAAGTGTTAAGTATACGTTGAACACTAAGATAGAACATTGAACAATCGAAACATTTAAAGCGACGTGCATCAAGTGTACGAGTCGCGGTAGGACAATGATGGTAGAACATTGAAAGACGATATTGAGATGTGCATCATGTGCACAGCTTCGAGAACATTGAACACTAGACGTAGAACATTGAATACGGCGCTGAGCGTGCCCTCGGGCACTTATGTTACGAAAAGACTAAGTAATACGGAGTTATGCTATGAGAATAACTTACGAATGGTATGCGTGGAATACGAGTATGAGACGACTAAGCCGTTGGGCGTCGTGCATCAATATGGATGTGTTGGGGTATAACACCGACAGAGTTCCCCATATGAATGGTGGATTATGTTTATGGCACGGGAAACCGTTTATGGCACGGGAAACCGTTTATGTGCGAGACTATGTTTATGGAATACGAGATCGGTTGGTATGCTATGGATTGTATGATATCGTACGTATTGCATGGTCAATGGACTCGGATGGCCCGTGCACGGGTATGGCTTCCCTCGAACGGTTACGCTGGGATGCCGGGACCGTTCGGCCTAGAAGGGAATTATGTGTGGTATTTATGGTGCACAACATTCGGACGGATTGCGACCGTCCAGTACTGTAATAAGCTATGATATCCGTAAGTTTGGGATCCTTCGGATACTGGGCTAGCAACCCGTATCAAAGCGATTGTAGGCTTACACATATGAGATGCCAAGTCCATTACGGTGCGAAACACCGTGACCTTCATATAGATAGGGCCGGTGGGCTGAGATGAGAGCTGGGTGCAGGCGCAGGGCCTGCCACCCATTATGCATATGTTTACATTTATGATTGGTCGGTTGCGTGAATAATATGATTTCTATGTTAAGTTCTAACGAGTGCAGGCTAGGCGAAAAGGGACGGAGATGAGCACGAACACTATGTTTACGTTCATGTTATGGCTAACTGCATCTGCTGCAGGAACACGATATGGGACACATTTATGATAATGTGCTATGTTTAAGTGTTGCCATAAAATCGACCCTAAGGCTAATTAGCAAGATCACAAATTAAGATGCATGTTCACTAAATGATTTAGTGTTTGGTTGCGTACGAGCGGGTCTTGATCAGTGCGAAGCGAAGACGAAAGCACTAATCCCCCACTAGTTTATGTGCAGGTCAGGTTATGATCGGCTCGGGGCGGAGCTGGGCTTGGACGTGTCGAGGCATGGAGTCCTTGGCGTTCAAGAGGAGATTCCGCATATACATTCGGACTTACGACATGGAGATGTTCGGCCGAAGACTACTTGGTGGCTATAAAGAGGCATAATGTATGGAACAATGAAATCCTTTGTGAGCTAGAGAGATCATGAGCGTTGTAGCCAATTGGCATTTATGTTGGGCTATTCAGAGCTTTGTAATCTTCGATATGTTATTAATAAAAGAGATTCTTGTGTTATACTTTGTTTTCCTTCCGCTGCTTATGTTATCAAATTGAGATAGTTCTATGTGAACCTGTTATCTTGCCTTGCACGAGCGCAACTCCAGGCTCGTGCGGCATCACGCCCCAGCGAGGACGATGATTCGGATAAAATCTAGCGAGGACAAGCGATTTCCCGGGTCAGAGCGTGACAAGTTGGTATCAGAGCGGTTCCATCCTTTGGACCGTGCATGAATCTCTTTGACCCTCAGTTGCTTCGCTATCGAATTCAGTTGACTCTAAGTTGTTTCCGCAACCGCATGGCTCATGGATCTGCTCGACGCTACATTGGATGTTCCATACAATAAGTCTATATTAAGTGCATACGTTTGCCACAAGTATGTCGTGACTATTACGTGATCTTCGGGTGCCATCGGGGAGTATTGATTGCACGAAGTGCAACGGGTGATGGGATGTTGGTCGTACAAAGTGCAACGAATATGGCAATGTTGGTTGCATGAAGTGCAATGATATGCGTATTGTTGGTCGCACGCAGTACGAGGAGTTATGTGTTGTTGGTCGCACGCAGTACGAGGAGATATGTGTTGTTGGTTGCACGAAGTGCAACGGGTCGATATGTGAGGCGATGCGTGTTATGTGGCTAGGCGAATGGTTATGTGTTGTTGGTTGCACGGAGTGCAGTGAGTCGTGAATCGTTCATTGCATCAGCGCAACGATTCGGTATGGTATGATACGTGTTGTATGGCTATGCTGATGGATAGCGATATGTTGCACGAGATTGAGAAATGACCTTAAGTATCGAGAGTAAATTGTTGTACGAGTTGCAACGAGCGAGATTGAAAGATCGTAGATGCGATGATAATGAGTCGAGTTGAGTAGGCGAACGTTTATGTTGGCCGTATGTCGCATTGAGCTTGAATAAGCGAATGTTACGGGTGTGATCGAAACGATCGCCATGGTACGGTTAGATCGAATGTGTATCAAACTTGAGCTAACGTTAGAGCTGGGATCGGAAGGATCGCCATACGGGACGGTTAAGTTGAGATAGAAGTCGGACCTATCCGGAGTGTGATGTCGAGTAATGACTCGATTTCGAGTGGTATATGCAATACCAATTACACGATAAGTGTAGCGAAGTATTGTATCGATAACGATAGGCTCGATCCTGAGTGGTATATGGAATACCACTTGGCGATGATTATGTTGAGTCGGTTGGTGATTTACGATAGACTTCGTCGAGATGATTATATTGTTATGATAAGTTTGTCCGCAACGGACGAAGTAGTACCGAGACTCGAGTGGGAATGATTTGAGAGAAGTCGATGCTAGTATTCTAAGATGAATTGAGTCGAACGATTATGTGCGAAGTCGTACTTATGGATGATGTGTCGGGCGAGAATTCGTTAAGTATAAGTTGAACGATAGGCCGAGCATATGCGAATGAATGTTATGTTGAGGAAATGATCGACCCGATCGAACTTATGTTGAGTTAGTACGGAGACTTCTTCGGAATATGTTGAGTAAGTACGAAGGAATCGTTCGAACGAATTCGAGTTAGTGCGATAAGTCGGTAGCACGGTTTGGAAGTGCGAGTTAGGGATATGAGAATGAATATATAAATTAGAAATTATGTCGTGAAGATGATAGACGATTACAACGAAATGAATCTGGAGGTGTACAAGACTTGATTCGTATTCGAGTTCGGATAACGACAGTGATGCAACGAATTTAAGCTTATGAGAAAGGAAGATGTTCAAGTTATGCATATCGACGATGGTATTGAGACGTATCAAAGACGATATGCATACTCGGGGATACTCTGATCGAATGAACGAAAATTATGTTGTGCATTGTTGTTGGATGAATAAGATGCAAGTTAAGTTGATGACAGTTTAGATGATAACGGTAGGAACGCTTCGGAGAATTTGAGAGTGAATGGATGTTGCTCGGATGAAATCGAAAGTGTCTGGATTGCTTAGCGGATCACCACTATGTTGACATTCTTGTCTTGAGCGAGCGCAACACCAGCCTCGCACATGCGTCACGTCAAATTGGGATGATCATTCCGCATGAGCACTGGTATGTTGATTCATCCAGTGGGGATGATCGAACTTGCGAAGCGTGGCAAATTTGATATGGACTTGTGGTTTGATGCGAAAGTTGTTCGAGGATGGTTTCGAGGAGTATGGAAGGTGTCGGACTATGATAACGATTAGGTAAACTTAGACTTGAGGCGATTAGATGTCATGCGACTAGCGAAGATAGTCAACGGTAATGCATGAGTGATTCGAGTAGTAACGACGTGCAATGTGCATAAGTAATTCGAGTAGTTATCGGCGCATCAGTTGCGCAAGAGTAGAGAAATTATGGATTGGTATGTCGGATTGGGTAAAGTCCCATAGGAATTGTCGGGAAATGATTTGGCTCCGCGATAGGATATAGCATGGTTCGTTGTAACTGTCCCTCGTTGATGATCTTCAATTATCGAGCGTAGTTTCGGGGCAGGTGACCCTAGAAGACTTGACCGCCAAATCAAGTAAAAGTTGAAGTCCCATAGGATGACCTTAAAGAAGTCGCGTAAGAAGGATAAGAATGAGGGAGTGCATGTCGAGGATAAGTCTAAGCGAGTGAGTATCATGTCTCGAAAGTTAGCAAGTACTAGAATCGATATGGTCAGAAAAGTTATGTTGGATCGAGTGGATGTTGAGGAACGTGCTTAGCGTAGTGACGCGGTAAGGCGATTGCAAGGATTTTGCAATGCGCGAGAGCGACGGATAGTAGAACGACCCTAAGAGTTGTGTCGTGGATCGGTTTGAGTAACAGTTAGGCTATGTGTGTTGAGCGCGCCATCTATGTTGCGAACGAACTAGTCGGGATTGATTGAGGATTGAGTAAAGGATTTGTACTCGGTCGAGTATCGAAAATAGGCGTATCGTAGGAGACCTTGGGTCGGAAAGATTGTTGCCTTTGAGCATCGTAGACTCAAGTTGACCTCTTGTGTCGGGAGAGATTAAGTATGATATCTGGATAAGTTACCTAGCGGGGGTATCCCAGACGCGATGTGTATATGGTTCGAGAACGTGGATCGTATTGGAATAGTTGAGTGCGATATATAGTACGGATTGTAGGCAAGGGAATTTATGACATGTGGACTCAGTCCATGTCGTTAAGGCCAAATGTTATGAATGATTGGATGAAAGATTTGAGTTATGTGAGAGAGATAGGCAAACGGTTGGGCGAATAGGAGTTGCAGAGAATTGTTGTGATCGGATGCGCATTGACTCAATGCAATGTGAGTGTTAGGTGGCCGGCGAGAAACTTACGAGATCGAAGTTATGGTTTGAAATAAGTTTTGTGCAAGATGTTGGAAGATGATCGCATGTTATGGGATGATGCATACGAAGAGTATTTTGGGAATATGCGCTAAGATATGACTAAGTCGAGTACGGACCGATGGATGCTTGAGGATGTAAGTTGAGCTTGTTAGTTGTCCCGATATCCTACAACTGAGCTTGGCTGAAATGCATATATTGGTGGGACGCCTAAAATATGTGTATGATCCAAACTAAGTTGTATGATTCAACGATAGTAGTACGAGATCGTGAAGCGATCTATGCGAGACACTTGGATTTAAGTGTTGGTTTCGGTTCGATGACGAACCTGATTTTGAGTGGTATATTATGTAATGCCCCGCTCCGCATCGGTGCATTATGATGAGTCGTTGACTCGAAGAGTTGCGTTGACCTGATGAGGTATCGATGCAAATCGATGCGAGAGTTACGTTGGCCAAAGGTAAGCCTTGAGTCGGTTGGAATCTATGAATCGAATCGATGCAAAGGATAAGTCCCGTTTGAGCAGGTGCTGATATTAGTTGATCTGGTGTGCAGGCTATGCCTTTATGCTGGATTACGGATTGTGGTATGGACGCAATAGGCCAAATCAACCGAGTAGTTCAAATGAATGGCTAAGTCCGAAAATTAGCTATGCGATCGAGTTATGGAAGCGAGACACTTCAGCTCGGCAAAGCGGCAAGGCGTATCGGCTTAAGGTGGGCGGGTTCTTGACTCTCTCTCCCTATTCCTTCACGTCTAATAAGAGATATCAGTGTATACGTAATATGTTATCGAGTTAGCGAGCGTGGCTCGACGACTAAGTGTTAAGTATGCGTTGAACACTAAGATAGAACATTGAACAATCGAAACATTTAAAGCGACGTGCATCAAGTGTACGAGTCGCGGTAGGGCAATGATGGTAGAACATTGAAAGACGATATTGAGATGTGCATCATGTGCACGGCTCCGAGAACATTGAACACTAGGCGTAGAACATTGAATACGGCGCTGAGCGTGCCCTCGGGCACTTATGTTACGAAAAGACTAAGTAATACGGAGTTATGCTATGAGAATAACTTACGAATGGAACGCGTGGAATACGAGTACGAGACGAATAAGCCGTTGGGCGTCGTGCATCAATATGGATGTGTTGGGGCATAACGCCGACGGAGCTCCCCATATGAATGGTGGATTATGTTTATGGCACGGGAAACCGTTTATGGCACGGAAAACCGTTTATGTGCGAGACTATGTTTATGGAATACGAGATCGGTTGGTATGCTATGGATTGTATGATATGGTACGTATTGCATGGTCAATGGACTCGGATGGCCCGTGCACGGGTATGGCTTCCCTCGAACGGTTACGCCGGGGCGCCGGGACCGTTCGGCCTAGGAGAGAATTATGTGTGGTATTTATGGTGCACAACATTCGGACGGATTGCGATCGTCCAGTGATGTGATAAGCTATGATATCCGTAAGTTTGGGATCCTTTGGATACTGGGCTAGCAACCCGTATCGAAGCGATTCTAGGCTTACACATATGAGATGCCAAGTCCATTACGGTACGAAACACCGTGACCTTCATATAGATAGGGCCGATGGGCTGATATGAGAGCTGGGTGCAGGCGCAGGGCCTGCCACCCATTATGCATATGTTTATGTTTATGATTGGTCGGTTGCGTGAATAATATGATTTCTATGTTAAGTTCTAACGAGTGCAGGCTAGGCGAAAAGGGACGGAGATGAGCACGAACACTATGTTTACGTTTATGTTATGGCTAACTGTATCTGCTGCAGTAACACGATATGGGACACATTTATGATAATGTGCTATGTTTAAGTGTTGCCATGAAATCGACCCTAAGGCTAATTAGCAAGATCACAAATTAAGATGCATGTTCACTAAATGATTTAGTATTTGGTTGGGTGCGAGCGGGTCTTGATCAGTGCGAAGCGAGGACGAAAGCACTAATCCCCCACTAGTTTATGTGCAGGTCAGGTTATGATCGGCTCGGGGCAGAGCTGGGCTTGGACGTGTCGAGGCATGGAGTCCTTGGCGTTCAAGAGGAGCTTCCGCATATGCGTTCGGACTTGCGACATGGAGATGTTCGACCGAAGACTACTTGGTGGCTATAAAGAGGCATAATGTATGGAACAATGAAATCCTTTGTGAGCTAGAGAGATCATGAGCGTTGTAGCCAATTGGCATTTATGTTGGGCAATTCAGAGCTTTGTAATCTTCGATATGTTATCAATAAAAGAGATTCTTGTGTTATACTCTGTTTTCCTTTCGTTGCTTATGTTATCAAATTGAGATAGTTCTATGTGAACCTGTTATCTTGCCTTGCACGAGCACAACTCCAGGCTCGTACGGCATCACACCCCAGCGAGAACGATGATTCGGGTAAAATCTAGCGAGGACGAGCGATTTTCCGGGTCGGGGCGTGACACAAAGATCACCGCAGCTAACTCTAGGTCATGGGTAGGATAATTTCTCTCATGAGTCCGCAATTGCCTAGATGCATAAGCAATCACTTTCCCATGCTGCTGTAGGACACATACTAGCCCCTTCCCAGAAGCATCGCTGTAAATGGTGAAACCTCCAGAACCTGAAGGTAACGTCAGAACTGGAGCGGTCGTCAGCCTCCTCTTCAGCTCCTCAAATGCTGCCTGGCAGTCCTCTGACCAGATATACTCTGCGTCCTTCTGCGTCAGCTTCGTCATGGGTTCAGCTATCCTAGCAAAGTCCTGGATGAACTTTCTATAATAGCCTGCTAAACCCAGAAAGCTCCTGATCTCTGAAACTGACGTCGGAGCCTTCCACGTCTCAACTGCAGCAATCTTCTTGGGATCCATCGAGATTCCATCTCCAGTGACTACATGGCCGAGAAACTCCACTCGGTCTAAAAAGAACTCGCACTTCGACAATTTGGCAGACAATCTCTCCTGCCTCAGAATCTCTAAAACTATCCGCAAGTGCTCTGCATGCTCCTCCGACGCCTTCGAGTATATCAGGATGTCGTCGATAAACACTACGACGAACTTATCCAGATACTGGTGAATGTCTTATTCATCAAATTCATAAAGACAGCTGGCGCATTTGTGAGACCAAATGGCTTCACCAAAAACTCGTACTGCCCGTACTTCGTGTTGAACGCCGTCTTCTGGATATTTGCTGCCCTGACCTTCACCTGGTGGTACCCGGATCTCAAGTCTATCCTGGAAAACACCTTCGCCCCGCTCAACTGTCGAACAAATCATCTATCCTGGGCAGAGGATATTTATTCTTGATGGTGATGGCATTCAAGGCCCGGTAGTCAATACACAACCGGACTGTACCATCCTTTTTAGGCACAAAGAGCACTGGTGCTCCCCATGGAGAAGCACTGGATCGAATAAAACCCTTTTTCAACAGGTCATCAATCTGCTCTTTCATCTCTATGGCCTCCTTGGGATTCACTCTATAGCAAGTCCGGGATACTGGTAATGAACCCGGCACTAAATCTATAGTAAATTCTACATCTCTGTCAGGCAGAAGTCCTGGAAGATCATCTGGGAATACATCCATAAACTCCCTAATGATAGGGTGTGGCGGAGCTATGTCCCCGACTGTCGCACAATAATTCGGCTCTAGGCTGATCTCCGGCCCTGTCCTCCTGACTCTGAATGGTGCTGTGCCCGGTGTTTTCCATAAATAAATTCACTTTATTTATTGTGTTTCTGGGAAAATTACAACTATAGGAATCTAATCTAGAAGACGATTACTTTATCCCTTAGACGATGCGATGAAGAAAACTCGAACTTCGAAGAACTTGGACAGCAACTGGGCAATCTCTTTGTTCTCTCTGAATTGACTGTAGTGTCTGATGAAGATGAAGAAACTCTCTTTTATAGAGTTCTAGATAACTGTTCTGAAGTATACGCTCAGTCAGTTACTTGACGTGTGCATAACTGCAGGGACGCGTGGCGAATTCTGGTGGAGACACATTAGAGTGCGGTTGAAAGTAGTGGAATATATCTAGGAGAGATTGGTGGCATAGATGCCACGTTGCATAACTTCTGAATAAGTGGGTAACTGAGTACAGGACACGTGAGAACGTGTGTTGACTGTACGTTGAAAATTATCCCAAAGGCATTTGCTGTGATACGCTGCCTTTGTTGAAGAAGAGTCATACGCTAGCTTTTGAAGGCACATGTCTTGCATACACTGACTTGGACAATATAAAGCTGATACGCTCACTTTATTGATAAGGAGTCGTATGGAGTCCATACGCTCATCTGATTGGCAAGGAGTCGTATGGAGTCCATACGCTCACTTGGTTGGGCAAGGAGTCGTATGGAGTCCATACGCTCACTTGGTTTGGGCAAGGAGTCGTATGGAGTCCATACGCTCACTTGGTTGGGCAAGGAGCCGTATGGAGTCCATACTCTCACTTGGTTGGGCAAGGAGTCGTATGGAGTCCATACGCTCACTTGGTTGGGCAAGGAGTCGTATGGAGTCCATACGCTCACTTGGTTTGGGCAAGGAGTCGTATGGAGTCCATACGCTCACTTGGTTGGGCAAGGAGCTGTATGGAGTCCATACGCTCACTTGGTTGGGCAAGGAGTCGTATGGAGTCCATACGCTCACTTGGTTGGGCAAGGAACCGTATGCATTGAGGGAGTAGACACGTGGCTGTCTTCAATCTTCTCAAATATGCCATATCTTCTAATACTGACAAATATCTCTTGAGTGCTGTGCTGCAGATATGATGGCTGACAGACTGTCAGAAATGACAGTAATGATGGCTGTGCATTTATGATGGCTGCTGAGCTGTCCTCGTAAGAGACAAAATCAATTCTCGAAAACCTATACGATAGCTAATCTTCATAGGGCAGCTGTCTTTGCACGAAAGACGAAGTGTCAGATTCATCCTTCATTAAATATATGCTGTGCTGTCATCTCAAGAAATATTAAAATATTCACTGAGCGTACGGCCTTTAGATGAGCGTATGGCTTTAACTGAGTGTATGGCCTTGAGCGTATGGCTTTGACTGAGCGTATGGCCTTGAGCGTATGACTTTGGCTGAGCGTATGGCCTTGAGCGTATGACTTTGGCTGAGTCTTATGTCAGCGTGTCATAATTTTTCACACCCTACAAGAAGACCCCCTTCAAAGTTTTCGTACTTTATGAATTTCAAAAGTTCGAAATTACTTTGAACTTAAAGTGGGAATAAGTCTTGACACGCTGGCATGAGTTTGTTATCTTTCTCAATATCAGTGCAAATCTTTATGGATTCTGTTTAAAGAACGGCCGCCGTTTGAACTTCTTCTTTTCTTCTATAAATAGGTCTTTCCAAACCTAATTTATTTCTTTACTTCCACATTCGTCTTCGAGAGAGAAAAGTCCCAAAAACTCAAGCCTTCTTCTTCTTCGACTCAGTCTACATCAATGGCGCCCAAGGTCGACACTGCTGCGAAGGGAAAGGGAAAGGCTCCTGCGGAGTCATCTCAGCCTGCCGCCGCCGCTGCTAAGAAGACTACCGATGAACGCGTTCGACGAAGTGAACGCCCATTGAAGCCCCTCTATGGTGAGGATGGTGATGATGAACAGTAACTATCCCCTATTTAGGGCTCTGGTTAGAACAAGATCATTAAAACGTATCCCCTTTTTAGGGTCAAATACGTCAGAAAATACGCTTCCCTCTTTAGGGTTTAGCCGTATTCCATATTTTTCGTTTATATGAAAAATATGTTTGAAACATATTCTGTAAGATACGCGTATTTTTGATAGAAATATTGAAATACGCTGTCTTGAAAGAATATGCTATGTCAAGTTGTCTCACTGAAATACGCTAACTCCTGTGTTAGCGTATTTTTTGATGATCATCTTGTCAACCATACGCTAATACGCTCAAGCTGAACATAAACTGAACTGTAAAATTTATCATTCACTCAGGATAGAAAAAATGATCTCTGAATCCATCATACGCTTTAGGATAGAGTGAGCGTATGTTTAATCTTTGAGTCTGCCGTACGCTTAGTATAAACTGAGCGTATGTTGAACTTTGAGTCTGCCATACGCTTAGTATAAACTGAGCGTATGTTGAACTTTAAGTCTGCCGTACGCTTAGTATAAACTGAGCGTATGTTGAACTTTAAGTCTGCCGTACGCTTAGTATAAACTGAGCGTATGTTGAACCTTGAATCTGATGTACGCTTAGTATAAACTGAGCGTATGTTGAACTTTAAGTCTGCTGTACGCTTAGTATAAACTGAGCGTATGTTAAACTTTAAGTCTGCTGTACGCTTAGTATAAACTGAGCGTATGTTGAACTTTAAGTCTGCTGTACGCTTAGTATAAACTGAGCGTATGTTAAACTTTAAGTCTGCTGTACGCTTAGTATAAATTGAGCGTATGTTGAACTTTGTCATCTCTTGATGTTGAAGATTTCTAACGTTTTATTCTTCTTTTGCAGTGGATATTCTGGCTCAGGAGGCAGAATTTGAAGGATGTGTACGAAATAACTATAGAAGTGACCTATCACATGTTCGTTTTCCCCAATTCGATGGACCTTCTACAAGGATAGCGCTTTTGACAAATCAAGAAAATGACACCTTGTTGAATTTGATGAGTGGACTGCCTTTACAGAGTGTGGATGGTGTTACCCACTCGAAGCCAGCATTTTTTTTGGAGATGCTATAGACATAAACTTCCAGCCTGTTCTTGATAAAGTATCATACTCTTATTATAGGGATGGTGATGTAAATCAGCCAATGTATCTGACTGGTTTATCAAAAAGTATCAACATAGCTCGCTTATTCCACGCGAGTCACCAAAGACAAATGAAGTGGGATATCACTCCATCCCGTCAAGCAAAAGCTGGGTGGATAGGATACCGTCAAGAAAGATTCCGCGCTCAGCCAAAGTCATATGCTCAAGGCCATACGCTCAGTCAAAGCCATACGCTCAAGGCCATACGCTCAGTCAAAGCCATACGCTCATCTAAAGGCCGTACGCTCAGTAAATATTTTAATATTTCTTGAGATGACAGCACAGCATATATTTAATGAAGGATGAATCTGACACTTCGTCTTTCGTGCAAAGACAGCTGCCCTATGAAGATTAGCCGTCATATAGGTTTTCGAGAATTGATTTTGTCTCTTACGAGGACAGCTCAGCAGCCATCATAAATGCACAGCCATCATTACTGTCATTTCTGACAGTCTGTCAGCCATCATATCTGCAGCACAACGCTCAAGAGATATTTGTCAGTATTAGAAGATATGGCGTATTTGAGAAGATTGAAGACAGCCACGTGTCTACTCCCTCAATGCATACGGCTCCTTGCCCAACCAAGTGAGCGTATGGACTCCATACGACTCCTTGCCCAACCAAGTGAGCGTATGGACTCCATACGGCTCCTTGTCCAAACCAAGTGAGCGTATGGACTCCATACGACTCCTTGCCCAACCAAGTGAGCGTATGGACTCCATACGACTCCTTGCCCAACCAAGTGAGCGTATGGACTCCATACGGCTCCTTGCCCAACCAAGTGAGCGTATGGACTCCATACGACTCCTTGCCCAAACCAAATGAGCGTATGGACTCCATACGACTCCTTGCCCAACCAAGTGAGCGTATGGACTCCATACGACTCCTTGCCAATCAGATGTGTGTATGGACTCCATACGACTCCTTATTAATGAAGTGAGCATATCAGCTTTATATTGTCCAAGTCAGTGTATGCAAGACATGTGCCTTCAAAAGCTAGCGTATGACTCTTCTTCAACAAAGGCAGCGTATCACAGCAAATGCCTTTGGGATAATTTTCAACGTACAGTCAACACATGTTCTCACATGTCCTGTACTCAGTTACCCACTTATTCAGAAGTTATGCAACATGGCATCCATGCCACCAATCTCTCCTAGATATATTCCACTACTTTCAACCGCACTCTAATGTGTCTCCACCAGAATTCGCCACGCGTCCCTGCAGTTATGCATACGTCAAGTAACTGACTGAGCGTATGCTTCAGAACAGTTATCTAGAACTCTATAAAAGAGAGTTTCTTTATCTTCATCAGATACTACAGTCAATTCAGAGAGAACAAAGAGATTGCCCAGTTGCTGTCCAAGTTCTTCGAAGTTCGAGTTTTCTTCATCGCATCGTCCAAGGGATAAAGTAATCGTCTTCTAGATTAGATTCCTATAGTTGTAATTTTCCCAAAAATACAATAAATAAAGTGAATTTATTTATAGAAAACAAATTGGTGACTCTGCTGGGGAAAGCTGTCTCCTCCAACGAGATAGCAACAACTCAATGCGATACTTCGTCGATCGGCTCGACAAAGAAGACGATGGTCGTACAATTCGACCAATCTGCTTACGAAGAAATGCTCAAAGCGAAGGAGGGCCGAACTGCTTCCTCCACTCTTTCGGCTGCAAAGAAGAAGGGACGCTCTGTCTATGTCCCTAAGTCTTCTTCGACAGCCCGAGACGCTTCTGTCACTTCTCACGCTGACAAGAACACGTCTTCAACTTCAACGAAGCATGCTTCGGCTTCTCTGAACACGGCAACAGTGGCTTCTTCTAGTCACGCTGACAAAGTGAGTTCTTTAACCAAGTCAGCGTGTCCAAGGAAAACCATCTCTGGACATGTCAAAGTCTCTTCTCCCTCTACTCTTGCGACAGCAGTCGGCTCTTTAGCCATTAATGACTCTGCGCATATGGCAGTCAAAGGGCAGCGTACGGGAAAGGTAGCGTACAAAAGCCAACAGCATGCAGCGTACGCTAAGCCAAAGCCAGCATATGCTAATAAAAAGGCAGCGTATGACCAGAATTCCAAACTAAAGTCAGCGTATGCCAATCGATACAGTCCTTTGACTGTTTCTCAAAATCAAGCTGGGGGTTCTCTTCCACAGAACATACAAATGATTCCCCCTCAACTTGCACATCTTGTGCCAACCAAGGAGAAAGACCTTTAGTCGACTCCTCTACTCCTAAGGTCTTTACCTCTGGGGTTAATTTGACTAGTACTTTTACTAGATCAAACAAAGGAAAACGCCTTTTGGCTACTTCCTCTAAAGATGGATTATTTCCGACTCCTAGTCGAAATAATGTCCATCTTCCTTCTTTCAAAATTTCTCGATCTGAGAAAGGCAAATTACAAGTATCCAAGACTGATACCAAAGTCATATCTCTTACGGATCTTCGTAACAAGCTTAACCAGAATTATCTCGGTTCCACTGAGACAAGTATACTAGACCCTGATGCAGAATATGCCAAGAACTATGTTGCTCAAATTAATCGGTCTTTATACACTCAAGAACCGAGAAGACAGAGGAATAAAAGACAAGTTTCTACACAGAAACTATCTTCAAATACTTCCCAATCTGTTCCTACAGGTCTCCGGGAACATTTGTAAAACAAACGGAGAATCAACACTCCATCTGGTTATGACATTGCTCATATTTGCCATGAAAAGTATGGTTGCAACTTCCAACCTCGGGTTGTGATTCAGTGTTGTTGTTCACCAAAAAAACGATCTGTTTTTGAACGGATTCAATATGAACCAATACTGGATGAAGATGAACCTCTTTATGCTTCTGTCAACATGACCTCCAAAAATATTGGGGATAGCATACGGTCTGATGCTATATCAGATTCCGAAGATGGTGTTTACCTCGGCACCCGATCTAGGACCGGAGCCTTAGCCAGGGTCTCTTCTTCTTCTCATCCAAGTAATAATTCGGAGATCACAAAGGACTTCCTTGGAGAGTCCAATTTTCCAGTATTGACTCCCGTAAATAGCCTCGAAAAAGATACTGACTCTCACAGCGATGATTCAGAACAGACTGTTTCATCGTCTATTCCTCGAATGGTTACCACTTACATGGTAGACGGCAATCATGAACCTTCGGCTAGCACTGAAGCTCATGAACAGAGGATTTCTTCCTTGGAACAACAGTTGCGAGCTATGGCAGATACATTGAATGCTATACATACTCTTATGCAAGCTCAGCATCAAACTCAGCAAGTACAACAAACAGCACCACCAGTGATATTAGATACTCCTGTTGTCCCAAACCCGGAACCCTCTACTATTTCGGGGGTACAATCTAATATTCCTGTACAACCCACTCCAAGTCAGTCCGGAGCTGGGGGTGGTACATATGCTGCAGTCCCTCCTCCCAATTACACTCAACAAGTTACAACTCCGTAATCTTCTGGAATTGTTACTGAAGAGTTAAGGAATCTCCGAACTCAATTTGAGGTATTCGAACAGAAGGATGGTTTACAAAAATTAGGCATCAAGCAACCTTATCCGATAGAATGGAAGCAAGTTTCGTATCCACCAAAATATAAACCTCCGACCATCTCTTTCTTTGATGGGACTACCTCCCCAAGTCAGTTCATTAATCATTTTGAAATAATGACTGATCAATTGCAACCAAGCGATGCTCTCCTCACTCGGGTATTCGTCGGATCTCTCAAAGGAACGGCTTATGAATGGTATAGAAGTCTTCCTGATGGGTGCATTACCTCATTTTCCGGTTTCAAACAAATGTTTCTTGAACGGTTCTATGAAGGGCTCAATGACATGACTATGTCAGCCCTCATAAGAATTAAACAGAAACACAATAAATAAAGTGAATTTATTTATGGAAAATAAATTGGCGATGGTCTGGTAAATCCGGAGAATACCAGATGGACTGTTCTTGTAAGATGGATTCTGAAAAACTTTGGGGAACAGTTAAAGGAAATATGTCTATATAATGCCATCAAGTGCACCGCTTATGGTTTTAGGCCAAACCCGGATTTGTTCTTGGCATTAGCGGAGAGGTATAATTACCATACTGGTACTTTCATGACTCCAAGAGGCGAGATGGGATTCGCCCTCCATGAGATGGCATATATTTCTCAGCTGCCAACAGGAGATTTGCCATATGAGGAGTATATCCCTTTCATTGATGAAATGAATAAAATCTCCGATGCCAATCCACTGGTTCTTCATGTCTTTGAAGAATTAATGTGCCATTACAGTATATGTAAGGCTTTTTATAAAGGACAAGGTGCAGAGGAAGATTCTAATTGCTATTCTTCCAAGTGGATGGCCTATTTATTCCAAGGCCGCACTGATGAAGTTCAGAAGAAGAAGAAGACCGATCAATATGTCGGTGAATTTAAACCTCTGAGTCAAGCTGAAATTGATAAACTAATCCAGGATACCACTCATGACGACATCGTCATTGAAGAAGACGAAGGCACCTACAAAGCCGGTGATAGGTTGGAGACCTATATTAGGCAGGGTAGCCGAGAATTATCTGCTGAAGGTCATCTCGCTGGATTTATATCTCTTTGGCTGAGAAAATTTGTAGTACCTGGCACCTGTTCAGCAGACAGGATGCACAGAGGAGTTGTCTTTGCAGCAGTCCGTCTGACTTTCGGGTACAGGATGGATTTGCTGACAGCAATGATATGCCGTCTGAATGCTGGCTTAAGAGCATACACAGACAGAATGTTTGAATTGGCAAGGAAGCGACTCACAACCTTTCCTCGGGTAGAAATGCCCTTTCCATATTTATTTGGGTGGCTACTTCTCCATTTTGAATCTCTCATGAATGCTGGGATGGCTAGTCCGGATGACACCTTTCTGGAAAGATACAGTCACATGCCAAAGTAGAAATATGACACTCTGACGGACTGTAGAACCATACTAAACAGGGGAGAATTATGGAGCTTCACTTGTGTTCCTCTACCTGTTAGTTATGAAACTATGCCTGGGAAATTGATTGATGGCATTGGTGCCAATGAGTTGGATGACATTCAACATGAATGGCTGAAGAGGATCAGGCCATCTCACTTAATCTGCCATCGTGACAATATCACCTATCTGGAGCCATATCTTTCGAGTAGGTTCGCTCGACAGTTTGGCTATGATCAGTTGCACGTGGGAAATGCAACGACATGTTTTGGCTACCAAGGCGGTTTAATCGATGGTGCCAGAGCTTGGATATACTTTATTACTAAAGGTACAGGAGCTACCTTTTCCATGCCAGATCCGGTTACTTATCGGAGAAGGGCTAGAATATTGGCATCTTATGCCAAATTCTATGTATCAGCTAATACCTTTGATGAAAAATTCAGCATCTTAGGTAGAAGCTTTATTCATGTTGGAAAGAAATTAACCAAATCAGCCTTGCCAAGAGATTGTCACGACCAAGAAGATCCTCTGGCTACTGATGAAGTTGATGATAAAATTTTAGAGACTTTCTTCTCTGATGAACTTCATCAACCATTACATGTGCCTATTGGAAGTGCTGAAGAGAGTATATCTGCCAACAGTACACCGAAGAAAAAGCGGGGCAAAGGTGCTGCTGGGCCGGCCCCAAAAAGAGTTACTCGGGCAGAGGCTCGAAATCGTGGAGGAATTACTATTCTAGGGACTTCTTCTGCTTCCAATCGAGTCAGAGATGCTGATGAAGCAGGTAGTGACTCAAAAGACGATTATCCTACTGTTCCATTAACAAAAAGAATAGGAAAGAAAGTGATCGTTTCAAAAACTAAATCCGTAATTTGTCTCGATGCAGAGAGTCCCACCAATCGTGCCGAGCGATTGGCTTTAGAAAAACAAGCTGCCTTTACTTTTTCTGTAAAGACGGAACCTATTGAAGAAGATGTACCTGAGCCTGCTGGATCATCCATGCCTTCTGATATAGAATCGATTCCGCCAACAGCCGATGATGCGCAGGTGATTAGTCAACCTGCGGTAGAGGCCGAGAATCAGACTGAAACAACCAATGACTTACTGATTTTGGGAGAATCAGTGAAGGAAGCCACTACTCTCAATCCAATTGCTGAAGTTTCAGAGAGCAATAAGAGTGATGACGAACAGGTTGACTATGAACCTTCATCTCATTCTTTTGAAGAAGAGGACATGGAGATAGACGATGCATCACCATCTAAAACTCTAATTGATGTATTGAAGACAATTGGTCAACATTCCGGGTTGACTCCAGAGCCGGAGAGGCATCTAGAAATAGAAGTTCAAGCTCCGAGTACTTCTGGGACGGGCAGCAGTAAAATAAATCCCGTGTCAGAAAGCACTCTGAACAGATTACGAGCTGGGCTGAATGATCCAACGAAAACTGAATATGAACCAGCTCCAGGTAATATTTTGTTCAGCAAAGTTTTATCCTTTCCTTGCTTTATTGTCTTTTGATCATGCATCTTTAATTCTAACAGTTGTAGGAACTGCACCGGCAATGAGTTCGACTCAAGCCCCACTTGTCCAGACTGATATGGGTGAGGGGAGTTCACATTTGCCTAGTTCCCCGAAAGTACTTACTTCAACTCCCAGGATAGAGGCTTCTCCTGCTCCTTCCTTTACCGTTGCAGCGACTCCCGGTTTTGAGACAGGGATAGCAAAGGTCAGGGGGATGTATTCCGATATTATTTATTCATATCTGGATACATTCTCCAGACGGCTTATGAAGGATGAAACTATGTCTTTCTTGGATCTTCGAGCGGCGATCAAGTTCCCGCTTTTAGCTTTGAGACAGGTTGGTTATGAGACCCAGTGTGTCTTCTTTGAGCATCTCCTGAATGATTTAGAAGCAACCATCCACAAATACTGGGAGATCAAAAAGGAGGATATCAAATCTCTGACTGAAGCTGAGATTGCTCAATTAGAAAATGAAGCTCAAGCTCAGCACATTGCTTTGAAGGAATTCCTCGCTCTGTCTTCTGAACAGTTAATGGCGAAGGATGAAGAAATAATAACTACTCGTCAGAAGATGGAGCGTCTGAAGAAGGATGAAGCATCAAAAGCCGATGAGCTTAATACGTTGAAAGAGGAGTTGACTCGTCTTCAAGAGCGAATTGCCTCCATGGAAAAGGAGCAATTGGAGATTGCCACTGCTCATATGCCTGAATCTGAACGCTGCCGATTTCTACAGCAAGAGCGGGAACTGATGCAGGCTAACCAGATTGAAGAGACAAACCGTCGTAGCTTTATTATCGCGGATTATGATCAACGAATGGTTGGAGTTGAAGCAGCAGAGCGAATCCACAAAGCTCATGAAGAAAAGATGAATAATGTAATTGTTCGTATTCAGGAGATAATTACTCCTCATAAATAGATCTTTTACATTTTTCATATATTGAATTTTTTTTGAAATCCAATTGTAATCAATATTTTGACTTTGATTAAAGAAATGAATATCTTGGCTTGATTTCAATTCTGTGGATGATATTTTTGTAGAAAACATGTTCAGAGGTAAATAATACATGACATATTTCAATAGAATAGAATATACAAAGAAACTTTGTAATTCTATCAGATGATATTAAACCAAAGATAATTTTAGTTTAATACTAATTAGAGAAAACAGAATTCAGATATAAAGATATCTTTGGACTCTATTTTCTATGATCTTTGAACTCGAAAATCAAAAGACTAGATATCATTTTTATAGAAAACATGATACTGAGATAGAAAATTCAGAGGTAATATGGACGTGATTTTCTATATGAGATCTTTATTAAATCCACTGGGGATCTAATAAGACAGAATATCAAATTCTCTGGAAAGATGATACATGGCAAAATATCAGTTTCCACTGGAGATAACGATATCAAGATAATTTTTGTAGAGAAGATATCATTCTGATCATATATTTGCTGGGGAATAATAAAAATATTATACATAATATTTCTTTAAGAATTTGCCATTGATAGGCATCATCGTGACTTTTCCATCCATAGAGGCAAGTTGATATGCTCCATTAGAGAAGACTTTGTTTACTACGAATGGGCCTTCCCATTTTGCATCAAATTTGCCTTTGCTCATATGTGTCATAGTCATAGGACGTCTGACAGAAAGGACCAGTTCTCCCTTCTGATATGCTCTGACTTTCACTTTCCGGTTAAAAGCTTTTGAAATTCGGGCCTGATACAGCTCGATGTTTTGTTGAGCATACAATCGCTTTTCATCTAGGGCTTCCAATTCTTGAAGTCGAAGACGATCATTATTTTCTGTTGTAAGTTCATTGGAAATTGCGATTCTCAGAGAAGGAATCTGGATCTCGAGGGGAAGAACAGCTTCACACCCATATACCAAAGAGAAAGGCGTACATCCGGTCGCATTACGAACTGTGGAGCGGTAGGCTCATAAACATTCACCAAGCTTCTCGCTCCAGTTGCGTTTGTTGGAAGAAATAAACTTTTTCAAGAGTTTGATAATCATTTTATTGAAAGCTTCTGCCAATCCATTAGCTGCTGGATTATATGATGTAGAAGCTAAATTATTGATTCGATGGTCGTCGCAAAATCGAGTAAATTTTTGACTGACAAACTGCGGTCCGTTATCATGAATAATACGTCGAGGAACACCAAATCGATAGATGACATGATGTTTGACGAAGTTGATGACATTAGAAGTTTTGACTTCGGATAACGGGATTGCTTCAGCCCATTTGGAAAAGTAATCGGTTATTGCTAGAATAAACCGATGTCCTTTTGATGATGGTGGGTTGATAGGACCAATGACGTCCATGCCCCAAGCCTCAAAGGGCCATGATGCCGCTGTTGGGTGTAAGAACTCTGATGGTTGATGGATAAAGTCTACATGAATTTGACAGGCTTTACATTTCCGAGCATATTGAATGGCGTCAGCCACCATCGTAGGCCAATAATAACCCATACGTCGGATACGATCTTGAAGCTTAGGACCTGGTTGATGGGCTCCGCAGACACCATCATGTGCTTCACGGATTATCTGTTGTGCTTCTTCACCAGCAATGCATCGAAGGAGAAGACCATCGTAGGCCCGACGATATAGTGTCTTCGTTGTATGATTATAATAGAATCTGAGAGATCTACGCCGGATAGACGCTGCTTCACTCGGATTATCGGGAAGTATGTCAAACAATACAAAGTCTAAAAATGGACGTCTCCAATCTTCAATTATGGCTTCTGTCTTGTTAGAAAAGACATATTCCATAGTAGAATCGGAAGAAGACGAGGACACTTTGTCAAACTTTAATCCAACATCAAGGTTGAAAGAATCTTCGTCTGGTTTATAGGGAAAAGCCAAAGCCAAATTATTCTCAACGCAGAATAGTTCTCGGTTATAAACCACTATTACTTGCTGACGTCTGATTGGTATGGCTAATACAGCAGCAAGATTAGCCAAAGCATCAGCTTCTGCATTATAGGCTCGTCGAACATGTTCAATAAAGAAACCTTCAAAGGAGGAGGCTATAGAGAGTGCTGCTCGATGATAAAGAATCAAATTCTGATGACGGACTTCATATGTTCTTCTGATCTGATTGATGATAAGCTTGGAGTCTCCATAAACTTCTAAATATTGAATATCTAAATGTTTAGCAAGTTGAAGACCGATGAGCAACGCATTGTATTCGGCTACATTGTTTGAACATGATTGATTCAGAGAATAAGCCCTCTGAATAGTTAATCCTTCTGGGGATACAAGAACAATCCCAACTCCGGCGACAATATCGCCATTAGGACCTATTCTAGATGCTCCATCAAAGAATAGACGCCAGGTAGGAATTTCTTCAGAAACCAGATTTGAATCCAGAACTTCATCTGGAATCTCATCATATAATTTAGAATCTTCTGGAATCGCATGAGCTGCCAGAAAATCGGCAAGAGCCTATCCTTTAACTGACTTTTGAGGGATATAATGCATATCGTATTGAGCTAACAAGATTCCCCAATTAGCTAGTCTGGAGTTGAGAATATCGGGTTTCTTCATCATAATCCTGATGGGATTCACTCTGGAAATGACGTGAATCGTTTGACCGATAATATAATATCGTATTTTCTGAACGGCAAACATTAATGCTAGGCATTCTTTCTCGATTGGAGAATAACGCGATTCAGCACCTGTCATTGTGCGACTGAGATAATAAATAGCCTGCTCATGGCCATCTTTATTTTTTTTTCTGGGCAAGTAATGCACCGAGAGAATGATCCATGGCTCGAACATATAGAAGAAATGGTATTCCCGAGATGGGAGGTACCAAAACCGGAGGGTTCATGAGATACTGTTTGATATCGTCAAATGCTTTTTGACATTCTTCGTTCCAGACGAAAGATACACCTTTCTTCAGAAGTTTGTTGAATAGTCTGCAGCGTCCTGATAAGTTGGAAATGAATCTCCTGATATAAGCAATTCTTCCTTGAAATCCTCGTAGCTCTTTTAAGGTGCGTGGAGGACGCATCTCTTGAATGGCTTTGATCTTCTCGGGATCCACGTGTATACCTTTAGCGGTAATGACGAAGCCGAGAAATTTGCCACTAGAGACGCCCAGGAAAGACTTAGTAGGGTTCATTTTAAGTTGATGCTGACGTATTAAATCAAAGATAGTCTTCAAATCTTGGATATAATCCTCCTTTCGTCGACTTTTAACTGCAATATCATCAACATAGTATTCAACTATTTTTCGGAGATGTTCGCGGAATATAGTGCTCATTGCTCGCTGATATGTTGCTCTTGCATTCTTGAGACCAAACGGCATCACTGTATAACAGTATGTACCGATCGGCGTTCTGAAGGAAGTATGTCTTTCGTCGTCTGGAAACATTTTGATTTGGTTGTATCCCGAATATCCATCCATGAATGACATTCGTTCGAAACCACATGTGTTGTCGATCATGACATCGGTAATTGGAAGAGGAAACTCGTCTTTAGGACAAGCTGTATTGAGATCGCGAAAGTATATACAGACTCGGATCTTGCCGGTCTTTTTGAGGACAGGAACGATGTTAGCCACCCATTCAGGATGTTGTTCCTCTCGAATAAATCCGGAAGCCATAAGCTTGTTGACTTCAGCTTCAATTGCATCCATAATGTCTGGACGAATTCGTCGTTGTTGTTGTTTGACTGGTTTAGCATTTGGCATGATATTAAGTTTGTGCGTTGCAATCTTCGGATCTAGCCCTGGCATATCCTCGTAGCTCCAGGCGAAGATATCGATATAATCATGAATAAGCTTGATCATGTCTTGTTTATCTGTTTTTGAAAGACTTTCACTGATGAATATTGGTTTAGGGGACCCCTCTTCACCAACATCAATTTGGATCAGTTTATCTTCAGTAGGAGGTTCTCTCTGCTCGAACCTGAATTTCTATTGATTATCTAATCTTTGAGCCCATTGTTCTGATTCATATGATATTTCAAAATCATCCTCATCTTCATAATTTTCTTGCGGGCCATCAACAGAGACCATATTGATAGATAGAATAGAACGATGAAGATCACCAATACTTGTGTCAGAATCCCAAGAGAGGGAATCGGAAGACTCAGATCGTTCGTCTTCATCGGATTCTGAATCTTTATGGACTATATTGATAAAGGAGGTAGGAGCAATGTAACCTAAACCACATTTTGTCCTTCCGTATTTTAATGGAGGAATTCGAACAGGCATTCTTCTTCCTTTTCCATTATTGAGGCTTGTTCTGAAGTCATAACCCATATTCTTGATGATATTTTTGGACTGCTGACTGTAGCGACGTAGTTGTAACCTTCCAGTATCGTCGTTTTTGTCATCTTCTTCCAGGTTAGGAGGGTTCTGGGGTCCTTTATAGAAGAATATTGTATTTTTTCCTTCTTTCTAATGGGGACCACGAAGTATGATTTTTGTATAGACTCTAATGACACTTCTGTATGAAGAGTTTGAACAACTCCTATAGTTAGTGGCTTTAAGCTATCTAACAATTGTAAATAACTTTGTACATGATTACAGACATCAATATACTGCAAAGGAGATGTTTCATTAATATTAGATACTGTATTTACAACAGAAGGCTGAGCCTTATCAGACTTAGTCAAATTAATGACAAAAGGGGGAGAAGAAGAGCGATCAGAAATTTTGTTTCGATTAAGATCGATAACAAAAGGCTCAGAAGAGGTGAGCTCCCTTGAAGAAGATCGTGGATAAGTAGTACGTCCACTGACTGGAATGACTAGAGTATTGGGTCTTGCCTGAGAAGATGGAGGGGGAGTAGTGCGTCCAGTGACGGAAATTATCAGTGAACTTTGTGGAGCTTGGGAAGGCAATGCAGTAGTACGTCCACTGACATGAATTATCAGTGAGCCTTGTGGAACTTGGGCAGGTAATGAAGTGGTACATCCACTGACAGGAATTATCAATGAGTCTTCTTCAGATGGTTTAAGAGACTGTGGATGAGTGATACGCCCTTTTACAGGAATAACAAAGGTGTCGACTTTTAATGTCTCATCGTCGTCATCCATAGCTTGCAAGACTTTTGAGTATTCATCTTTGTACATGCGAGCGTCATTGAAGTAAGCTTCGACTCCTTTAAATGGATAAAGATCTGCTACTTCTTTTTGAACCTCTCCATTATAATCAACATATTTGAAGCATTGATGAAGAGTCGAAGGAACAACATTATGTTTATGTAAGAATGGTCTCCCCAATAGGGCATTATATGAGCAACCATGATTGTCGATGATATAGAAAGTAACCTTAGTGCGAAGATCGCCTATTTGAAATTTGAGACGAATCTTGCCTAAAGGCTCACTTTTTCCTTGATTGAATCCCAAGATGGTAGTGATAGTGCTGGAAAGACTATGCACGGGTATTTTCAGTGCATCTAGCATAGTTTTTGGCATAATACTGAGAGCGGATCCTGGATCAATCAGTAGACGATCAACCTTCATAGAATCGACATATCCTGTATGATATAAAGGACGGTCATGTCGATTATCCTCTAGCAGCATATTATCCTGCGTAAAGGTAATGTTTGGAATTAATTCCAATACATTATGGCAATGAGAGACAGGTTCTGTTTCCAACTTCTTAAGGAGAGTTAGGCAGGTTTCTGCTTGCAGCAGTGCTTCACTCAGAGTTTCTCGAGTCTCCTTAGAGAGGCGTAAGAGCTCGAAAATTGACAATTTAGCTGGTGTATTGGCTAGTTGAGCCAATATATCAAAATTATAAGGCTTTTCAAATCCTGTAGGAGATGACTTCTTCAATGGTTTGTCGAAGCGGACTTGTTGCTTGCCTTTGTCAGCTGCTGTTGGTTTAGAAGGAGCTGTCTCAACAGGAACATTTGAAGGTTCTTCAGTAGAGACTGGTGTTGGAGCTGTAAACGGAGGGACATCAGGAGTTTCTTCAGGAATGTCAGCATAATCTTTCAGATATATTTTTCCTGACCGAGTTCCAGCAAGAACTTCGACTTCAGATTCAGGTTCAGGATTTATCGAAACCATGTTGCAATTCTTCATCTTATTTTTGGTTCTTTTATGCTTGATGAGAGCTTCATTCCAGAAACCAAGGCCAACACGAGATTGATTATGTCTCATAGTGATGGCTAAAGGTGCTTGGAGCCCTTTGCCTGAGTTTAAACCAGGAGCAGTGGCTAGATCATAGCCCATCTTTGCCATTAAATCACGAGATTGTGAACTATTTAGATGGAATGCAGGCTTGTACATATCTTCAACTTTAGGTACAGTTTTTACCTCTGTAGGGGGTGAGTTTCCTGCCAAAACAAAAGTAGGGGTTAGAGAAAGATTGGGTGTGATACTAGAAGTCACGTTGCATGACTTAGTCTTCCCAGGCTTCTTTTTAGACAAAGGAGTCTTTCGAGGAGAAGAGGAAGATGTCTCAAACTCCGTCATTAAATCTGGGTGAATCCACATGATTTCTCCCTTCTTAGTTGTGACAGGAACAAGTCTTTCATTCTGTGCTGGTGGGATGTTCACAACCTCGAGAGTTGCTTTGGGGATAGGAACAATCCCACTTTCCACCATTAAAAGAGGGAAATCACCGAACTGCATTGAAATCACATTTGCTGTGACTGTCTTGTCTTTGGGTGTCAGTGTCACAGCTCCTGACTTAATCATTTCCTGGATTTTTTCCTTTTAATACATAGCAAGACCGGATTGTATGACCCAGCATTCTATGATATGGACAGTATTTTGGATGATCCGTCTTATTGGCTTCATCAGGCTTTTTTATTTCTGGTAATTGAATCTTGTTACCCTTGAGCAAGCATTCAAAGATACCCTGAACATCATCATCGTCGAAAGAATACTCTTCCTTCGGTCGAGGAGGTCTCTGTTGTTGATTTGTTGGAGCTGGGGTAGCTTGAGTAGTTTTTGTCTCCTGGCTATTGCTCTGGAGATTAACTTCAAGTGCCTCTTTTCCTTTTCGATTGTTGGGTCGAGCACTATTGCTAGCACTCTGATTTGATTCTTTGGGAGCCATTTGTACCCCCAGGCCTTTGAAGGTCTCAGCACTGACTTCGGCAGCTTTGGCACTGACGATAAATGAAGGCCAATCTTGGAACTGAGTGGACCCTATCCACATGCTGATGATTGGTAAGAGATTTGACTTGCAAGTGTCGATAGTAATAGCATCGGGAGTTCCGAGAGGCATTTTGAGGGCTTCTCTTCTGAATCTTTTAATGAAGTCCTCAGTAGTTTCATTATTTTTCTGTTTAATTCTTATGAGGGCTGACATAGTCATGTCATTGAGCCCTTCATAGAACCGTTCAAGAAACATTTGTTTGAAACTGGCAAATGAGGTAATGCACCCATCAGGGAGACTTCTATACCATTCATAAGCCGTTCCTTTGAGACATCTGACGAATACCCGAGTGAGGAGAGCATCGCTTGGTTGCAATTGATCAGTCATTATTTCAAAATGATTAATGAACTGACTTGGGGAGGTAGTCCCATCAAAGAAAGAGATGGTCAGAGGTTTATATTTTGGTGGATACGATACTTGCTTCCATTCTATCGGATAAGGTTGCTTGATGCCTAACTTTTGTAAACCATCCTTCTGTTTGAATGCCTCAAATTGAGTTCAGAGATTCCTTAACTCTTCAGTAACAATTCCAGAAGATTGCGGAGTTGTGACTTATTGAGTGTAATTGGGAGGAGGGAATGCAGCATACCCCCAACTCCGGACTGACTTGGAGTGGGTTGTACAGAAACATTAGATTGTACCCCGAAATAGTAGAGGGTTTCGGGTTTGGGACAACAGGAGTATTTAATATCACTGGTGGTGCTGTTTGTTGTACTTGCTGAGTTTGATGCTGAGCTTGCATAAGAGTATGCATAGCATTCAATGTATCTGCCATAGCTCGCAACTGTTGTTGCAAGGAATAAATCCTCTGTTCATGAGCTTCAGTGCTAGCCGAAGGTTCATGATTGCCGTCTTCCATGTAAGTGGTAACCATTCGAGGAATAGACGATGAAACAGTCTGTTCTGAATCATCGCTGTGAGAGTCAGTATCTTTCCCGGGGAATAAGATACTGACTCTCACAGCGATGGCAGATACATTGATGCTGAGCTTGCATAAGAGTATGCATAGCATTCAATGTATCTGCCATAGCTCGCAACTGTTGTTGCAAGGAAGAAATCCTCTGTTCATGAGCTTCAGTACTAGCCGAAGGTTCATGATTGCCGTCTACCATGTAAGTGGTAACCATTCGAGGAATAGACGATGAAACAGTCTGTTCTGAATCATCGCTGTGAGAGTCAGTATCTTTCCTGGGGCTATTTACGGGAGTCAATACTAGAAAATTGGACTCTCCAAGGAAGTCCTCTGTGATCTCCAGATTATTACTTGGATGAGAAGAAGAAGAGACCCTGGCTAAGGCTCCGGTCCTAGATCGGGTGCCGAGGTAAACACCATCTTCGGAATCTGATATAGCATCAGACCGTATGCTACCCCCAATATTTCTGGAGGTCATGTTGACAGAAGCATAAAGAGGTTCATCTTCATCCAGTATTGGTTCATATTGAATCCGTTCAAAAACAGATCGTCTTTTTGGTGAACAACAACACTGAATCACAACCCGAGGTTGGAAGTTGCGACCATGCTTTTCATGGCAAATATGAGCAATGTCATAACCAGATGGAGTGTTGATTCTCCGTTTGTTTTGCAAATGTTCCCGGAGATCTGTAGGAACAGATTGGAAAGTATTTGAAGATAGTTTCTGTGTAGAAACTTGTCTTTTATTCCTCTGTCTTCTCAGTTCTTGAGTGTATAAAGACCGATTAATTTGAGCAACATAGTTCTTGGCATATTCTGTATCAGGGTCTAGTATACTTGTCTCAGTGGAACCGAGATGATTCTGGTTAAGCTTGTTACGAAGATCCGTAGGAGATATGACTTTGGTATCAGTCTTGGATACTTGTAATTTGCCTTTCTCAGATTGAAAAATTTTGAAAGAAGGAAGATAGACATTATTCCGACTAAGAGTCGGTAATAATCCATCTTTAGAGGAAGTAGCCAAAAGGCGTTTTTCTTTGTTTGATCTAGTAAAAGTACTAGTCAAATTAACCCCAGAGGTAAAGACCTTAGGAGTAGAGGAGTCGACTAAAGAGTCTTTCTCCTTGGTTGGCACAAGATGTGCAAGTTGAGGGGGAATCATTTGTATGTTCTGTGGAAGAGAATCCCCAGCTTGATTTTGAAAAACAGTCAAAGGACTGTATCGATTGGCATACGCTGACTTTAGTTTGGAATTCTGGTCATACGCTGCCTTTTTATTAGCATACGCTGGCTTTGGCTTAGCGTACGCTGCCTGCTGTTGGCTTTTGTACGCTACCTTTGCCGTATGCTACCCTTTGACTGCCATACGCGCAGAGTCATTAATGGCTAAAGAGCCGACTGCTGTCACAAGAGTAGAGGGAGAAGAGACTTTGACATGTCCAGAGATGGTTTTCCTTAGACACGCTGACATGGTTAAAGAACTCACTTTGTCAGCGTGACTAGGAGAAGCCACTGTTGCCGTGTTCAGAGAAGCCGAAGCATGCTTCGTTGAAGTTGAAGACGTGTTCTTGTCAGCGTGAGAAGTGACAGAAACGTCTCGGGCTGTCGAAGAAGACTTAGGGACATAGACAGAGCGTCCCTTCTTCTTGGCAGTCGGAAGAGCGGAGGAAGCAGTTCGGCCCTCCTTCGCTTTGAGCATTTCTTCGTAAGCAGATTGGTCAAATTGTACGACCATCGTCTTCTTTGTCGAGCCGATCGATGAAGTATCGCATTGAGTTGTTGCTATCTCGTTGGAGGAGACAGCTTTCCCCAGCAGAGTCGCCAATTTGTTTTCCATAAATAAATTTACTTTATTTATTGTGTTTCTGGAAAAATTACAACTATAGGAATCTAATCTAGAAGACGATTACTTTATCCCTTGGACGATACGATGAAGAAAACTCGAAATTCGAAGAACTTGGACAGCAACTGGGCAATCTCTTTGTTCTCTATGAATTGACTGTAGTGTCTGATGAAGATGAAGAAACTCTCTTTTATAGAGTTCTAGATAACTGTTCTGAAGCATACGCTCAGTCAGTTACTTGACGTGTGCATAACTGCAGGGACGCGTGGCGAATTCTGGTGGAGACACATTAGAGTGCGGTTGAAAGTAGTAGAATATATCTAGGAGAGATTGGTGGCATGGATGCCACGTTGCATAACTTCTGAATAAGTGGGTAACTGAGTACAGGACACGTGAGAACGTGTGTTGACTGTACGTTGAAAATTATCCCAAAGGCATTTGCTGTGATACGCTGCCTTTGTTGAAGAAGAGTCATACGCTAGCTTTTGAAGGCACATGTCTTGCATACACTGACTTGGACAATATAAAGCTGATACGCTCACTTCATTGATAAGGAGTCGTATGGAGTCCATACGCTCATCTGATTGGCAAGGAGTCGTATGGAGTCCATACGCTCACTTGGTTGGGCAAGGAGTCGTATGGAGTCGATACGCTCACTTGGTTTGGGCAAGGAGTCGTATGGAGTCCGTACGCTCACTTGGTTGGGCAAGGAGTCGTATGGAGTCCATACGCTCACTTGTTTGGGCAAGGAGTCGTATGGAGTCCATACGCTCACTTGGTTGGGCAAAGAGCCGTATGGAGTCCATATGCTCACTTTGTTGGGCAAGGAGTCGTATGGAGTCCATACGTTCACTTGGTTGGGCAAGGAGCCGTATGCATTGAGGGAGTAGACACGTAGCTGTCTTCAATCTTCTCAAATTCGCCATATCTTCTAATACTGACAAATATCTCTTGAGCGTTGTGCTGCAGATATGATGGCTGACAGACTTTCAGAAATGACAGTAATGATGGCTGTGCATTTATGATGGCTGCTGAGCTGTCCTCGTAAGAGACAAAATCAATTCTCGAAAACCTATACGACGGCTAATCTTCATAGGGCAGCTGTCTTTGCACGAAAGACGAAGTGTCAGATTCATCCTTCATTAAATATATACTGTGCTGTCATCTCAAGAAATATTAAAATATTCACTGAGCGTACGGCCTTTAGATGAGCGTATGGCTTTGACTGAGCGTATGGCCTTGAGCGTATGGCTTTGACTGAGCGTATGGCCTTGAGCGTATGACTTTGGCTGAGCGTATGGCCTTGAGCGTATGACTTTGGCTGAGTCTTATGTCAGCGTGTCATAATTTTTCACACCCTACACCCGGGGGACTGAACAAAATACTACCCTCATGACAATCTATAGATGCATGGGCATAGCTAAGCCAGTCCATCCCCAATATGATATCATAACCGGGGAGTGGCATCACAAAGAATTGCCCCTCAAACTCTCTCCCGGCTATCATAATAGAGCATCTATAGCTAGTTTTAATAGGCACTGGTCCTCCTCCCATCATTACTCTACTAATCTCCGCAGTAGGTGTAGATACTAAGTGATGTTCATGCATAAACTCTAATGACAGGAAGCTATGAGATACACCAGAATCAAACAAGCATAGAGCTAGAAAAGTATACAAATAAACATGACCTGTGATGACGTTAGCTAAGTAATCTGGCTCCGAAACCTGCTCCGGCTCCGGCTCAAGAGCTAGACTATAAACCTTCTCCTGAGGTCCCTTCTGCTGCTGCAGATGCTGCCCAAACCTCTGCTGCTGAGTCGGAAGTGGTCCTCTAGTCTTCGCTACTGGGCACTCTCGAAGCTGATGGGTGGCAGACCCACAAGCCAAACACTGCCTCAACTTCTTCCTGCAGATGGAAGCGTCGTGGCCTACCCTCTTGCAGAATGCACAAAAACTCCCTTCGGCTGCTGTCGGGGTCCCGGGGCTCTAACTGGCGGGGTCGGGTGATGTGATGTAGGGGACGGTAAGTCTGCTGGGGCGGCGTCGGTGCTCTCTGCTGGAAAGCTTGACGCTTGGACGGTCCCTCATGATGTACAGAAGTCGGCCTCTTGCATGACAGAAGACGCTCCTCGATGCTCCGGGCCAACTCTAGGCTCTGGTAGTAGTCAGTCGTACCGTTTGCCACTATAAGAATGCCGATGTCTGGAACCAGACCATGGCAAAACCTACGGGTCATCTCCTCTGGATCTGCAACCAGACTAGAAGCGAAACGGCTCAGGCGACTAAACTCTGCCGCATACTCATCAACAGAACGGTTTTCCTGCTGGATGTTCTGAAATCGTAGCCCCATGGCTACTCTAGCAGTGGTCGAGAAGAATTTCTTCTTGAACTGGGTCTTGAACTGATCCCAAGTGGCTCTCCCTCTCGCAAACAACGGCTCATTCCGGAACCAGACTCCTGCTAGGTCTATCAGCAGAAATCCCGCTGCCTCGACCTGAAGGTCATCCGGCATCCTAACTCCCAGAAGCTTCCTCTCTACCGAGTCTAGCCAGTCATCTGCTACTACTATGCTCTCAGTCCCTGAGAACTCCTTGGGATTCAGACCCATGAAGTCCTTGATCGTCCCCACTCTCTGCCGTGGCTCTACATGTGGTGGGACCACGGGACGTCCCTCAGAACGCTCCATGCTCTGGCAGAGTAGGGTAGTCTGCTCCTGATGGGTTGTTAGGAACCCCTGAATCAGAGTGAGCAGCTGGTTCCCGTCGAGTGTGATGGAAGCCTGGGTGGGTATAGTGATAGGGGGTGGTGGAAGTATCGGGTCCTGCTGGGCTTGTGATGTGGAAGGTGGTTGTGGTATCTGGGTTTGTGGATTTGTGGAGTGGGGGAGTGTGGTAGGTGAAGGTGTATCAGTCGACTGGTCAGCTGACTGGATAAGGAGGGCCCCATTCTCGGGGGTAACATACTGGGATGAACGAGTAAGCACCATCTAAATTACAAAATAAAAGGACTTATAAGGACTTATTTAAAGTAAGTAATCATATGCAAGGAAATCTAATTATAATAGCAAACATGTGATGTATTTCCTATGTTACAATCCTAGCATTTCTCTAGGTGTTCTAAGCGTCATTCCTAATGTTGTCTAATTACCTTAAGTTCCTAATTGCAGGCATGCTTGGTACAATAACGTAACCAAACAGTTTAGTCAGGACCTGCATGGGCCACCACTAAAAATATGTCACGACCCGCTACCCAAATTGTTGGGCCAGGCCGAGTCATGCCCAGCCTACGCTTGAGATAAAACGTAGTAAGCTGTTCTAAAGACAACATGATAAGACTAAATGTGCTAACAGTTCTATAAGTGAATAAAAGTCATAAATGCTCCAAACACAAAAGTCGTATCATATAGTAAAGTTTCCAAAGTACAAGTCTGAAAATGTAAAACTGGATACATGTCCAGTTACAAAATATATAGCCTAATACATGACTACTCATCAAAAGTCTAAAGCAAAAGACAACTAAGCGAGGTTCCCCGCAGGAACATCCTCGTAAAGCAAAGTCGGGTCCTCGGCAATATCTCCATAGTATGTTTCGCAGAGTAACTCCTCCTCAGTAAGGACACCTACAACGTTATCCTGTCAGGACGGGAGCAAGTACTAAATCTAACAAACATATAATACTGATCATGTGATGAAAGAAAATGATATATCATATTTGTTCAGTTTTTAGGTACATTTTATCATGGCAATAGATATACATTTTAAAGTTTAAAACTGTAGTAGGTGAGTGATCAGTCAATTGGTAATCAGGATGTACAGCGGTACATATCAATTTTCTTATGTGCACATACATACACATAACAGCATCGGTGTATATCCATACACAAATGCGGGACCAGACATACGACACAGATACATATAGAATGTAATGGTGCTCGGTAAATACATACGGAGAAGGGGGTCATGATCACGTACACTACTAGCCGTTTCCCCTTAACCCGTTATTTAAGCATGTGAGAGAGATATGAAAAATAGCCTAAACATGGCAGAGACTGAAAGTAATACAACATGTAAAGTTCTAACTTGCTACCCCAAGGATCAGCATTTAACATGGTTGGTGAATCACAGTTTTATGGTTTATAGCAGTATGTAAAGTTTGTAGAAAGTACTTGCCTCTAGCAAAGCAAAGCAAAATAAGCTACGATAAAAGTGCTATAGATGTCCGGTAACTCGTCACTTTAGAAATAAATACATAAACTTAGCTTTTACACTAAGCTAAAACACTAGGACACTAATTGGTGCAACACGACTTGTGACTGGACACCTAGCCAAAATGATGACTTTGGCATAGGAGACCAATATGGGATGACACACTACTTTAACTATCTTTCTAGGGTCTTTAAACTAGTAAGGGGTGGGGTTTAACACGGCTAAAACTCAAAATAACACAAAAAGCTACAAGTCGTAATTAATCAATAAATAAATCAAATGATCTTTGTGTTCCAATAATTTTTGAGATAGACAAAAAGCCTAGTTTTACTTGAAGTAAAGTACCAAAAAGATCCTTGCTAATTATAGAAATTTATTATAATTTTTCTGGAATTTATTAACCAGTACAAGTATTTTATAAAAATCAGTTTTCCTAAGTATACAGAAAATGAGTTTTGGTTTCATATGCCAAACTAGTGGCAAAATAGTAAATTAAATACTATAAAAATTATACTAAATTAGCTAAATTAACATAGTATCTAAATACTATTTTTTTAGAATTTTAACAGTAATTTAAGTATTTTTAGAAAATCAAAAACAGCATTACACACAATTGAAATTAAATAATTAATTATCTACGTATTTTGTCCATGTATATAATTTGAACCAAGGTTCAAATACAGGACCCAAGGCCATGAATCAAGTCCAATATGACTTGTACATGTCTTGAATGTGTGAAAACACATTTGGACCCAAAAACCCATGCTAGGCTTGGACACCAAATGGTTGCAGTAATTTAAATACACAAAAATACAATTTGGTAAAAGTGCAAAAATAAATATTAATATTTTAATAAGGTAAAACTACACATAATAGTTATAAAAATATGATAAGTATATTTACATAGAAAAATGACTTACACTAAGTATAGTGAAATACATATATAAAATGGTATACATATATAATAATATATATACACATAAATATATGGATATTTACATAATGGATATATATATGTTAAAAATTACATATACAAATATATATATAAGAAAATACTTAACTATAAAATATATATATATATATACAAATATTGTATACATATACATATAATAGTATATATATATAATAATATATATACACAAGAAAATATATACATATATACATATGTGTACATAATACATATATATATATATATATATATATATATATATATATATATATATATATATATATATATATATATATATATATATATATATTTTATATATATATATATATATATATATATATATATATATATATATATATATATATATATATATATATATATATATACATACATACATAATATAATAAAGTACTAAAAAATGAAGTATATATATATATATATATATATATATATATATATATATATATATATATATATATATATATATATATATATATATATATATATATATATATATATATATATATATATATTTTATATATATATATATTTATATATATATATATATATATATATATATATATATATATATATATATATATATATATATATATATATATATATATATATATATATATATATATAAACAGCATATATATATAATATAGTATATATAATAATACATATATATATATATATATATATATATATATATATATATATATATATATAATATATATATATATATATATATATATATATATATATATATATATACAAATACATGTATACATATATATATAAATATATATATAAAACAAAAAGAAAATAAAAGGAAAAGAAAAAGGAAAAAAAATAACAGCAGTAAGGGGGGGCTCGAACTCGGCCCACTTGGGTCAGGTTTTGAGTCGGGTCGGGCTGGCCAGGGGGTCAGCCCGAGCTCTGTGTTAGAGTTAGGGCTTAGGTTTATTTTATTTAGGTTTTAAGCTAATAACAGTAAACCCGATATAACAAACCCTGTGTCCTGACAGTTAGGGACACAGGTGTCGCGTGTCCGTGCTAAGCACGACACGCACAGGTCGAATTCATTGTGTCCAGACTTACCCCTAGGATGCTCGTGTCCAGGCGAACGTCGTACGTGAAAACGAGACACGCACGACACGTATTTGATGCTGCTACTTACGTGTCCGACTTCTCGATGGGTTTCGAGGGTGCTCGATGGCGGCTGAGGTGACGTGGTTGCGGCGGAGTGGTGGCGATCGACTCAGCTCGCTGCAGCGAACTCGTCGACGGTGGTGGTTGGTGGTGAAGGTTGCTGTGGAGGCGGCGTCGAGTCTCGCCGGAGTTAGGGTTAGGTCTAGGTTCGTCGGGGAAAAAAGGGGGTCAGGGCGGTCATAGGGTTGTGCTAGGGTTAGGGTTTAGGACGGGGGGGTCATTTTATAGGGGTTTAGGTCGGTTGGGGACGTCGAACTGGTCGGAGAAGACGGAAAAGATCGGGTCGTCGTCGGCGTGGCGGTCATCGGGGGCAGTTAGGGTTAGGTCTTGCAGGAAACCCCCCAGACAAACGAGTAATTGCATAAAAGCCCGCCGCCCAAACAGTTTGTAAATATAATTTGCAAACTTAATTAAAACAATTGTTTTATTTGCAAAACGATATTAAAACAAAATTAAATATTATAAATCGATATTAAAACAATTCAGTAATTTACAAAATGATATATTTTGACTTAAAACTATTTAAAAATTATTTAAAAATTCTATAAAAATTCCTAAAAATCATAGTAAATAATTTAAGGTCAAAAATGACATAAAAAAATTAATTAGCACTAATTAAAATAAAATTTGAAAAACAGGGGATTACAGCAGGCACTTGTACACGTGTACAACCCCCAGGCGCACCTTCTTACACGAGCACGAGACACGTGTGTGCATGTGTCGTGTCCTAGAGCTAGGTGCACACGTGCACGACGCAGTGTTTGCGTGTGTGTGTCAGTGTTTACCTGTTTAGGTTTTTAGAGGGTTGGACACGTCGTGTCGTGTCTAGACTTTGTGTCAGGCACCCTAGATGCTAGGGGACACTGTGGGACACGATTACCAACCTTGGGTTTCGGGCCTTAGGTCATTTTTTACTCGGATTTGGGTTTACCTATTGATCGAGTGCACAGTGCACTGGAGTTCAGATATTGGTATTTTTTTTTCAAATTTTGTAATCCATTTTCAAACTGATTTTTATGTATAAATATATGTAAAATTGTGTGTATATATATTGTATATATATGTAAATATGTATATGAGTGTGTGGGTATATGTGTATGTGTATGTGAGTGTATATATGTGGATGTATAGGTATGTGTGGGTGTGTGTATATATTTATGTACGTATTGTGTGTGTGTGTGTGTGTGTGTGTGTGTGTGTGTGTGTGTGGTTCCAGAAATCAGAGAACACACCCCACACATACACTCCCATCTCTCTCTCTCTCTCTTGTTCACTCTCTATCTCTTTCTCTATTGTTCTCTCTCTCTCTCTCTCTCTCTATATATATATATATATATATATATATATATATATATATATATATATATATATATATATATATATATATATATATATTTATATTTATATTTATATTTATATATATATATATATATTTATGTATGTTGTATATATATATATATATATATATATATATATATATATATATAGGTTATGTAGATATATATATATATATATATATATATATATATATATATATATATATATATATATATATATATATATATATATATATATATATAGGGTATATATTAGTATATATATATTTTGATATATATATATATATATATATATATATATATATATATATATATATATATATATATATATATATATATATATATATATTTTTATATATATATATATATATATATGTGATACTATACTTTTTAGATATAGGTTTACATAGAACCTATAAGTTACTGGCCTATGGGTTATAGACATTAGCCTATGGTCATTAGGGGCTAACCCTAATTGACCTAATGACCCATGACCTAACTAGTTGACCCTTGTTTGACTAGAGTTTACCAAAGTCAACCTTAGGTCAAACTTGACCTAATTAACCTAGAATTGACTAGGATTAACCTAAAATGACTAGTTTAACTAGTCTGGCCATGTTTGACCTAACTTGACTAGTAGACCTAGTTTGACTAGATAACTGACCATTTTTTACCAAAGTCAACTATAGGTCAACCATGACCTAATTGACTTTGAGATGGCTTAGATGAACATAGAAGGACTAGTTGACTAAAGTTTGACTAAACCCTAACTAATTGATTTATGTTTGACCATATGGTTATGAGGATAGTCCTATGTAATTTAAGATATATATGGGGTTAAGTAGAATACTTAGAGGTTGTGTCATGGTTTGAGTTAGTCTTATGGAGTATTGACTTAGATAATTGACCATTGACCTAATTACCTTGTTGACTAGTCTTTGTTGACCCAAAACCTTAGTTAGTCTAAGTTTGACCTGGACTTGACCTAGATTGATCATGTTGACTAGTATTTGACTAGTCTGGCCATTGTTAACCAAAACCCTAGATAACTTGACTAGTTTGGCTAGAATGTTGACCAAGAGCTGACTTTAACCTAGATTAGACTTGTTTAACCTTGTTTGACCTTGTATGACTTAGTTTAACTTCTTGTGACCTAGTATGACTTAATTTGACTTAGTTTGACTGAAGAGTTGACCAAGTTTGACTTTGACCTAGATTGGCTTAAAAATTATGTAGATTTCATTTACCTTCATATTAGACATGTCATAACTGTATTGCTCTATTTTAGGACATTGTGACCCTGGTACAGACATCTGATATTATACTACTCTTTTCAGAGTATCAGGCGAGTACATTCTCTGATAGTTCTCTCATTTATTTGTCAATTACTGTATTTCAGTTCTGGTTAGTTCTATGTGATTCTTTGTATCAACACGTATGGATTTTTCTGGATTCATGTATGCGACACATACCTTACTTACTGGCCTCTATTACTGGAGTCATTGGAATCATTCCGGAATCATTTCTGGAATCATCATGTATTGGCCGGACTCACCTCGATTCTTTTGTCGATTTTGGATTCACTTGTTAGGCGGGGAAATATTGAGTAAGACATGTAGACATACCCCAAATCCGGTATCTCCTACTGGAATTTACCGGAAGCATAGCCATCTCTTGCCTGATTCGTGAGAGATGTGCCTGATACCTACAGCCGTTTGCATGTCGACCTCGGTATTTTAAAACACACTGTTAGATCATAGTTGGACTCACCCTGGATTCATTGATCACTGTTGGACTCATCTTGTACCGAAAATCATCTGGTATCGGATTATATGGACTGGACTCAATCTGGGATTACATTAGACTTATATCGTACTGTCTGGACTCATACATGTTATTCTAGTTCAGTTAGCTTTTATTACAGTCTTCATTGCCATGATTCTTCTCTTGTTTTAGTTACCTTTCTTTTCTTGTATCTTACTGTTTTCCTATGCCATCATTACCTGTATAAAACTGCCATGCTCATCAATAAAACTGTCTATAACTGCTTTATAGTTCTTTGTCATTTACTTGAATTTTCTAGATGAGTTGTACTCGTTCCTGTCCTGATTGGACCTGTTGAAAATATTACAGATGATAATCCTGAGGACACATGCCCTACTTACCATGGACCTGGCGAGGGATTAGCTACCTTTGGTCCCGACTCTCAGGAGTGATTCAGGAGATTAGCTAGTAGACTACTTTAGCTTGCATGTTTTGACTTGTTGTATTAAAGTTAAGATATTGAGTTTGTATTAAGTTTGTTTGAGATGTTGTTGTATTATTTTAGTAGTTAGTCGTTGTTGTCTTTAATTTCTTAGGTATAACTTCTGTGTTATCTTATCGTACTTTAGACTGTGTTTGAGTATATCATATCCTTTACTTGTCCTTCATTCGGAGCTGATATCTGGACAAGTACATTATATACACTGTATGAGATTAGTTAGCAACCTTGGACAGCTTACTACTGCCGACACTGCGGCGTAGGCTGGATGTACCCACTTCTCGTGCCCCTATACAGGGTGCGGGTCATGACACGTTTTTAGTGGTGGCCCATGCAGGTCGAGACTAAATTGTTTGGTTACATTGTTGTACCAAGCATGCCTGCAATTAGGAACTTAAGGTAATTAGACAACATTAGGAATGACGCTTAGAACACCTAGAGGAATACTAGGATTGTAACATAGGAAATACATCACATGATTGCTATTATAATTAGATTTTCTTGTCTATAATTGTTTTGCTTTAAAGAGTCCTTATAAGTCCTTTTATTGTAATTAGATGGTGCTTACTCGTTCATCCCAGTATGTCACACCTGAGATTGGCACACTCCCCATCCAGTCAGCTGACCAGTTGACTGATACACCTCCACCTCCACCTACCATATTCCCCTACTCCACAAATCCACAAACCCAGATGCCTCCACCACCTTCCATCTCACATTCCCAGTAGGACCCGATACTTCCATCACCCCCTATCACTATACCTACCCAGGCTTCCGTCACACTCGACGGGAACCAACTGCTCACTCTGATCCAGGGGTTCCTAACAACCCATCAGGAGCAGACCACCCTACTCCGCCAGAGCATGGAGCATTCTGAGGAACGTACCGTGATCCCACCACCTGTAGAGCCGCGGCAGAGAGCGGGGACGATCAAGGACTTCATGGGTCTGAACCCCAAGGAGTTCTTAGGGACTGAGGGCATAGTAGTAGCAGATGACTGGCTAGACTCGGTAGAGAGAAAGCTCCTTGGAGTTAGGATGCCGGATGACCTCCAGGACGAGGCAGCGGAATTTCTGCTGATAGACTTGGCAGGAGTTTGCTTCCGGAATGAGCCGTTATTCGCGAGAGGGAGGGCCACTTGGGATCAGTTCAAGACCCAGTTCAAGAAGAAATTCTTCTCGACCACCGCTAGGGTAGCCATAGGGCTACGATTCCAGAACATCCAGCAGGGAAACCGTTCTGTCGATGAGTATGCGGCAGAGTTTAGTCGCCTGAGCCATTTTGCTCCTAGTCTGGTTGCTGACCCTGAGGAGATGACGCGTAGATTTTGCCATGGTCTAGTTCCAGACATTGGCATTCTTATAGTGGCGAACGGTATGACTGACTACTACCAGAGCTTAGAGTTAGTCCGGAGTATCGAGGAGCGTCTTTTGTCTTACAAGAGGCCGGCTTCTGTACACATTGAGGGACCCTCCAAGCGTCAGGCTTTCCAGCTGAAAGCGTCGACGCCACACCAGCAGACATATCATCCTCCCACACCACATCATTCGACCCCGCCAGTTAGAGCCCCGGGACCTCGGCAGCAGCAGAAGGGAGCTTTGTATGTATACTGTCACGATCCGATCCCAAATAATTGGGTCGAACCGGATCATGCCCAGCCTGCACCGTTGTTGAGACGGCGGCAGTAAGCTGTTCCAGTAGCAGGTAACCATACAACAACACTATATTTGTCACAACTCAACATCGGAAATAAAACTTTATTAAACTTGGAATTTAAATACAAATGGGAAAAATTTTCTGAAATAAAATAACAAAAATGCAGAAAAGAAACTATCTATCAGCCGGTTCATCGGCCTCAGTCCCAACGTCCTCCAATGGGGACTTTGGCAGCACTACTGGGTACAGAACAGGGTCATAGTAACTACTGTACAACAGCTCAGCATCCTCAATATCCCCTAAAAATGTATCTCCAGTCAGGAGGGAGCAAAGTACAATTCGTGCTAATTTTAAACAGTTAAAATAAATAATAGAATCATGCAGTTTTAAACAGTTTTAGAGAAAGAACAGTTTTTAGCAGTAAAACAGTGTGATTTGAATAGACAATGAATTATGACCGGCTTGGGATGTACAGTGGCATCCTATTGATACGATTCGGCTTATCCTCGTGTGTGTGAGGGGTAAGCTAATACAGTTCTAAGTTACAGTTGGCTTTGGTCATAATCATTACTCTATTTCCCCAGTCCCAATCAGTACAGTAGTCACAATTAGTACTCTCCGAGAGAGTTTCGTGTTTGAATCGTGGTTTAAACATGCAGTAAAACGATTATAGAAATAACTGTAAAACTAACACAAACTATACTTGCCTCAAAGGAATTGACTGGAGAGGTAGGAGACTTCGAGACGGGAAATCAAAATCGTCCTCGAATTCCTACATTCGAGAAATTGACTCAGATTCCAGGTTTGCCAATCTAGCTACGCTAGTTGAAATCTCTATTTGTGTCCTAATCCAATTTTAATTCTTTAATTAAACCAAACACGAAAATACGATTATTTGTGCGTTGATTTAATACGAGGAAAAAAGATCGTTTTAAACTTTTGAATTCGGAAAGCTTCGTCAAGGCCAGATTATTTTATTAAAACTTTGTATTTTTTATAATTTATAAATATAAAGCTAATTTCTTATTTAATGAGAAATACATGATTTTTAATTAATAATAAAACTGATAGATTTTAGGTGAAAAAATCTTAATTATTTTTATATGAAAATACTTTTTATTTAATTTACTCGTTTAATACAAAAACTCGCAAAACCAGAAATAACTAAAATCTACGCTACCAATTACAGTTACAGACCACAGCCAGCTGGGCTTATGCCCATTACAATTTATTTACATAAATTAAAATAAGACAAAACTGCCGTTAGTCCTAAACTTTAAATATGAATAAAATATGAACAAAATTAAATAGTAAAAAAAATAAAGATAAATATAGAGTCTCAGATATGGTCCAATCCTCATCTGGGCTAGTGCCTCAACGTCCGGGCGAAGCCGGTTTCGTTTGCACTTAGCCGGGGCCCATTGACCGATACGGTCGTCGCCCAAAACCAAATATCAAATAAAATTCCGAAATCCATTTTAAATTTATTTTTAAAATAATCTAGAATTTACGAAAAAATCCGGTAGCATCTCCTCTGTTTTTGGTCAACCCAAAAACTGGGAAATAGCGCCGATAATTTTTTTGCAAATCCCAAACCAGGGAAACCCAAATATGTATATATGTACTAATCCACAACCAATCCACAAAATATTCGGAACGACCCGAAATAATTTCGGAAGTTTGATTCCAACCCAAAACATCACAGAACGCTACCGGAAAAATCCGAAAAGCCAAAACATACCAAAAACCAATTTCCAAAATATTCCGGAAATTCAAAATAATCCACAGAACCTTTTCGAAGGTTCCGGAAAATACAACGTCGCTAAAACCGAATTTCCAAGGAGAATCGGGGACCATTTCTCATCATAGACTGAAATAGAAAAGGGCGGAACAGGGGTTATACCTCAGGTTGCTCGGCTATAGCTCTCAGATGAAAATAATAGAAAGAATTGGAGCTCCGAACAGCAACGCAAAATCGGGACAGCGTCCAAACTGAAATCCAGCTTCTGGATGGGAACAGAAAGTCCCAGAACGCGGATCGGGGCGCTGGGACAGCAGCGGACAGCGGCAACGCTGTCACGGAACAGCGGATCGGGGCGTGCCGGGACGACGCGAAAGCTGGGGCCGAGCTAGGGCTCGAACGCCGGGGTCGGCGGGATGGCCGACATGGGGGTCGGGCGCTGGTGTGGGGGCGCGAGGAGAAAAGGGGCTCGGCCGGAGGGCGACGACGGCGTCGGCCGAAAAGGGAGGCCGGCGGGTCCGCGATTGGGCGGAGAGGGCTCGGCGCGGGGCTCTGACATTGAAAAGGGGGGTCGGGAGAGAGAGGGTTGTGAGGGAGTGGTAAGGAAGAAGAGAGTGGAGGGTTTGCTCCTTCTTAGAAGTAGAGGGGTTCTGGAGTAGGAGTAAATGTGAGAAGTGGTGAGTTTAAAGAGGAGAGTGGGGGTGATTTGTGTGGAGAGGAGAATAAGAGGGGAGGAAGAATAGGGGGAGAAAGTGTTCAAGTGTGCTGGTCCTTCGGGACCAGCTCTACGAAATTATTTTTTTATTTTTTTATCATTAACCAAAACAGATTTTTAGGAAAAGAAAGAAATGGGATTGGGTTCGGGCTTAGGCTCGGGTCTGGGTTCGAACTCGGGTCTGGATTTGAACTCAAAAATCCATGTTAATTAATTTTGAAATAATTTTAACACTCAAAAAAATATAATAATAATAATAATAATAGAAATACTAATAATAATAATTTTATACACAAGAAATGGGTTTCACATATACTGTAAGAGGCCACACTTTCAGCATCAGCAGCAGAGGCCATTTCTGCAGGTACAGCATCAGTATCGAGGTCAAGACCCAAAGACGATCAGTTGTTCATACTGCGGGAAACAGGAACACACCATGGAGCAGTATAGGAAGAGGCTGAAGGTTTGTTATACCTGTGGGTCTGATACCCACCAGAAGATGGATTGTCCTGTTGCACCTCCTTATAAGGGTGCTAGGCCACCTGTAGCTCAGCACTAGAGGGATGGAGCTTTTACGATGACGGTCGAGGAGACCAACGCTGCAGGTGACGGGTTAGCAGGTTTGTCTTTTCTGTCCTTCCTTTCCCATCTTGTTGTGTGATTCCATTAGTACCTGTCAGGATATGCTTGTGATATACTAGATAGTGTAGTTACCCTGTTTAAGACTGTAAAATCATGACCAGTAGGACTATGATTGCATGTTATCTTTTGACTTTGATTGACTGGGGATTTGACCTAGAAGGAGTACGACCATCTTAATTTCGAAGACAAAATTTTTCTAAGGAGGGTAGACTTGTAACATCCAGTTTTCTGAAATTGGGATATTTTGAAAATTTATTATTTTTATTATTAAGTAATGGTGATTTAGTCATGTTATGAATTTTGGTGATTTTTAGATAGTTTAAAACTATTTTCTAAGTCATGGCTTATGACTTTGTGATTTTACTAGTATAACCCTAGTGTAAACCCTAGAGATTTCATAACCTAGAGACTAACCATGACCAGGTAAGCCTAACCATGTGATTAGGATATCAAATTACCACTTTTTAGTTAAAAGGGTATTTTGGTAATTTATTAGAATTTATTTGGATTTATGTAGTTTATTATTATTTAATTAGTTGTTAAGTGTCATGTTAGCTCCTAACCTAGTTTAGCACTAATCTAGAGGTTAGCAACTAACCTAGAAGACTAAGTAGAGGATGTTAGCTTTATCTATAAATATCTAGTTTACAAATATCTAGATATTACCTATCTAAGATATTTCCTAGAAACCTAAATATCTATCTACTTGGTCCAAGACTTAGAAGCTAAGTTTGCAAGATGGTAGGAACCCTAAATATCTACCCTACCTCCTCCATGGCAGCCAACCCATGCCCCCATCCTATATGAACACCACCCCCCCTTTCATTCAAGCCTCTTTTCATACACTTAAAACCTAGTTTTCCCTACAACTTCACACCCTCACCACTTAACCATTTTAACTCCAAATTGAGCCTAGTTTCTTGTATTGGGATCCCCTACCATTGATGGTGCTAAGGGGAGCTAGCTAGCTAGGTTGCATAGCATTTTGGGCATCATTATTTGAAGAGGACACCCCCCTACCTTGGTATTTTCTTGAGTTTTCACTCAATAGGTAAATATCCCCAAACCTTGTTAATATTGTGTTTTATCTTCATGGTTGCATGCATATAGGTATACCCTAGCTGTGGGTCAAGTTTGGTAGGATCTAGGTTGGATTTGGTGTCCGTATCGGATACGTATCCATGGTTTTAAATAAGTGTTAGGTGAAATGCCACTTAGGTTTTAATGTTGTATTTTTGTGAAACAAATTATATTTTTGGGTAGCCCTAGACATGTAGGACACAACCCTAGTTGACTGAGCACGAATCTGAGTCGTGTCCGTGTCCAAAACGGACACGAACTCACTGCACGATGCACACAAATAGTGCCCTGCTACCACGTTGTTCGTGCTCACTGCACAGAGCACTAGGACACGTAAAATTTGACATAGACACGGGGGCAATGTCTGTGAACATGCCTCCAAAGTTTTGTGTCACGTCGTGTCGTGTCGAGTGAGAAATCGCACTCGCACGGGTCACAGACTGCACGCACAGACCCGGTTTTTCACTTGGACACGGCCTTCGTGTCGTGTCTAGACACCACGTGGACACCTCGTGGTGACACGAGTGTGTATCCCAACACGTGGGCTACACGTGGACATGAACACGAGGCCCCACGTGGCTCGTGTCGTGTCCACGAGACACGTGTACCGCTGTACGACGCGGTGCCAAACCGCATGTATCAGTCGAGTTTTCTCGACTGATACGGACCTCGTGTCGTGTCCTGGAGTGACGTGGACATGGGACAGGCACTTGTACATGTGCACAACCCCCAGGCGTACCTTCTTGCACGAGCACGAGACACGTGTGTGCGTGTGTCGTATCCTAGAGCTAGGTGCACACGTGCACGACGCAGTGTTTGCGTGTGTGTGTCAATGTTTACCTGTTTAGGTTGTTAGAGGGTTGGACACGTCGTGTCGTGTCTAGACTTTATGTCAGGCACCCTAGATGCTAGGGGACACTGTGGGACACGATTACCAACCTTGGGTTTCGGGCCTTAGGTCATTTTTGACTCGGATTTCGGTTTACCCATTGATCGAGTGCACAGTGCACTGGAGTTCAGATATTGGTATTTTTTTCAGATTTTGTAATCCATTTTCAAACTGATTTTATGTATAAATATATGTAAAATTATGTGTATATATGTTGTATATATATGTATATATGTATTTGAGTGTGTGGGTATATGTGTATGTGTATGTGAGTGTATATATGTGGATGTATAGGTATGTGTGGGTGTGTGTATATATTTATGTATGTATTGTGTGTGTGTGTGTGTGTGTGTGTGTGTGTGTGGTTCCAGAAATCAGAGAACACACCCCACACACACACTCCCATATCTCTCTCTCTCTCTCTCTCTCTCTCTTGTTCATTCTCTATCTCTCTCTCTATTGTTCTCTCTCTCTCTCTCTCTATATATATATATATATATATATATATGTATATATGTATGTTGTGTATATATATATATATATATATATATATATATATATATATATATATATATATATATATATAGGTTATGTAGATATATATATATATATATATATATATATATATATATATATGGTATATATTAAAAAAAAAAATATATATATATATATATATATGGTATATATTAAAAAAAAAAAAAAAAAAATATATATATATATATATATATATATATATATATATATATATATATATATATATATATATATATATAGTTATGTATATATATGTGATACTATACTTTTTAGATATAGGTTTACATAGAACCTATAAGTTACTGGCCTATGGGTTATAGACATTAGCCTATGGCCATTAGGGGCTAACCCTAATTGACCTAATGATCCATGACCTAACTAGTTGACCCTTGTTTGACTAGAGTTTACCAAAGTCAACCTTAGGTCAAACTTGACCTAATTAACCTAGAATTGACTAGGATTAACCTAAAATGACTAGTTTAACTAGTCTGACCATGTTTGACCTAACTTGACTAGTAGACCTAGTTTGACTAGATAATTGACCATTGTTGACCAAAGTCAACTATAGGTCAACCATGACCTAATTGACCTAGATATGGCTTAGATGAACATAGAAGGACTAGTTGACTAAAGTTTGACTAAACCCTAACTAATTGATTTATGTTTGACCATATGGTTATGAGGATAGTCCTATATAATTTAAGATATGTATGGGGTTAAGTGGAATACTTAGAGGTTGTGTCATGGTTTGAGTTAGTCTTATGGAGTATTGACTTAGATAGTTGACCATTGACCTAATTACCTTGTTGACTAGTCTTTGTTGACCCAAAACCTTAGTTAGTCTAAGTTTGACCTAGACTTGACCTTGATTGATCATGTTGACTAGTATTTGACTAGTCTTGCCATTGTTAACCAAAATCCTAGATAACTTGACTAGTTTGGCTAGAATGTTGACTAAGAGCTGACTTTAACCTAGATTAGACTTGTTTAACCTTGTTTGACCTTGTATGACTTATTTTAACTTATTGTGACCTAGTATCACTTAATTTGACTTAGTTTGACTGAAGAGTTGACCAAGTTTGACTTTGACCTAGATTGGCTTAAAAATCATGTAGATTGCATTGTAGATTTCATTTACCTTCATATTAGACATGTCATAACTGTATTGCTCTATTTTAGGACATTATGACCCTGGTACAGACATCTGATATTATACTACTCTTTTCAGAGTATCAAGCGAGTACATTCTCTGATAGTTCTCTCATTTATTTGTCAATTACTATATTTCAGCTCTAGTTAGTTCTATGTGATTCTCTGTATCAATACGTATGGATATTTCTGGATTCATGTATGCGACACATACCTTACTTACTGGCCTCTATTACTGGAGTCATTGGAATCATTTCGAAATTATTTCTGGAATCATCATGTATTGGCCGGACTCATCTCGATTCTTTTGTCGATTTTGGATTCACTTGCTGGACGGGGAAATATTGAGTAAGACATGTAGACATACCCTAAATCCGGAATCTTCCACTAGAATCTACCGGAAGCATAGCCATCTCTTGCCTGATCCGTGAGAGATGTGCCTGATACCTACAGCCGTTTGCATGTCGACCTCGGTATTTTAAAACACACTGTTAGATCATAGTTGGACTCACCCTGGATTCATTGATCACTGTTGGACTTATCTTGTACCGAAAATCATCTGGTATCGGATTATATGGACTGGACTCACACTGGGATTACATTAGACTTATATCGTACTGTCTGGACTCATACATGTTATTCTAGTTCAGTTAGCTTTTATTACAGTCTTCATTGCCATGATTCTTCTCTTGTTTTAGTTACCTTTCTTTTCTTGTATCTTACTGTTTCCCTATGCCATCATTACCGGTATAAAACTACCATGCTCATCAATAAAACTGTCTATAACTGCTTTATAGTTCTTTATCATTTACTTGAATTTTCTAGATGAGTTGTACTCGTTCCTGTCCTGATTGGACCTGTTGAAAATATTACAGATGATAATTCTGAGGACACATGCCCTACTTACCATGGACCTGGCGGGGGATTAGCTACCTTTGGTCCCGACTCTCAGGAGTGATTCAGGAGATTAGCTAGTAGACTACTTTAGCTTTCATGTTTTGACTTGTTGTATTAAAGTTAAGATATTGAGTTTGTATTAAGTTTGTTTGAGATGTTGTTGTATTATTTTAGTAGTTAGTCGTTGTTGTCTTTAATTCCTTAGGTATAACTTCTGTGTTATCTTATCGTGCTTTAGACTGTGTTTGAGTATATCATATCCTTTACTTGTCCTCCATTCGGAGCTGATATCTGGACAAGTACATTATATACACTGCATGAGATTAGTTAGCAACCTAGGACAGCTTACTACCGCCGACACTGCGGCGTATGCTGGGCGTACCCACTTCTCGTGCCCCTATACAGGGTACGGGTCGTGACAATATATATATATATATATATATATATATATATATATATATATATATATATGTGTGTGTGTTTGTGTGTGTGTGTGTGTGTGTGTGTGTGTGTGTGTGTGTCTATATATATATACTTGTGTGTGTATTTATATATATAGAGAGGGGGATGAATGAGAGTGATTTGTATGAGTGTTTATATATATATATATATATATATATATAGAGAGAGAGAGAGAGAGAGAGAATTAGAGAAGTTTAGAGAGGATTTAGAGAGGAGAATGAGTGGTGTATTGAGAGTGTGAAGGGGAGGAGGGGCTGCTCTACATAGCAGCAGGTAACAGCAGCAATAACAGGGCATGACAGCCCCTCCCAACACAGCTATATGATGTCCAAATTCAGCCCCTTAAAAGCCTATTAGCTGTCCTAAAATCAGTCCACTTTAATGCCTATATGTGTGTGTGTAAGCCTATTGTGAGCCTATATTAGTTAGCTAGTAGCCTATAGGTGTTAGCCTATATGTAAGCCTAGGTGAGAGCCTATGAGCGTGGTATCATGGATGTTATATGTGAGTGAGTGAGTTGTGTGTGTGAGTGTTTAGGGTAGATGTGAGAATGGTATATGATATCGTGGTAAGGTAATAAGGGTAAACCAACATGTGTTCTAAGATAGGCTAGATACCTAGGATACCTATATTTCTTGGTAGGTAAACCTTAGATAGGATGGTATCTAGCTACCCTAAGGAGCCTAGGCTAGTATCTTGGGTATTAGCGGGGTTTTCTTTGTATTGTGCAAGATAATCGGGATTACCTTGGTAAGGATAATGTAGGTAATACCTAGAACTAAGGTATTTGAGTTTAGAGTCTAAGATATGGTTAAGACTTGGTTCTCTTGGTTGGTAATGATCAAATATAGTGCCCCTAGACTAGTTTTGACTTCGGTTGACCATTTTGACCAAAAGTCAACAAAAGTCAACCGAGAGTCAACCTTAGCCTATAAGTGACTAGATTTGACCGAAACCAAACCAGAGTTGACCAGTTGACTGAAAGTCAACTGTTGGTCAACATTTGACCAGTTTGACCTAGAGTTGACCTAGAGTTGACCTGAGTTGATCATGGTTGACCAGTTGACTAAAAGTCAACTGTAAGTCAACTCTTGACCCCGTTTGACTTGCTTCGACTTGTTTTAACTTGCTATGACTGGTATGACCTAGAGTTGACTTAGTCTGACTTAGATTGACTTGATATAACTTGATTTGACCTATATTGACTTGACATGACTTAGTGTGACTCAGTGAGACCTAGTTTGACCTAGATTTCATATCATTCATCATAAATCATTCATAATTTTGTTAAACCTAAATTAACATGCAATATCTCATCTTTAGGTCTCTGATTACCACTCTGAGCATTGATATACCCTACAGCTCAGGACACCAGGCGAGTATATTCACTGATAGTTTTCATTGTCTTGATATCTGCTATATCCGATTCAGTTGTAGTGTCTTACTCGATTTCCAGTCACGATAGTTCACGGACTAGTATACGTTGGATCATGACATGAGATGTTGTTCCTGGATTTTTTTGGTATATATGTACATTTCCTGTCTTCTTTCCTGTACTTGTATAGACACCGATTCCTGAGAGGGAGTAGCTATCCTCTTAGGGAATCCCGTGTCATGACGTGTCATGTCCAGGTCCATTATACTACTCGGAGATGGAAAATTATTAGGGGTTATGTGATCAAAGTCCCATGTCACTATTTTGCTTACGCCACTCTCACCTCACGTAGGGTGTAGCAGATACCTCCATGTCCATGTTATTCAGGTTGGCCGGCATGACTTTCCGTTGAGGTCACCGCGGATTGCCGGGCCAAGTGGATAACCCTACCATGATTCCCTTGCCGATCACATAACGCTCTAATAATTCAAGGCACATTTTATATTTACTTATCTTATCATATATCCTGTTTTGTTCTACATTCAGTACTTTCTCACCATGCTATAATATTCAGTTACTCACATGTTCTACATGCCTTTATATTGTACCTTGATTGGAGACTAAGTTCTGCTCGGAAGAAGGGTTACAATCCCGGTCCTTGTTTGGTTTAAGGGTTGTAGCTCAGCTTCCGAACGGTTCCCAAGTCTTCATATATCTTTGTCTTGTAGTTCATTATACTGTCTCTTATAGAATTTGTCAATTCACATGGAACTACTGTTAGTGCTTGTACTTGCTCATTTTCCTGACAGGATACCGTTATGATATATTACAGATGACTCTGAGGCAGACTGCTCGACCTATTATGGGCTCAAGCTAGATGGAGTAGTCCAGGACCGTGGCCTTATAGTAGAGCCACTAGACTTTGTACTCCCAGAGTAGTGTAGATTAGTTGGGTTGCCTGGACTGCGATCCAGCTAGCATTATCAGATTGTAGCTTCTATGTTATATTTTGAGTCCCTGTGATGTTGTATATATATCTGGGCTTGTGTTGGATCTTGGACTTATTCCCTTTTCATCTATCATATGTTTCCTTCTGTGCTATCTACCTTTGTTTTATTCTGTGATTGAGATGTATTGCCATGTCACCTCCACTCGGAGTGTATATACTGTACAGGTACCTTTATATTGTTAGTCGTAGTATTTACAGACCTTATATACAGCGTTCTACCGTCGATACTGCGACGTAGGCTGGACGTACCCACGTGCTCGTGCCCCTCATAAGGGTGCGGGTCGTGACAGTAAGACCAGATCTCAAGAACATTTTGACTGAACGTTTGGGACGCCTTATTGCTTTATCTTATATGTTCCCTATTTCTGCTTCTTGTTTGAATGATTGAGACAATAGATGTTGAGTAACCCTAGTGAGACTTTCATGTAGTATGCACCCCTCGTCTTTTAGATAACATTGATCGGAATATATATTTACTTTCCATTATAGTGTTTGGTGTTCGTAAGTAAATGAAGCAAAATCAAGTCAATTTTTCAATAATACTCTCGTGTTAATGAGAAACTTATTACTCATGAATATTTTAGCCTAAAATATTATGGATTAAAAAGGTAAATAATATTTCTGATAAGAGATATTTCAGACAAAAAAATGTACTAAATGTAAGAAAGTTGGAGGAAAAGTGATTCCGGATGGGAGGAACGACCACTTTTGTAACTTTTCCCCCTATTTTCCTAAATCTTGATCATTTTTTTTCCAACTCCTTTTTCTTTGGCTTCCAAACACAGGTAATAAATTACTTTCCTTATCCAAACTCAAATTCTGATTAACCAATCGAGGCCTAATTAGCTTGATAATTAATAGGGATGTCATCAAGTCCCAATGTGATTGACTCGGTCACCAAGAAAATAATGTTAATATACAAGTAGATGTAAACATGTTTATTTATAGTCAGAAGTTGAAGATGTGATACCCTAAAAAATATGCTACGAAATTAAATTAATTTCTTCTTCCGACATATGCTGTAGCATTATCAACCAATGGAACACTTGGTTCCCAGCATGCTCATGTGGCTTCAAATATTTTAAACGATAAATTCATTTTATATCCCAAAATGTCAGAATTTTAGCTAGTAATTATACTTTGCCTAAAGTTTGGATAGGTTTCCATATCATGTTTCTAAGATATTTTTCTGAAAATACTCTTTTAGTATCTTTTCAGAATAATTCCTTTGGAAATATTGCTTCGTGGATTCAAGTGCTTGTACATTTTAATTAGAGAACTGACACTGATATATTTATAACTTTACAACTTCATATATAGATAACTCTATTTTTATTGGTCCAATAAGACTTATAATTAACACACACACACAAAATATATATAAACATATCCAAGTAACTTATAAAGTGTGAAGAAACGTTGCATTTTATCTTACTTCATCCCATTAGATCGTTGACAATATAAATCATAAAAATATTCTAAAAAAACTAGAGAGCAAATCTCACATAATTAGTAGAAAAATAACAGTGTGATTACATGGCCTTAATTATTAAGTCAATTCATTAGTTCAAAACTCATCTTTCTACTCTATCATTTCTTACAACTCTATCACAATATAGATGTTGTTGTGCTCAAGGATCTAACTATCACTTCTTACAACTCTATCACAATATAGATGTTGTTGTGCTCAAGGATCTAACCAGAGTGCACTTGGTTGGGGGGAATCTACCTGAGTGTTGGCCGACTCATATAAAAAAATAAAGAAATAAAAACATATATGTATATAAAATATATTTTTTTGTTCTGAAAATTGCTGAGAAACTCAATTTCGGTGTTGGTTTTTATAAAAAATTCACCCGCATGATGGGTTTTATGAAATGTCCAGAATTATATATTTCCACGTTAAGTATTTCAAGATTCCCTTTAGATGCTCTGTATTTACAAAATTAATACCATAACTACCCCTCCGCACAAACTCAGATTTGGATTGCGATTCTCTTCTTCTTCTTCTTTACGAGAGATCAGAATTACATTGCTCTCATCTTCAGCAGATATCGCAAAGATCGTTCGTAGTTCACCATGCTTTTTTTTTCAGTCGAACTCCGATCATCGCTCATCTTCTTCTTCTTCTTCTTCTTTTTCGACAATTAGGTCAATTATGGAGAGAAAATCTTCTTCTTCTTTTCCATAAGAGTTAGCACCGTTTTGAAAGAAGAAAGAAAACTCTTGAATCTTTATTCATGTCAAATTTTTTTTTCACAAAACAAAAAAAATAAAAAATTAGGGCCTCGTTTGGTTCACGGATTTAAGGAACCAAGAAAGGAAAGTTGTTCCTTTCCTTTGTTTGGTAGCCACAAACTTGGGAATCAATTTCCTGACAAGGGAGAAAATTGGTGGGAATATGGTTCCACTCAAGACCCATGGGATTGATTTTTCCTCCTCCTTTCCCAACATTTATTACAAAAGTTATGACAAAAATAACCATGTGTCATTGCTTATTTTACCATTAACGTTATTTTTTATAATATTATTTTTATTTTAAAAGGTAACGATATTATTGGAACATTGTTATATTTTGCTTTCCTTTCCTAGGTAGTTTCTTTGTTTTACCAAACAACGGAAAGGAAATGTGACAGGAATCCTACTTTTTTATTCCCATAGAAAATACAAGGGAATTCATTTCCTTTCCGTGAACCAAACGAGGCCTAGGTTTCTGACAACTATTCTCCGTCGATATAACACAAAGAATAGTCATTCTCCTGCATTTTAACAAGGAGAATGTCATTCTCCGTGTAAATTAACACAGAGAATGACATTCTCCGTGTTTCTAACACGGAGAATGGCCATTTTTCTGTGTTTTAACATTTGAATGATCATTCTCCGTGTCATTTAACACGGAGAATGGCTATTCTCCGTACTAAATTATAAGGAGAATGGTCATTCTCCTACGTTTTAACACTGGAAATGACCATTCTCCGTGTAAATTAACACGGAGAATGTTATTCTCCGTGTTACTGCGTTTTAACACTGGAATAACCATTCTTCGTGCTAAATTACACGGAGAATGACCATTCTTCATGTAAATTAAGACGGAGAATGGCCATTCTCCGTATAAATTTAGCACGGAGAATGCTATTCTCCGTACTAAATTACACGGAAAATGATCATTCTCCTACGTTTTAATACTGGGAATGGCTATTTACACGAAGAACGCCATTCTTCGTGTTATTTAACACGGAAAATGACGTTCTCCGTATTTTTAACACAGAGAATGACGTTCTCCGTATTTTTAACACGGAGAATTGCCATTCTCCTGCGTTTTAACACTGAAATGACCATTCTCCGTGCTAAATTACACGGAGAATGATCATTCTCCGTGTAAATTAAGACGGAGAATGACCATTCTTCGTGTAATTTAGCACGGAGAATTACACGAAGAATGGTCATTCTCCTACGTTTTAACACTGGGAATGTCCATTCTCCGTGTAAATTAACACGGAGAATGCCATTCTCCGTGTTTCTAACACGGAGAATGGCTATTCTCCTGCGTTTTAACACTGGAATGATCATTCTCCGTGCTAAATTACACGGAGAATGACCATTCTCCATGTAAATTAAGACGGAGAATGGCCATTCTCCGTGTAATTTAGAACGGAGAATGGTCATTCTCCGTGTAAATTAAGACGAAGAATGCCATTTTCCGTGTTACTAACACAGAGAATGGCCATTCTCCGTGTAAATTAAGACGGAGAATGACATTCTCCGTGTTACTAACACGGAGAATTGCCACCCTCATGCGAAATTAACATTCTTCGTGTTCTAACACGGAAAATGACCATTCTCCTGCATTTTATGGTCAGTTGAAACTTTGGAGGGCCATAACTTTTGACTGGAAGGTCAAAATGAGGTCCGATTTGTCGCAAAATGAGCGTATCTTCGAAGAGCCTAAGATTAACAATTCTTTTGTTAGACGGCCTTCCAAAATTTAGAATCGCAAAAAAATGATGTTTGGACCTCCGTTTTAGCACATTTGTCGTTTGTCTCGGTCTTTCCGAAATTTTTCGACGAGTTTTTGAAGATTTTTGAGGAGAAAACCTAGATTCGAAAGTGAGCCGCGTATGGAAGAAGATGAAGTATCGAAACGTTTTTTTTAAGAGCAGTTTCGTGGGTGTTTTCAATAAATTAGAAGAAAGGACAAAAAGGACATTCAGAATCCTCTTTATATATTTTTTGCTAATTCTGGACATGCGATGAAATGTTATTGCGCGGTAGATTTTTCATAAAACTTTTTTATTTTTTGGACATTTCATAAATTTTCACTTTTTTGTTGGTTGGAGTTCATCTTAGTCCTTGAGATGGTTCAGCCTTTGCTTGTAATTTTTATTTGTTTTGGGAAAGGTATTTGTTTGCACAATAATCTATAGATTTTGAGTTTGACGAGAGTTACATGTATATACTTCAACCTTAGTTATTGATTGTCTCCCTTCAATAATTAACTTAGTACGTATCAGAAAATCATATTCCATAGATAGTTAACAAAAACGCATAGTTTTGATGAATCTCTTAAAAAACTATTTTAACTTAAAAGATGTAAAGTCGTGCAAGTTCTAAGAATTTTGAAAAGAAAACCTGCCGTCCTTTTACTTGACATGCAATTGTAGTTGATATTCAGGGCTCGTACTAAGCTGATGTGGTCGGAGACGAAATTTTAAAATAGTCATTCATACATAATATTTTTAATTTTTTAAGAAACTAAAACAAATGTCATCAAAAATTGAACTAAAGATTTCTAATATACAAGTTTAACATAATAATTACTACACAACAATTACTTTGTTCTATTTTGGATACATAATATAGAAGTATTGAAGTAGTCCTCCATACAATTACTTTGTTCTTTAAATTGTATTGACAACTAGAATTTTTAAAATAGTCCTCCATACATAATATTTTTATCTTTATATTTTTCAGAATAATAATGGAGGACAACGTGTAGGAGATTTAATCGAATTAGTTCGGTAGGGAAACTTTCCTATTGAAGTATTTAAGTAGTGAAATAAAAAAGGCTGACCCTTTTGTATGACAGTTTATATTTGTCAATACAATTTATATTAGAACTCTTAAACTCCAAATTTTTTTTCTTCTCTCAAATAATTCTTCCTCTTATTCTTATTAATCGATTTCTTGTTGGTGCTTTCTTTACATGGAGAGAGCTTGCTCTCAACATGCCTTGTAAAATTTTAGTCCCACATCGGAAATGCACCATGAGTTTATCTCAACATATATACTTGGTTGTGTTGTTGAGAGATGCACATGGGATGGTGATCCTAAGGAGGGAACCATGTGGGTGATTTTACTAGGAGATAAGAATAAGGCTCCAAGGATTAAGCATTAATGCTTTTGTCATTCTCTTGGATTAATTCCATTTGGAGCTAAGCCCCAACGGGGCTTAGCGACTCGGACTCGGACTCGGACTCATGGGCTCATGAGACGTAATGTGGCGTTTTATTGGCGTACGGTCCATGTGGTCCAAGCGAGGGTTCCGCTGACTGTACAGAATACAAGTCAGTTATGGAAAGACTGATTCAATGCGCTCATGCGGCCATGCGGCTCATGCGGTCCATGCGGTCCATGTGGTCCATGCGGCTCATGCGGCTCATGCGATCCATGCGGTCCATTCGGTCCATGTGGTCCATGCGGTCCATGCGGCCCATGCGGCTGATGTGGTCCATGCGGCCACGAGGCTCATGCGGCCAGGCTACTGCTGCCGCATGGAGGGTTCCGCTGAATGTACAGACTACAAGTCAGTTATGGAAAGACTGATTCAATGCGATTAATTCAAATCCTATCTTTGTGGGATTTGAATTAATTTCGTTGCTATCTTTGTGGGATTTGAATTAATCTCACTGCTATCTTTTGGGATTTGATTCAATCTTTCCATAACTGAAGAGGCGGCTAGGGTTTCCACCCTCTCTCTATATATACTCTCTTCTGGCCTCCTTTGTGGGTACTACGAAAATTATAAGTCAGAAAAGGAGAAAGGGAGAGGTGTTGTTGCCGCCATTGCAAGTCCATCCGAGAAGTCAGAACAGAGGTGACTTCGAGCGTTCCACAAGTTCTTCAACTTACTGGTTCCTGGAAGCAATTCGTGTGGGGCGAATCTTGCTTTGAGCAACGGTGTTTTGACACCCCAGCATTTTTTTTCGTCTCATCTTTCTCTAGATTATTGTAACTCGTTCTGTCCCAATTGCAACACGTTTGCAAGGAAGAACGAGAGATCTTCTCTTCTCTATTTTCCTCCTCCATATTGTAATCAGGTTATTTGGTTTCTTGTATCATCGTAGATCTCTGTGGATCTGATTTACCATCTTAATTTGATCAAGCCCCGGGACTAACAATCTCAAAGCAAGATCCTTATAGATGGAAAACATTAATGCTTCGCTCGTCCAATCGGACTACTACAAGTTGGAAAAGTTCGATGGAGAGCACTATCAAGTCTGGAAGAGAAAGGTTTATCTAACTCTTCAACTAAAAGACGTTGATCATGTTTTGTTGGAGGAAGAACCCTCTGTTTCAGACACTGGATCTACTGCTGCAATTAATGCGGCTACCAAACTCCAGGCCAAATGGAGAAAAAAAAATAGCATCTGCAGGCTTCTCATCCTGAATGCTATGGAGGACTCCCTGGCAGAATCCTACTCGAAGAAGGAACTTGCCAGAGACATATGGGAGTCTGTAGAAAAACTGTATGAAGAAGACAGAAACAGGAGCAAAATGTTTGTGGTTGAAAAATATCACAAATTGCTCTTTGAGGACGAGAAGTCCATGTTTCCACAGGTGAAGGAATTTCTGAAGCTACGTCAGAAACTGGAAGACGAAAAGATGCACCTTCCCGACAAGTTTGTCGTTGGAGGGATCGTCTCAAAACTTCCTACTGGATGGAGTACCTTCTATGCTAGGATGCACAGAAAGAAGCTAGACATTAGCTTGAGAGATCTACTTCAAGAGATCCATGTTGAGGACGAGATGCGTTCCCAACAGAAGGTGGACACTCTGTCCAAACAGTTGGCTAAAGCCAATCTAGTGCAGACGAAAGATCCCAAGGGGAAGCAGGCGGCTTCTCATCCTAAGAAGAAGGACTTCACTAATCTAAAAGTGAAGGATCCTTCATTCAAGCAACAGAAGACTAAGTCCCACGTGACTTGTTACAATTGTGGAAAGAAAGGCCACTACAAGAGTGAATGCAGATCCAAGTCTAAACAATCAGAAAAAGGTGAGCCTAATAAGGTTTCATTGGTTTCTAACATTGTTGTTATGATCGCATAGGTCACAACTGTGGGGGTTGACTCTGACTGGTGGATAGATACTGGTGCGACTTGTCATGTCTGTTCTGACAAGGAATGGTTCGTCACGTACCAGCCGATATCGGAGAAGGTTGTCATGGCAAACCAGGCCCAAGCTGAAGTTCTGGGGATCGGGACTGTGGAGCTGAAACTCACTTCTGGGAACACTCTGACGCTTCAAGGTGTGAAGCATGTTTCGGCGATTGCCAAGAACCTGATCTCTGGAAGCCTGCTCTGCAACGCAGGCTTGAGGATGGACATCAATGCTGGTCAGATGGTGATGTCCAAGAAGGAAACATACTTCGAAAAGGCTTATCAAATCGAAGGAATATTTAAAATTCATCTTGTCAACCAGTTTGATGACATTAATGCAGTTGCATTTTCTGATTATTCTCTTGAGTTGTGGCATAATAGACTAGGACATGTTCATTGTAAAAAAATAAACAAAATGTCTAGTCTAGGACTTATCTCCAAATGTGGGGGTAAGGTGGAGAAGTGTGAAGTGTGTGCTCAGACGAAGATCACAAGGAAACCCTTTCATCGAGTCAATCGAAGCACAGATCTTCTGGAGTTGGTGTACTCCGATATCTGTGACTTCAAACATTTCTCCACTTAGGCCGGGATGAAGTATTTCATAACCTTCATCGATGACTTCTCAAAATATACGTTCGTCTACTTGCTCAAGTCTAAAGATGAAGCTTTCGAGAAGTTCGGAGAGTTCAGGGCCGAAGCTGAACGGCAGACTGGACAACAACTCAAGAGGTTGAGAAGTGATCGAGGTGGGGAGTACAAGTCTCATGAATTCTCATCATTCTGTAAAGAACATGGAATCATATGCGAGACTACTGCTCTATATTCTCCTCAATCCAACGGAGTAGCAGAGAGGAAGAACCGAACATTAACAGAAATGATGAATTCTATGCTGCTTACTGCAGGCCTTCCAAAATGCTACTGGAGAGAAGCTGCACTAACGGCCACTTTCATTCTGAATAGAGTGTCATATGCAACTTCGGACGTAACTCCTCATGAACTCTGGTTCAAAGTCAGACCAAACTTGAATGTCATTCGAGTGTGGGGGTGTCTGGCGTATGTGAAGCTCCCAGATCTGAAGATTCAGAAGCTAGGGACAAGGACTACGAAGGCGATCTTCTTGGGGTATGCCGAGAAGAGTGATGCTAGAAGATTTCTTGATATTGAGTCAAATCATATCATCGAATCTCGCGATGCTGAATACTTTGAAGACAAGTTTGCAAAAGATTGTTCTTTCGGACATTCCGAAAAATGATGTAGGTGCAAATGAGACTGAAATCTCATATGGGCCAGTAGTCTAAGAAGAAGCTGTTGTTGATACTCTTGTACCAGAACTCGTAGAGCCGTCTGCTAAGCGAGCGAGGAGACCGAAAGACTTCGGATATGACTTTGTCACCTATCATGTGGAAGCAGATCCGCTTACATATGATGAGGCGATGAAGACCAGAGATGCTATCTTCTGGAAGGAGGCAGTGAATGACGAGTTTGACTCTATCATCTCCAATAACACATGGATGTTGGTAGATCAACCTGAAGGAGAAAAGTCCATCGGATGTAAATGGATCTTCAAGAAGAAGATGAAGGCAGATGGAACTATTGACAAGTTCAAGGCCAGGCTGGTAGCCAAGGGATTTTCTCAGAAACAGGGGATAGACTACTTTGATACGTACGCTCCAGTAGTGTCACGCCCCGCTCCCGTAGGAGCGATCGTCCTCGCTAAGGCGTGATGCCGCACGAGCCTAGATTGCACCCGTGCAAGGCAATTCCATAACGGCCGATTACATCGGCGGCGACGGGGTCGTCGCACAGAAGTCCCAAGTAGAAACATTGAAACATGCAGCGGAATTTAAAGAAAAACACATTAACACAAGTTATTCAAAAGAATCTCTATATTGATATTGAATACAAGATTAAATTTGTGGGCGCAAGGCCAAATTATAATGTCTCTCGTGCTCACTTTTCTCTCGTTTACAAGTCACTCTGCTCTCTCTCATCTCTCGATACGATACTTAAATCCAGCGGAAGCTTCGAAAGGCGATGTCCATACATTATGTCCTGTATAAGTCCTCAATCCACACGGCCGCACGCTTCGAATCGCCAAGGGACTCCGTGCCTCGACGCATCCAAGCGAGCTCCGCGCCACGAACTTCTACCTGTGCCTGCACATGAAACACTGTGTGGGTGTCAGTACCACTGTACTGGTGGAGTGAGCTCCTCGCCCACCCATACAAAACCTACACGTTTCATTTACTTTGTGCAACATAAACCCTTTTTCGATTGTCTTTCTATTCTTGCCTTAGGATCAATTTTAGGACCGGCGCCTTAGCACAACATGTGTATCGGAACCATCTCGTGCTTGCAATGTCAACGATAACTCATACTTGTCACTAGACCACTCCTCGTGCCAACAACGTTAACCTATCAAGTCGTGTTCGCCTTACGGCCATAATCAGAGACGCAACTACATGAAGGACTCCATTTCCTTGCTCTAGACCTTTCTCGTGCATTGTCGACGCACTGGCTTATACTTATCTTTCGTGCCAAATTCTGGGACGTAACGACTCGGTCGTGCCATAACTCGATTCGTGCTTCAATATCTCCGAGGCAGTGCCGCCTCGCTTAGTCTCGTCTACACTTGTGTTGTGACAACGCGGCCGTGCCTCATATTTCGAGGCCGAGCCCAGTAACTCAACGTAACTTCGCACAACTTGCCCTACGGCCCTTCTCGACTTAACTCGCGACAGCTCAAGCCTAACTCATGCAACTCTATGCCAACAACTTAACACTCGACGCCACATCTCGTGTTGAAGCACGTCGCCCTCGCTGTAGCCAAATCTTAGGCTCCGACATTGTGTCTTTTTAACTCATACATATTCAACTCAATCCAAAGGCACGCACGCGGATTGCCGCCCGTGCCGACACATCTATATGAAAGGTCACTGGCATTGACTAGCCATAGTGGACATAGCCTGGCATTCGGGACCCTTGCACCGCCGGTTGCGATCCTCGATGCAAGTCCCCGACCTATCGGTTGCTTCATACCCAGCTCGGCTATACCCTGTTTCTTCCTAGGCCGAGTCGGTCCCGTGGCCCCGGGTTGCCGCTCGAAGAAACCATCGCCCTTGTCGACAAGTTGTCCATGACCACGCGCCTACGCTAACTTCTAGACTTAACGTAATGCATGGTCTCATCATCATCACTTAGTTCCTTTGCTTTACTCTTTCCTCTTTTCACACTTCTTTTGCAGAGCCCCAAACCAGGGTTGCCTCGGCGACTGAACCACAGTCCCGACATATTTCCTTTCGGCGACTAACCATCGCTTAGACTTAACGTTCTTTGAACTCAGGGAACGGCTACTGCATAGCCTTCCAACTTAACTTGAACATAACGTGTTTCCTTAAGTATCGACCGACCGTGGCTAACTTTCCACTGAACCAACCGTGGCTTGTGCCTTTAAACCGACTCGTGTTCTATGCAACGCTGTCGCCCAAGTCATACTTCATATGACGGGCCTTGGGATCGTGGGAATATTTAACTTGACAACTGTCACGCCCCGATTCATAGAGTCATTTATTCACATATTTTATCTCTTGGAATCGATCGTCCTCGCTTGGGCGTGATGCCGTACAAGTCTGGTATTGTACTTGTACAAGGCAAAGATGGTACATAATCGATTATTCTTCAAATAGGAACACATCGCAGCGGCAGAAGCAGATAAATTGAATTTAATGAGGACAATCTTTCTGATTGAATAGAAGTAAATCACTTTTTTATAGCAGCAAAGATAAAAGGACAACTTGAAGTCACACAGAGACATATAGAACTTTATTCTCTTTATTGATAATCGAAGAAAAGTACAATACTTGTATTGAAGTACAATATTTACAACACATCTCACTCTACAATGAAAGCCAACTGAACAATGCTATACAGCTTACATTTGATACATGGATACATTGGATTACAACTCGATACACTGACTTGGCTTACAATCTCACTGGTACAGCTGATTACAATGTTCCATACATTATGCCCTTTATAAATATAAGACATCATCTTGTGCAAGGAGAGCTTCTGTATGCCCAACAAATCTTCGATGCCGCCGGACCAATCCAGCTAACTTCGTGTGTAGAACATTCCAAGCACAAGTACCTGCCCACAAAACGTGGGTCAGCACATCATCTATGTACTGGCGAGCAGAATCCAACCCACTCGCATAAACCAACATTTAAGTGATCATTTAAGCATGCATTTATTAGAGTGATCTTTCTATTTGGGGCCTAGCATCAGTTTACAGTTCATGGGCAATAATCAGAGTGAAGCATGTAAACATATTCTTAGTAGCATTCATGTGGACATATCATTTATCATTCTTGGTGTTATCATGCAAAGGCATCATTGAGGCATACTTGGTGTTATCATGAAAAGGCATCATTGAGGCATCGTTAACATTAACATTTTAAGCATGTTATAACAGTTCTCACTTCAAGCATCACTTAGCATGTATGTTGTGTTTGAGCAATGATTATAGCAAGGCATCTTTCTAGCATACTCAATTTAACATGTTAAGCAGGATCTCATACTGAAAGGCTACATACAGCATCATTTACTTATTTGGAACATAAGCACGCAAGTTAAACCAACACATATATTGAATTATCACGTTTAAGTGATTTCTTACCGATAGCCGACTCCCTCGTACCTGCACAAAATACAGGCTAATATGATATTCTTACTCTGTCTGCACAAAACATTCATTAGCATGCATCCTGACTACATGACCACTGGTGGTTGTGCACCATGTCGACGTACCATATAGGACTTCATAGGGTATGGGATGTGCCCTTCACCAGGTTGCGAACCCGAATGAGGATCCCAATACCGTGCTACCAAAGCACCAATTCCTCCTAGGCCGACTCGATCCCACCGCCGCGGGTACCGTTCGAGGAAATCCTTGTATACAAGTACGTCTATGGTCATGCGAATGCGTGTCCGACCCGATCGTGTTCGAAGTCGCATGATACAATAATAAGATAAGAAAAGACAACAGTTCATCATCTCCTCTTTCCAATATTTTCACCTGTTCACTTGGTGATCTCAATGATCCCAAGCCTCATTATTTCTCATTGCATCAATCATTGCAACATTTCTTATATCATCCCTTCTAAGAGGAACAAATAACATTTCATTCATACCGATAGGACCTGCATCATTTCATTCATATCATAGGGACAATATTCTTTCTTTCATTGCTTAGAAGGAAGCAAGCAACAGCAACAGTTATACAGAATATACATGATTCTAGTGTTTCATTCAATTCTTTGTGTTAATAGCATAGCCAGTTCATTACTCATGTATCATTCCCGTAGCATCTCATTACTCAAGTGATTTATTCATTTCATCAAGATTAAGCATAAGAGACATTATCGATTCATTCTCAGGCATCAAGTTACATTAGCAGTTCGAGTGTGATTCAATCAGTAATTCAATATTCATGTCTTATTCATTTCAATAATCCACAACATAGGCATCTCTATTATTCAGCAACTAAGACATGGAACATTTAGGGAAGATTCATAGCATCACATTATTCCATTTATTAAGCATGCAGGAATAAGGAGGAAGGAGGACAGTTCCACTTGCCTGCATAAAAGGTCTTCCTGCTCAAATTCCGCTAAGCGTAGCTCAACCAGCGAGCCACGTTCCAATACCCATTCCGTCTAGCCAGCTAAGAGAAACTGCATCAGTCTCAATTCTCCTGATTCCCAACATAAGTCACGGTCCAACATTCTGATAGCATCCAATAAGCCAACCCAAATGCCTCGTGCGGAGCGGGGCATTACATAATATACCACTCAGAAAAAGTTTCGTCCTCGAAACTTAAGGAACAACTCTTTTTACTAGATTCTCTTAGTCACAATGATTTACTCATTCAGCTTAAATTTAAAATTCATTTTAGCCCACTTGATCATTTTTTTTTTAAAAAATAGCTATCCAATTGTATCATTTTAATCAATCAACGATTCAATCCATCTTTTTCTTTTTCCAAATACTTGCAACTTCTCATTGATTCACTAACATTTGTCTCGCATTTTTATCTCGGTCGCAACATATCACTTCGTTTGGATCCATACACATATTTTAGGCGTCCCCAAAACATATGCATTTCAGCCAAAGTTCACGCTAGTACGATAAATTCTTCCAACAATATTATCTCAGTCGCAACCTATCACTTCGGCTGGATCCATACACATATTTTAGGCATCCCCAAAACATATGTACTTCAGCCAACTTCCATGATAGCATAATTTGATCTGCCACGATATAACTCTCTTTTCCAAATCAGACTTAGCATCCTTTCAATTGACTTATCACTTTATTCACTTGTCACAATCACTATCTTCCAGGCCACAATACTTAATATCCGAGACAGCTCTCCATCCAATCATACTATTTTTAACATTCGGTCAAGGGTCTAACTTAGAGCCAATCATGTCAAGAGTTTACAACATGTAATCATATTCCTTCCCAAATCCAACAATATTTTTTTTTTTTCACCGAGGCAATTCATCTTTTTCTAAAAGATACAATCCAACATCACCAACTATCGATTACCCGAGTAAGGGTATAGTTCTATACAGCCGTCAAGGTTAACCCAGCTACCCAACTATATATACCGATCCAACATTCCCATCATGAGCAATCAATTCCATCTGATAGAATAATCCATTACTCGATACATACAACTCAAGTCTTATCCCACAATTCTAGTTTCCGCTATAGGCCGACATATAATCCAAGGGTTAAACATCTCTAAGGTTCATATTGAAGCATACAAACAACATATCATTCTTAAGTGGTACTCATCACCATCTCTCGTTCAATGCCACAGGGTCATTCTATGGGTCGCCAACAGCCATCTATTATTTGGTCCAGTCTCAATGGTTAGCTATACTGACAGCTATACCTAATCATTCAGGTGACTCCCCTAGAGTGGACGGCTACTAGGGATCATGCTAGTTTCTTATTCTTAGGGTCAATAAGCAGCCGACAGTTCTAAGGAACTCTACCCAAACCTATGGGTATCAACTAAGTCTGAATAACTAATCACCATTGTCGGCTAGGCCAACAATTGGTAAGTCCTCAACTGGTCGCTAGGGTCAAGTCTATCTATCCGGGGACTTCCTCAAGGAAATAATTCCCACAGAGGCTCATTCTAGACTTACCCAACGATCGACTAAGATCGATCTATCAACATTACGGTCAATTCCCAACCCGACATACAATTCTCATCGTTCTAATAATCCATCAAGTAAATCCCCAATGATTAAATTTCTATTTCAAATCCTTTGTACTCATACGAACCCATAAGCCAAGGCTAACTATTCAAGGGTCATCGATTCTGATAGTCTTAACATAACTATGGAATTATACTATTTTATCCGTATGACAAAGTCACACCACCAAGTTATAAGCCAACAATCTATATCCCAACCAACAATCACTTATACCGACATTATCCAACACATTTGCAATTTCTCGTTCCTATTCGTTTCTCAATCATCAAACTATCTTATGGGCATTCTTAATTCTTATGCAGCAAGGGTCGAGTAGTTCATTCCTTTTAATCCGACAATTTATGTATCACTTAACCATCCTCTAGGCAACACAAATAGTCAAGGTGGCTACTTGTTACTTTTCTAGTACAATTCAATTCCTCAGCATACATGCACATATGCAACGACTATCCTTTGGTGATCAAGATGGATTAACATCTATTACACCTTAGGGTCAAGGCACAATTTCTAATATTCTTTTGGTTCACCGACAACATTTTCAGAACTTTTCAGCTTAGCAACCAACATTGTATTAGCCACATAATTTGCATCCAACCATTCGAAATCAACATTCAGATGTTTTAAGCCACAACATTCTCTAGCCAAATCCATTTACCAATATCATACTAACTGTCTTACTAGTCTGAGTCATCACTGGACTAAACAATTTCTAACCAAGCCACCTGTTACAATTCCGACAATCTCGCTACCCAACATAGAATCACTGTCAGGGGACACTCGAGTCATCTAGCAATAATACATGACTCCCAGCTAAGTCTCGGCACTACCCAGTACCCACAGATAGTCTCATTGCTATTCTATGGAAAGGGTCAACATACATCTCGTTCTGAGGTGGTAGAGGCAATATACCACTCAGAAACGAAGCCATCCTTAAACAATACCAACTCCATCTATTCCGGGCATTCATGATCTATAATGATCACAATACTTAACCAACATCTCGGTATCTCAATATCGCAAACTAATATTCTTAGGGTCTCGAAAGCAGTAGCCAGCACACATGAGTCAATTCACCAATTCTGTTGAACTCATCCTTCAATTATTTCATTCCCAAATTCTTTTCCAACATCACATGCAATTCTCAACTTGTTGCAGCATACATAGCCATTTCCTTTATTCCCACATTTCTAACAGCATTCACAATATAGCATACTATGGCATCGAGTCATTGTTGGGTTATTTGTGTCCAAACCAACAACAATCATTCTTTCAGGGGCATCATAATGTACATAGACTTATTGTATGGAACATCCAGTGAGCAGCCAAGAGGGTCAATGATCTTTCAGACACGAACAACATAGGATGATTACAGAACAACAACAATATAATCGCGGAAGCAATCTTTGATTTAATCGTGGAAGCAACGTTGAGTGATCGCGGAAGCAACTTTGGTCAATCATCGATGCAACTTTGATTTAAAATGAATCAAAGAAGAGACCAAGGACGTAAAGCCGTGCTCTGATACCAATTTGTCACGCCCCGATTCATAGAGTCATTTATTCACATATTTTATCTCTTGGAATCGATCGTCCTCGCTTGGGCGTGATGTCGTACAAGTCTGGTATTGCACTTGTACAAGGCAAAGATGGTACATAATCGATTATTCTTCAAATAGGAACACATCGCAGCGGCAGAAGCAGATAAATTGAATTTAATGAGGACAATCTTTCTGATTGAATAGAAGTAAATCACTTCTTTATAGCAGCAAAGATAAAAGGACAACTTGAAGTCACACAGAGACATATAGAACTTTATTCTCTTTATTGATAATCGAAGAAAAGTACAATACTTGGATTGAAGTACAATATTTACAACACATCTCACTCTACAATGAAAGCCAACTGAACAATGCTATACAGCTTACATTTGATACATGGATACATTGGATTACAACTCGATACACTGACTTGGCTTACAATCTCACTGGTACAGCTGATTACAATGTTCCATACATTATGCCCTTTATAAATATAAGACATCATCTTGTGCAAGGAGAGCTTCTGTATGCCCAACAAATCTTCGATGCCGCCGGACCAATCCAGCTAACTTCGTGTGTAGAACATTCCAAGCACAAGTACCTGCCCACAAAACGTGGGTCAGCACATCATCTATGTACTGGCGAGCAGAATCCAACCCACTCGCATAAACCAACATTTAAGTGATCATTTAAGCATGCATTTATTATAGTGATCTTTCTATTTGGGGCCTAGCATCAGTTTACAGTTCATGGGCAATAATCAGAGTGAAGCATGTAAACATATTCTTAGTAGCATTCATGTGGACATATCATTTATCATTCTTGGTGTTATCATGCAAAGGCATCATTGAGGCATACTAGGTGTTATCATGAAAAGGCATCATTGAGGCATCGTTAACATTAACATTTTAAGCATGTTATAACAGTTCTCACTTCAAGCATCACTTAGCATGTATGTTGTGTTTGAGCAATGATTATAGCAAGGCATCTTTCTAGCATACTCAATTTAACATGTTAAGCAGGATCTCATACTGAAAGGCTACATACAGCATCATTTACTTATTTGGAACATAAGCACGCAAGTTAAACCAACACATATATTGAATTATCACGTTTAAGTGATTTCTTACCGATAGCCGACTCCCTCGTACCTGCACAAAATACAGGCTAATATGATATTCTTACTCTGTCTGCACAAAACATTCATTAGCATGCATCCTGACTACATGACCACTGGTGGTTGTGCACCATGTCGACGTGCCATATAGGACTTCATAGGGTATGGGATGTGCCCTTCACCAGGTTGCGAACCCGAATGAGGATCCCAATACCGTGCTACCAAAGCACCAATTCCTCCTAGGCCGACTCGATCCCACCGCCGCGGGTACCGTTCGAGGAAATCCTTGTATACAAGTACGTCTATGGTCATGCGAATGCGTGTCCGACCCGATCGTGTTCGAAGTCGCATGATACAATAATAAGATAAGAAAAGACAACAGTTCATCATCTCCTCTTTCCAATATTTCCACCTGTTCACTTGGTGATCTCAATGATCCCAAGCCTCATTATTTCTCATTGCATCAATCATTGCAACATTTCTTATATCATCCCTTCTAAGAGGAACAAATAACATTTCATTCATACCGATAGGACCTGCATCATTTCATTCATATCATAGGGACAATATTCTTTCTTTCATTGCTTAGAAGGAAGCAAGCAACAGCAACAGTTATACAGAATATACATGATTCTAGTGTTTCATTCAATTCTTTGTGTTAATAGCATAGCCAGTTCATTACTCATGTATCATTCCCGTAGCATCTCATTACTCAAGTGATTTATTCATTTCATCAAGATTAAGCATAAGAGACATTATCGATTCATTCTCAGGCATCAAGTTACATTAGCAGTTCGAGTGTGATTCAATCAGCAATTCAATATTCATGTCTTATTCATTTCAATAATCCACAACATAGGCATCTCTATTATTCAGCAACTAAGACATGGAACATTTAGGAAAGATTCATAGCATCACATTATTCCATTTATTAATCATGCAGGAATAAGGAGGAAGGAGGACAGTTCCACTTGCCTGCATAAAAGGTCTTCTTGCTCAAATCCCGCTAAGCGTAGCTCAACCAGCGAGCCACGTTCCAATACCCATTCCGTCTAGCCAGCTAAGAGAAACTGCATCAGTCTCAATTCTCCTGATTCCCAACATAAGTCACGGTCCAACATTCTGATAGCATCCAATAAGCCAACCCAAATGCCTCGTGCGGAGCGGGGCATTACATAATATACCACTCAGAAAAAGTTTCGTCCTCGAAACTTAAGGAACAACTCTTTTTACTAGATTCTCTTAGTCACAATGATTTACTCATTCAGCTTAAATTTAATATTCATTTTAGCCCACTTGATCATTTTTTTTTAAAAATAGCTATCCAATTGTATCATTTTAATCAATCAACGATTCAATCCATCTTTTTCTTTTTCCAAATACTTGCAACTTCTCATTGATTCACCAACATTTGTCTCGCATTTTTATCTCGGTCGCAACATATCACTTCGTTTGGATCCATACACATATTTTAGGCGTCCCCAAAACATATGTATTTCAGCCAAAGTTCACGCTAGTGCGATAAATTCTTCCAACAATATTATCTCAGTCGCAACCTATCACTTCGGCTGGATCCATACACATATTTTAGGCATCCCCAAAACATATGTACTTCAGCCAACTTCCATGATAGCATAATTCGATCTGCCACGATATAACTCTCTTTTCCAAATCAGACTTAGCATCCTTTCAATTGACTTATCACTTTATTCACTTGTCACAATCACTATCTTCCAGGCCACAATACTTAATATCCGAGACAGCTCTCCATCCAATCATACTATTTTTAACATTCGGTCAAGGGTCTAACTTAGAGCCAATCATGTCAAGAGTTTACAACATGTAATCATATTCCTTCCCAAATCCAACAATATTTTTTTTTTCACCGAGGCAATTCATCTTTTTCTAAAAGATACAATCCAACATCACCAACTATCGATTACCCGAGTAAGGGTATAGTTCTATGCAGCCGTCAAGGTTAACCCAGCTACCCAACTATATATACCGATCCAACATTCCCGTCATGAGCAATCAATTCCATCTGATAGAATAATCCATTATTCGATACATACAACTCAAGTCTTATCCCACAATTCTAGTTTTCGCTATAGGCCGACATATAATCCAAGGGTTAAACATCTCTAAGGTTCATATTGAAGCATACAAACAACATATCATTCTTAAGTGGTACTCATCACCATCTCTCGTTCAATGCCACAGGGTCATTCTATGGGTCGCCAACAGCCATCTATTATTTGGTCCAGTCTCAATGGTTAGCTATACTGACAGCTATACCTAATCATTCAGGTGACTCCCCTAGAGTGGACGGCTACTAGGGATCATGCTAGTTTCTTATTCTTAGGGTCAATAAGCAGCCGACAGTTCTAAGGAACTCTACCCAAACCTATGGGTATCAACTAAGTCTGAATAACTAATCACCATTGTCGGCTATGCCAACAATTGGTAAGTCCTCAACTGGTCGCTAGGGTCAAATCTATCTATCCGGGGACTTCCTCAAGGAAATAATTCCCACAGAGGCTCATTCTAGACTTACCCAACGATCGACTAAGATCGATCTATCAACATTACGGTCAATTCCCAACCCGACATACAATTCTCATCGTTCTAATAATCCATCAAGTAAATCCCCAATGATTAAATTTCTATTTCAAATCCTTTGTACTCATACGAACCCATAAGCCAAGGCTAACTATTCAAGGGTCATCGATTCTGATAGTCTTAACATAACTATAGAATTATACTATTTTATCCGTATGACAAAGTTACACCACCAAGTTATAAGCCAACAATCTATATCCCAACCAACAATCACTTATACCGACATTATCCAACACATTTGCAATTTCTCGTTCCTATTCGTTTCTCAATCATCAAACTATCTTATGGGCATTCTTAATTCTTATGCAGCAAGGGTCGAGTAGTTCATTCCTTTTAATCCGACAATTTATGTATCACTTAACCATCCTCTAGGCAACACAAATAGTCAAGGTGGCTACTTGTTACTTTTCTAGTACAATTCAATTCCTCAGCATACATGCACATATGCAACGACTATCCTTTGGTGATCAAGATGGATTAACATCTATTACACCTTAGGGTCAAGGCACAATTTCTAATATTCTTTTGGTTCACCGACAACATTTTCAGAACTTTTCAGCTTAGCAACCAACATTGTATTAGCCACATAATTTGCATCCAACCATTCGAAATCAACATTCAGATGTTTTAAGCCACAACATTCTCTAGCCAAATCCATTTACCAATATCATACTAACTGTCTTACTAGTCTGAGTCATCACTGGACTAAACAATTTCTAACCAAGCCACCTGTTACAATTCCGACAATCTCGCTACCCAACATAGAATCACTGTCAGGGGACACTCGAGTCATCTAGCAATAATACATGACTCCCAGCTAAGTCTCGGCACTACCCAGTACCCACAGATAGTCTCATTGCTATTCTATGGAAAGGGTCAACATACATCTCGTTCTGAGGTGGTAGAGGCAATATACCACTCAGAAACGAAGCCATCCTTAAACAATACCAACTCCATCTATTCCGGACATTCATGATCTATAATGATCACAATACTTAACCAACATCTCGGTATCTCAATATCGCAAACTAATATTCTTAGGGTCTCGAAAGCAGTAGCCAGCACACATGAGTCAATTCACCAATTCTGTTGAACTCATCCTTCAATTATTTCATTCCCAAATTCTTTTCTAACATCACATGCAATTCTCAACTTGTTGCAGCATACATAGCCATTTCCTTTATTCCCACATTTCTAACAGCATTCACAATATAGCATACTATGGCATCGAGTCATTGTTGGGTTATTTGTGTCCAAACCAACAACAATCATTCTTTCAGGGGCATCATAATGTACATAGACTTATTGTATGGAACATCCAGTGAGCAGCCAAGAGGGTCAATGATCTTTCAGACACAAACAACATAGGATGATTACAGAACAACAACAATATAATCGCGGAAGCAATCTTTGATTTAATCGTGGAAGCAACGTTGAGTGATCACGGAAGCAACTTTGGTCAATCATCGATGCAACTTTGATTTAAAATGAATCAAAGAAGAGACCAAGGACGTAAAGCCGTGCTCTGATACCAATTTGTCACGCCCCGATTCATAGAGTCATTTATTCACATATTTTATCTCTTGGAATCGATCGTCCTCGCTTGGGCGTGATGTCGTACAAGTCTGGTATTGCACTTGTACAAGGCAAAGATGGTACATAATCGATTATTCTTCAAATAGGAACACATCGCAGCGGCAGAAGCAGATAAATTGAATTTAATGAGGACAATCTTTCTGATTGAATAGAAGTAAATCACTTCTTTATAGCAGCAAAGATAAAAGGACAACTTGAAGTCACACAGAGACATATAGAACTTTATTCTCTTTATTGATAATCGAAGAAAAGTACAATACTTGGATTAAAGTACAATGTTTACAACACATCTCACTCTACAATGAAAGCCAACTGAACAATGCTATACAGCTTACATTTGATACATGGATACATTGGATTACAACTCGATACACTGACTTGGCTTACAATCTCACTGGTACAGCTGATTACAATGTTCCATACATTATGCCCTTTATAAATATAAGACATCATCTTGTGCAAGGAGAGCTTCTGTATGCTCAACAAATCTTCGATGCCGCTGGACCAATCCAGCTAACTTCGTGTGTAGAACATTCCAAGCACAAGTACCTGCCCACAAAACGTGGGTCAGCACATCATCTATGTACTGGCGAGCAGAATCCAACCCACTCGCATAAACCAATATTTAAGTGATCATTTAAGCATGCATTTATTAGAGTGATCTTTCTATTTGGGGCCTAGCATCAGTTTACAGTTCATGGGCAATAATCAGAGTGAAGCATGTAAACATATTCTTAGTAGCATTCATGTGGACATATCATTTATCATTCTTGGTGTTATCATGCAAAGGCATCATTGAGGCATACTAGGTGTTATCATGAAAAGGCATCATTGAGGCATCGTTAACATTAACATTTTAAGCATGTTATAACAGTTCTCACTTCAAGCATCACTTAGCATGTATGTTGTGTTTGAGCAATGATTATAGCAAGGCATCTTTCTAGCATACTCAATTTAACATGTTAAGCAGGATCTCATACTGAAAGGCTACATACAGCATCATTTACTTATTTGGAACATAAGCACGCAAGTTAAACCAACACATATATTGAATTATCACGTTTAAGTGATTTCTTACCGATAGCCGACTCCCTCGTACCTGCACAAAATACAGGCTAATATGATATTCTTACTCTGTCTGCACAAAACATTCATTAGCATGCATCCTGACTACATGACCACTGGTGGTTGTGCACCATGTCGACGTGCCATATAGGACTTCATAGGGTATGGGATGTGCCCTTCACCAGGTTGCGAACCCGAATGAGGATCCCAATACCGTGCTACCAAAGCACCAATTCCTCCTAGGCCGACTCGATCCCACCGCCGCAGGTACCGTTCGAGGAAATCCTTGTATACAAGTACGTCTATGGTCATGCGAATGCGTGTCCGACCCGATCGTGTTCGAAGTCGCATGATACAATAATAAGATAAGAAAAGACAACAGTTCATCATCTCCTCTTTCCAATATTTCCACCTGTTCACTTGGTGATCTCAATGATCCCAAGCCTCATTATTTCTCATTGCATCAATCATTGCAACATTTCTTATATCATCCCTTCTAAGAGGAACAAATAATATTTCATTCATACCGATAGGACCTGCATCATTTCATTCATATCATAGGGACAATATTCTTTCTTTCATTGCTTAGAAGGAAGCAAGCAACAGCAACAGTTATACAGAATATACATGATTCTAGTGTTTCATTCAATTCTTTGTGTTAATAGCATAGCCAGTTCATTACTCATGTATCATTCCCGTAGCATCTCATTACTCAAGTGATTTATTCATTTCATCAAGATTAAGCATAAGAGACATTATCGATTCATTCTCAGGCATCAAGTTACATTAGCAGTTCGAGTGTGATTCAATCTGCAATTCAATATTCATGTCTTATTCATTTCAATAATCCACAACATAGGCATCTCTATTATTCAGCAACTAAGACATGGAACATTTAGGGAAGATTCATAGCATCACATTATTCCATTTATTAAGCATGCAGAAATAAGGAGGAAGGAGGACAGTTTCACTTGCCTGCATAAAAGGTCTTCCTGCTCAAATCCCGCTAAGCGTAGCTCAACCAGCGAGCCACGTTCCAATACCCATTCCGTCTAGCCAGCTAAGAGAAACTGCATCAGTCTCAATTCTCCTGATTCCCAACATAAGTCACGATCCAACATTCTGATAGCATCCAATAAGCCAACCCAAATGCCTCGTGCGGAGCGGGGCATTACAACCGTGGCTTGTGCCTCTAAACCAACCGTGGCTTGTGCCTCTAAACCGACCGTGGCTTGTGCCTCTAAACCGACTCGTGTTCTATGCAACGCTGTCGCCCAAGTCATACTTCATATGACGGGCCTTGGGATCGTGGGACTATTTAACTTGACAACCGCAGAATGAGCGGGACAGCACTTAGAATGACTTAGGTCGACCGGCATAACTATGCCTAACTCACTCAAGCCTACAACATAACCCAAGGGACGAGCAAAGGCTATGCCAAGCCTTGCGGGACAGGACCGTGCATGCTTTAACAAGCATTTGTGCGGGCGACGCCTATGACTTAGGCTAACTCTCAGCTTTTGCACCGAAGACCAACTTTCCTTCTCCCAAGCCACGGGACGAAGGACCGAGTGTCATTTTCAAAGCACGCCGTGCACCAACTCTAAGCCGACAGTGGGACGTTTTCCATGTTCTAACTCGATTCAAACCGTCGGGATTATTCCCTTAGCTATGTGGATGCGTAGCTTTTATTATCAAGCCTAAATTGTGCAAGTTGAAAACACGATTTATTATGTGAAGGCAAAGATGAGGAGAGTTCATCGAAACTACCCCACCTGAGCGATGTCTCCGAGCAAGCCGTTGCAAGGCTAAGTCCGAACGCCGTCGGCGTTTCGATTCCTCCGATTGACTTTGCGGGACGGGGCACTACATCATACACCACGCAGAACAAGTCTCGTCCTCGAGACTTTCCTGAAGGCAAGCTATCCTACCCCTTTCTGTGGCCAAGACTTAATCGTACACATTTCGCCTACGCGTTCCTTCGATTCCGAGCCACGCTCGCATTATTATCAATCTTTTCTTTAACACGATTTCAAGATCTCGACACACTCCCATCTTTCAAGCCTTGCTTGAACTCATCATATCACTTGGCTGGATCATGCACGCATTCCAAGCGTCCCCAAAATACATGCATTCAGCCAAGCCGCATGATAGAGAATTGTCATTCTCACTCGAGTCGTATCGTGCACATACCCAGGCGTCCCTGAAATATATGCATGTCAGCCGAGTCTCGTGAGCAGGGTTTCCTATATTCATGATTTCCATGCATTCCAATCCTCAAGATCAATCTTTTCGATTAGCTAACACTTGCAACAGGGCGTCTCGCCTAACCGCTAGGCTATTTCTTTTCGAGGCTAAGTCAATGTCAGGATTGGAATCATAGTTCTCCAACAATAATGCCAACACTGACCCCAATCCTAGGGTCAAACCAAGTCGGTAGTAAGGGATTTTCTACCCAAGCTCGCGTCACTCAGATTTCTAAACATCAAGCACGATCACCTATTCGCCTCAATACCATCGACGACATGCGTAACCTGACGATCTTCCTTCGCAACCAATTTCAAGTCGTGCGACTAATGCTATTGTCCGAGTTGGATATTCCACAATTTTTCTCGATATTCAAGATCAAGTCCGATCGCTATTCCTCAAGCTCGTTTCAAGATCGTTTGTTCAAAACTCAAGTCACATTTCATTTGCATCAATCCGATATCGTACGCGCGATCCTCTAAGTTTCCTCGATCACGACCATTCATTTTCATTTATCATTCCGAATCATTTTTCTAACTCGCGTTGCTCATTCACAAGTTGTCCGAACGAGATGCTCGTTCAGGACATTCGAAGTCATGACCAACTAAGCGTGACGCGTTCTAAGGCTTTGTGCGATCGCATCGCCTCGCCGACATACTCGTAATCCTCAATATTCACTCGAACAATTTCTAAGACGAACCATACACCACTCGGATTGAGCCACTCGACTAGTCGTCGACACTCATTCTTATTTTTCTTCGAACCTATCACATACACCACTCGGATTCAAGCCATACGATCTAGTCCTCAATCACATTCGCGTCATTCGCTAAGACATCCTTCAGATTCGTTCGACGAATCGCTAGCGTAGTCGCTCGCGTCGTATCGACGCACTAAGTCGTTCGTACTATTTCCTCAAAATCCAAATCAATCTTCCCAGTACGTCTAAGCGTTTGTCCGATAGCGTTCCTATCGATAGACGCCCTAAGTATATCTCCGTTCCCGACCGAGCGGTACTTGATATCGCCCGCAACTCGTTTGCACCAAAAAGTCAAGGTGCGCGACGCGAAACATAACTTAGCCAAAAGGCCGTGTGCATAGCCATCTTGTGCGGACTTTTATTCGAGTTTGCATGCTCATTTACTAGGGTCGACATTGGACGAATTAGGCATGCACGCGACTTGCTAAGGTCGACGTAGGACTATTCGGGTACACGTACGACTTTGCTAACATTGGCACATATTCTCTATCGAGTCAAGTTTGCAACGTTCGGCACAAAGGCCCTATCGACGCATTTGGCAACGGCCTATCAATGCATTAGATTGAACGCTTGTACGAGCTTTCGAAAATATTTAGACTTATTGTATGGACATGCCGAGGGACATTTGAGAGAGAACGTACCAACGATAACAACTTGCGGAAGCAACAGAGTTTTACGGAAACATCGAAGTTAAAGAATTCAATCGACGGTCCAAGGACGTAAAGCCGTGCTCTGATACCACTATGTCACGCCCCGCTCCCGTAGGAGCGATCGTCCTCGCTAAGGCGTGATGCCGCACGAGCCTAGATTGCGCCCGTGCAAGGCAATTCCATAACGGCCGATTACATCGACGGCGACGGGGTCGTCGCACAGAAGTCCCAAGTAGAAACATTGAAACATGCAGCGGAATTTAAAGAAAAACACATGAACACAAGTCATTCAAAAGAATCTCTTTATTGATATTGAATACAAGATTACATTTGTGGGCGCAAGGCCAAATTACAATGTCTCTCGTGCTCACTTTTCTCTCGTTTACAAGTCACTCTGCTCTCTCTCATCTCTCGATACGATACTTAAATCCAGCGGAAGCTTCGAAAGGCGATGTCCATACATTATGTCCTGTATAAGTCCTCAATCCACACGGCCGCACGCTTCGAATCGCCAAGGGACTCCGTGCCTCGACGCATCCAAGCGAGCTCCGCGCCACGAGCTTCTACCTGTGCCTGCACATGAAACACTGTGTGGGTGTCAGTACCACTGTACTGGTGGAGTGAGCTCCTCGCCCACCCATACAAAACCTACACGTTTCATTTACTTTGTGCAACATAAACCCTTTTTCGATTGTCTTTCTATTCTTGCCTTAGGATCAATTTTAGGACCGGCGCCTTAGCACAACATGTGTATCAGAACCATCTCGTGCTTGCAATGTCAACGATAACTCATACTTGTCACTAGACCACTCCTCGTGCCAACAACGTTAACCTATCAAGTCGTGTTCGCCTTACGGCCATAATCAGAGACGCAACTACATGAAGGACTCCATTTCCTTGCTCTAGACCTTTCTCGTGCATTGTCGACGCACTGGCTTATACTTATCTTTCGTGCCAAACTCTGGGACGTAACGACTCGGTCGTGCCATAACTCGATTCGTGCTTCAATATCTCCGAGGCAGTGCCGCCTCGCTTAGTCTCGCCTACACTTGTGTTATGACAACGCGGCCGTGCCTCATATTTCGAGGCCGAGCCCAGTAACTCAACGTAACTTTGCACAACTTGCCCTACGGCCCTTCTCGACTTAACTCGCGACAGCTCAAGCCTAACTCATGTAACTCTATGCCAACAACTTAACACTCGACGCCACATCTCGTGTCGAAGCACGTCGCCCTCGCTGTAGCCAAATCTTAGGCTCCGACATTGTGTCTTTTTAACTCATACATATTCAACTCAATCCAAAGGCACGCACGCGGATTGCCGCCCGTGCCGACACATCTATATGAAAGGTCACTGGCATTGACTAGCCATAGTGGACATAGCCTGGCATTCGGGACCCTTGCACCATCGGTTGCGATCCTCGATGCAAGTCCCCGACCTACCGGTTGCTTCATACCCAGCTCGGCTATACCCTGTTTCTTCCTAGGCCGAGTCGGTCCCGTGGCCCCGGGTTGCCGCTCGAAGAAACCATCGCCCTTGTCGACAAGTTGTCCATGACCACGCGCCTACGCTAACTTCTAGACTTAACGTAATGCATGGTCTCATCATCATCACTTAGTTCCTTTGCTTTACTCTTTCCTCTTTTCACACTTCTTTTGCAGAGCCCCAAACCAGGGTTGCCTCGGCGACTGAACCACAGTCCCGACATATTTCCTCTCGGCGACTAACCATCGCTTAGACTTAACGTTCTTTGAACTCAGGGAACGGCTACTGCATAGCCTTCCAACTTAACTTGAACATAACGTATTTCCTTAAGTATCGACCGACCGTGGCTAACTTTCCACTGAACCAACCGTGGCTTGTGCCTCTAAACCGACTCGTGTTCTATGCAACGCTGTCGCCCAAGTCATACTTCATATGACGGGCCTTGGGATCGTAGGACTATTTAACTTGACAACCGCAGAATGAGCGGGACAGCACTTAGAATGACTTAGGTCGACCGGCATAACTATGCCTAACTCACTCAAGCCTACAACATAACCCAAGGGACGAGCAAAGGCTATGCCAAGCCTTGCGGGACAGGACCGTGCATGCTTTAACAAGCATTTGTGCGGGCGACGCCTATGACTTAGGCTAACTCTCAGCTTTTGCACCGAAGACCAACTTTCCTTCTCCCAAGCCACGGGACGAAGGACCGAGTGTCATTTTCAAAGCACGCCGTGCACCAACTCTAAGCTGACAGTGGGACGTTTTCCATGTTCTAACTCGATTCAAACCGTCGGGATTATTCCCTTAGCTATGTGGATGCGTAGCTTTTATTATCAAGCCTAACTTGTGCAAGTTGAAAACACGATTTATTATGTGAAGGCAAAGATGAGGAGAGTTCACCGAAACTACCCCACCTGAGCGATGTCTCCGAGCAAGCCGTTGCAAGGCTAAGTCCGAACGCCGTCGGCGTTTCGATTCCTCCGATTGACTTTGCGGGACGGGGCACTACAAGTAGCTCGGATGACCACCATCAGGATGTTAATCGCTCTAGCAGCTATACATAAGTTGGTGATACATCAGATGGATGTAAAGACAACATTTCTGAATGGGGAGCTGACCGAAGAGATTTACATGCAACAGCCAGATGGATTTGTCGTCAAAGGTCTTGAAGACAAAGTCTGTAAGTTGGTGAAGTCATTATATGGTTTGAAGCAAGCTTCCAAGATGTGGCATGAGAAGTTTGACAAAGTTATTAGGTCAAACGGCTACAGAGTCAGCGAGACGGACAAATGTGTTTACACAAAGTTCACTGATAGAAGAGGAGTCATCGTTTGTCTGTACGTGGACGACATGCTAATCCTAGGTACGGATATAGGCTGTGTCACAGAGACAAAGAAGTTCCTCTCAACCAAGTTCAGTATGAAGGACTTGGGAGATGCTGATGTCATCTTGGGCATAAAGATCATCCGGACAGACATTGGAGTAGCGCTGTCACAATCTCACTACATTGAGAAGATGCTCACACGCTATGGGTATAAGGATCTTTCAGGGATCGATACGCCATACAGGTGTGATCAGAAGCTGAAACCAAACTCGAGGGAAAGCGTCAGGCAGTTGGAATATTCTAGCATTATCGGAAGTTTGATGTACGCAACTACTGCCACAAGGCCTGACATAGCTTTTGCCGTGGGAATGCTGAGTCGGTTCACAAGCAACCCAGGGGTTGAGCACTGGAAAGCTGTGAAGCAGGTGATGAGATATCTCAAGAATACTCAGACATATGCACTGCACTACAACGGGTATCCGACAGTAGTAGAAGGCTTCAGTGATGCTAGCTGGTGTTCAGAGGTGGAAAGCGAGAGATCCACAGGTGGATATGTCTTTTCCTTGGGTGGAGCTGCTATATCGTGGAAGTCGAAGAAGCAGACTATACTCTCTCGTTCCTCCATGGAATCTGAATTCTATGTACTTGAAGCTGCAGCAGATGAAGCAGAATGGCTTCGGGAGCTCATGTATGATCTTCCAGTGGTTGGAGCTCAGATACCGACGATACCGATATACTGTGACAACCAGGCGACTGCGGCGATGGCATCAAATGACCTTTTCAACGAAAAGAAGAGGACTGTGCGGTTGAAGCACAGGGCAGTACACGATCATATCAAAAGATGTGTAATTGCAGTAGTTGATGTTCGGAGTCGGGAGAGCCTGGCAGATCCGTTCACAAAGGGCCTCAAGCGCCAGTTGGTCGATGACACAGCTTGTAAAATGGGCTTGAAGGCATTCTGATAGTGTGTCTTTGTAATCGTACCATAAAGTTTTATGCTATTAGTTCAAAGAGAAATCTATTAGGCATCTAACTTTTGGTTCAAAGGAGGATCACTGACTGGAAAACTATCAGGTAACAGTGGGTACTTGTTCTCTGGAACATGGAAGGGATACGGACCCATAACCACTGTTGTCTACTATATATTTTCTGCGAAAAAAACAGATCCTGTGGAAGGTTGGCTTAAACGCCTTAATGAGTTCTCAGGCAGAGTGAATGCCTGGTGTACTTTACAGGAAGCACGGTAGAGCAGCACTACAAGGAATGAAACTCCATGCTACAGTGCTGTGACTCCACCATGAGGTTCCCAGGTCTGGGGTAATGCCTCGGCTTTGCAAGCCAAGTCATAGCGACGTAGCACCGCAAATAGGCAGGTAGCCTAATGTTGTATGACATAATTAAAGAGTTGTAGACAACACTACAAAGGGGAGGATGGCCCCATGTTACAGTGGCACGACACCACGATAAGGTACCCAGGTAGGGGTAAAGTCTCGGCATTGCAAGCCATGTCGTTGCGGCGTAACACCGCAAGGAAGTCTTAGGCTTCATGCTAAGTAGATTGGCACTACAAAGAGGCTGAGACCTCATGCTACAGTAGTATGACACTATAATGAGGTTCCCAGGTAGGGGTAATGCCTTGGCTTCAGGCCATGTCATAGCGGCGTAGCACCGCAAGGAAGCGCAAGGCTTCATGCCATATCTCTTTAATAAAGAACTCACCTATAGTGTATGAAAAGAGATATCAGGCCGTCTCTTGAGGGTAAACTTGTAGACGCCCAAAATTATACACTAAAACCAGGCTGGCACAGGGCCTTTAATGTGCAACCAGAAGCACACGTAACTACACTTTGTGAGTGGAAAAAATTACAATTGTGGTGCAGAATTCAAGGCGTAGTGCATTCTTGTATCACATTGTTATTTAACCCATACGGGAAGATTCAAGTCGTCAGCGACATCTATCCTAATGCAAAATGGACAGTTACTGTGGGGAACGCCCAACCCTGGACACATATATATATGTTGTGATATGTGGGAAATTGTTGGTGCTTTCTTTACATGGAGAGAGCTTGCTCTCAACATGCCTTGTAAAATTTTAGTCCTACATCGAAAATGCACCATGAGTTATCTCAACATATATACTTGGTTGTGTTGTTGAGAGATGCACATAGGGTGGTGACCCTAAGGAGGGAACCATGTGGGTGATTTTACTAGGAGGTAAGAATAAGGCTCCAAGGATTAAGCATTAATGCTTTTGTCATTCTCTTGGATTAATTCCATTTGGAGCTAAGCCCCAACGGGGCTTAGCGACTCGGACTCGGACTCGGGCTCATGGGCTCATGAGGCGTAATGTGACATTTTATTGGCGCACTTTGCACTTAGTACGTCCGCAGTCATGCGGCTCATATGCGGCCATGCGGTCTTATGCGGTATGCGGCTCATATGCGGCCTCATGCGGCCCCATGAGGCTCATGCGGCTCATGCGGCCATGCGGCCATGAGGCTCATGCGGCTCATGCGGTCCATGTGGTCCATGCGGCTCATGCGGCTCATGCGGTCCATGCGGTCCATGTGGTCCATGCGGTTCATGCGGCTCATGCGGCCCATGCGGCTCATGTGGTCCATGCGGCTCATGTGGTCCATGCGGCTATGAGGCTCATGCGGCCAGGCTACTGCTGCCGCATGGAGGGTTCCGCTGACTGTACAGACTACAAGTCAGTTATGGAAAGACTGATTCAATGCAATTAATTCAAATCCTATCTTTGTGGGATTTGAATTAATTTCGTTGCTATCTTTTTGGGATTTGAATTAATCTCGTTGCTATCTTTTGGGATTTGATTCAATCTTTCCATAACTGAAGAGGCGGCTAGGGTTTCCACCCTCTCTCTATATATACTCTCTTCTGGCCTCCTTTGTGGATACTACAAAAATTATAAGTCAGAAAAGGAGAAAGAGAGAGGTGTTGTTGCCGATATTGCAAGTCCATCCGAGGAGTCAGAACAGAGGTGACTTCGAGCGTTCCACAAGTTCTTCAACTTGCTGGTTCCTGGAAGCAATTCGTGTGGGGCGAATCTTGCTTTGAGCAACGGTGTTTTGACACCCGAGCATTTTTTTCTTCTCATCTTTCTCTAGATTATTGTAACTCGTTCTGTCCCAATTGCAACACGTTTGCAAGGAAGAACGAGAGATCTTCTCTTCTCTATTTCCCTCCTCCATATTGTAATCAGGTTATTTGGTTTCTTGTATCATCGTAGATCTCTGTTGCATCTGATTTACCATATTTGATCAAGCCCCGGGACTAACATTTCTTATTCCTTTATTATTCTCATATCGGTATCTTCTTTGTTCTACTTAAATACACCATAAATTTTTTTTTTTTGCATTCTTAGATGATGGTTTTATTACTGATATTCAGAGCATCCACAGTGAAAATAGTTTGAAGTGATATGTTTTTACTTTACTCAAAATTTGTAACACTTGAGGGCTGTGGTGGATTCTTGTCTACACTTAAAAAAAATGCTAGAAAGCCAAAAGGTTCTCCAAATTTGGAGCATGTTAAATATTAAGAGCATCCATAGTGGGGACACTTATTTCCATATTCCAAAATTTTTGTAAATATTGTAAATTACTACTTTTGTAGTATTACATTCATATTGGCACACAATGACACTCCAAATAATACATTAAATCCATACTCCAAATTAATCTTGTCTTTTTTCCTTCCCTGTTTTCCTTTTTTTTGTCTTATTTTTTCTCTTAGTGGGCCCAGTTGGATTACTATTCACAAGCTATGGCATGTTCCAAATTTGGAGAGCCACTTGGCTTGCTAACCTTTTTTAAGTGTGGCTAAGAGCCCACTGCAGCTCACAAGTGCTACAAATTTTGACAAACAATAATATAGCATTTCAAACCAATCCTCCCATTGTGAATGCTCTAATCCAAATGGGCCACCCAAAGGAAAAAAAAGAGGAAAAAATAATAGAGAAAGGAAAAAAATGATTAATTTGGAATATAAATTTGGTGGGTTATTTAGAATGTATCATTGTATACTAGTATAAAAAAGAATAATATACAAATAATACTTCCTAGGGTTTCTAAAAAAATTAGGCCTCATTTGCTTCGTAGAATAATGGAGTTGGGAAAGAAAAACTATTACTTTCATATGTTTGTTTGGATGCCAAAAAAATTTAGGAGGAAATGAAAGTGATTGTCAATTAAAGGAAAAATAGGTAAGAAAATGATTCCAAGCAAGGAATAACATCCCACCTCAAAGTATTCACTTTTCTTTTCAATTTTTTTTTATACATTTCCAAATACAAAAAAAAAAAAGCAATTAAAAATATAATTTTTTAAAGGAAAGAAAATAAGAATTTGATATCTTTTCCGGAAACCAAATTAATTAGGCCTCAGGCCTCATTTGGCTCACGGATTCAAGGAATCCGAAAAAAAAACTTGTTCATTTCCTTTGTTTAGTATCCACAAATTTGAAAAACATTTTCATGACATGGGAGAAAATACGAGAAAATATGGTTTCTTTCAGGACCCGTGGGATTCATTTTTCCTTCTTCTTTTCCAACATTAATTATCAAACATTATGAAAAAATAGTCTTAATTTATTGCGTATTGGCCAATTAACTTTTCGTATTTTGTTGACTATAATTAATTATGTTGAGATCGGATATTGTTGTAACAATGATATATATTTTCTTTTCTTTTCTACACAAACCAAATATTGGGAGGAAAATCAGATGACCTTTCTTAAATATTTCTTGTTTTATCAAACAAGAAAAAAAAATCTGATAAAAAATTTACTTTTCCATTTTCATAAAAAAATATAAAGACATTAAATTTCCTTCCGTGACCCAAGCAAGGCCTTAAAGTAGAGGATGGAATATCCCCACGACTAGTCCATTTTGACACCATATATGTATATATGTATCTTGAAATAGTAGGAAATTAAAGAAAATAAAGTTAAAACGGTTAGCAGAAAGAAAACAGTTCTGAGCAATAAATACTGTGGGTTAATGTGATCCATGTGCCACTGCCAAAAAGTGTGGGGACTGCATACATACAGACCCCATCTCCCGGATCTTGCCTCCCCCTCTTCCTTCCCTACTTCCTCCTCTCCACTCCGTTTCAACTCTTTCCCTCTCTCTTCCTCCCCCCTCCTCTCCTCCTATACCTATATATACACTGACAAACCCAAAGAGTTTATACGTACTCCTTCCATCATCATTCTCTACAACAACATACTACTACTGCATACTCATCAAGACATGGGCTCATGGGTCAAAACCTTCACCTCTCCCTTCAAGAAGGCTTGCACCATCTTCAACTCTCCTACTAGAGATCACAAGAAGTCTCAAACTAGTTAAGTACTCCCATCCTTATAATTTTCTCTATTCTACTCTTTCTTCTTCTTCTTCTTCTTCCTTCAAATCAATTAAAAACAAATTTCAATCTGTTCCTAGCTCTGTTTTGTCTTCTTTTCTCTGATTTTTTGGTTTTTGGTAGAGTATTATATGACTTTAGGTACCCCTAATTATACAAATACTGGAGACGGAACCATTTTTTTTTTTTTTTTTTTTTCCATATGAGTCAGTCCACGTCTTATCCACTCTAATTCATCTAAACTTAAATTATTGGTTCCGTCCTTACTAATATGTTTAAGCAGGACTTACACAGCTACTCTTCTTAAAAGGAAAGAAAAGAAGTAGAAGACGAAAGAATGAATAAAAAATGAAATCAATCTATAACTAATTTCCTAGGGAGACTAGTAAATTCCTAGTGTTTATAAATTATACATGTGAAGCTATAGATTCTAACAAGTGACATTGTTTGTTTCAGGACGCGACGATAACATGAACCTGCAGTGCGAGGTGATGGCGTGCTCGTACGAGGACGTCCAGGTCATGTGGTCGATCCTCGATAAGTCGAGGTCCGGCGAGCGGAAGAACCAGAGGCCATAGCCGATGCATGCGTGCGTGCGTGCTAATTGGCGAATGGTCGGTCGGTCGGTCGATCGATCGAGATAAGTCATGTACTGTGTATGTGCAGTTTGTGTGTTTTTTGTTCCGGTGGCCAACAGCTAGCCCTTGAGTAGCAGTGGTAGGCTAAGTTGGTTTTCGAGGGAATCCCCATGGCAATACTTTGGTCCATGGTGAGATTTAGCAAGTATGTACGTATAAGAGAATGCAGTTGCAATCAAAGCTCAATTTTCTCTCTCTCTCTCTCTCTCTCTCTATATATATATATATATATATATATATATATATATATATATATATATATATATATATATATATATATTTTGAAGCAATAGATAATTGTGGCAAACTCGTTTCCACTGAGACTCGAACTCCGACCACTCGGACTGTATGCATCTCTCTTAACCACTATGCTAGAGATCATGCGCATATATATATATATATATATATATATATATATATATATATATAAGTTTTTTTAATACTTATTTTTCATGAACATTAGATTTTAATGAGCATAAATGTATGCTCCAAAAGAAAAAGTCAGACAACTGGTACGGTTTAAATGACCGACAAATGAAGACAAACTTTTGATGTGGCCACGCTTTACATACTCCCAAAAAAACTCTAAATTTGTAGCGTGTTTGTCTTCTCTACATTCATTTTTTGGCCCATCAAAATTAATGGTTCTTACAAAGCAAAACAGGAAAAAAAAAAAAAAAAAAGAGAGAGAGAGAGAAATAAGTGAGAAATTTTTTTTTACCGAACAAGAAAAAAAGACAAAAAAAGATGAACAATATACGATTAAGTTGGATTAATTGTTTGGAGTGTACATTGTGTACCAATAGCAATTGGACATTCTAAAATGAGACTTTCCAAAAATAATAATTTATATATTTTAAAATATTTTAAAATATATATTTACAGTCTCTACTGTGGATGATTTTGGGTTTCAGGAAGGGAAAAAAAAGCCAATTTTTATTTTACTAGACAATGGTAAACCAATGAATGGTAAACCAATGAGGAAAATCCGGTGACTATACATAGAGGAGCGAGAGAAGCTGACACATTCCTTTTGACGGTGAACATTCTTATTTTACAATTTGGAATTGGATGTTCAAAGAAGATTTCTTTTATGCCTAAGACGGGAGACAAATCAAAATATATCGATAGCTAAAGAGATGAAATATAACTACGAGTTTACGACAACCAACAAATAGTTTTGACTTGTGTGGACTTTAGATCAGCCAAGAAAATAAAGGTTATTTATAAGGGTACATAAAAAATTGATCAGGGCTAGCCAAAAACAAATTTTAGGCTTAATTGCTAATTGCTACCCTCAACTATCACACTTTTTCAAGTTGATACCCTAAACTTTTTTTTGTAACAACTTGATACCCAGACATTATTTTGGACAAAAATGTCCCTACCCCTAACCCCCCTCCCCCGTGCTCGCTTCGCCCCCCCCCCCCCTGCTAGCTACGGCCGCAGCTCCCCCCCCCCCAACCCCCCCTGCTCGCTTCAGGTGGCCCGGTCGGCGGGAGGCCGGTCGGCCGTGTGCGCGAGGGGGCGCGCTGGGTCGGCGCGGCGCTGGCCGGAGGGCGGTCGGGGGATCCGCGGAGGGGCGTGGTCGCTGGACCAGGGGCGCGGGTGGCCGCGTGCGCTGGAGGGACGCGGGAACAGGCGGCGGAGAGGGTCGGCGTTGGCCGGAGCTAGCAGGGGGGGTGGCCGGAGTGGGGGAGGGGGTGGAGGGAGGGAAGGGATAAGGGTATTTTGGGGTTTTTTAAAATGTTAGGTATTAAGTTGAAAAAAAAAAATAGTTGAGGTATCAATCTGTTACGAAAAAAAGTTTAGGGTATCAACTTGAAAAAGTGTGATAGTTGAGGGTAGCAATTAGCAATTAAGCCCAAATTTTAATTTATTTACGAGTTTGTCATTAAAAAAATTATTCAGGACTAGCCAACATGTGAGTATATAATTTAACATTTTTTTTTTTTGCTCGTCTCTCTTTCCTCACAAGAAGAAGAAGAACAAGAAGAAGAAAAAGAAAAAGAACAAGAAGAACAAGAACAAGAACATCTGATTCAAAAAAAAAAAGAACAAGAACATCAATTTTCTCAAACATAGTTTATTTTGATATTTTGCTCTCTTCTAATTTCTCAGATCTCTTTCTCCAAATCCTAGTTTATTTTTCTTCTTCTTGTTTGGACATTATGGATGAAATCCTAGTTGTAGAAGAAATTGTGTTATCAAATCTATCAAATCTATTAATCTATTGGTCTATTAACCAATTTTTCTTTATTAGTAGAAGAATTATGGATGAAATCCTAGTTGTAGAAGAAAACTATGGAAGAAATCCTAGTTGTAGAAGAATTGGGTTCATATCAGTACTGCCACAATTTTTGACAGTCCTAAAAGTATTGAGGACTGCCAGAAATTGTGACAGTCTTGAAATAAACTCGATGTACAAGAGGACTGCCACAATTGCTGGCAGTCCTAGAAGTACCGAGGACTGCCAGAAATTATGGCAGTCCAGAAAGGAATATGCTCTACAACATGACTGCTACAATTTCTGGCAGTCCTAGACATATTGAGGACTGCCAGAAATTGAGGCAGTCCTTAAAGGGACTTGTTGTACAACAAGTTTCTTTCAGGACTGCCACAATTTCTGGCAGTCCTAAAGTCGAAATTCTCGAATGAAAAAAATATGTTAGGGTTTATTTCAATCTTGATAATAGAGTGAAATAATATGCATTTTAGGATTTATTTCTATGCAATCTTTGTGAGGAAAGAAGTATTTAAGCTTTATTTTCATGCATTTTAGGGTTTATTTAATTTTTTTGGGTGCCATCGAAATTGGGAATGAGAAGGAAACTAGAATTTTGATGGAGATGATGATGATGGAAATGGTGGAGAAGAAGATGAGAAGAAAACTAGGGTTTTGATGGAGATGTGAGAATGGAAATGGTGGAGGAGAAGAAGAAGAAGAAGAAGAAGAAGAAGTTTTGGAAGAGAGAGAGTGAAATTTAGAAATGAGAGTGAAATTTGGGCTTGGGTGGGGGGGGGGGGGGGGGGGGGGGGGGGGGGGGATTTGGACAGCCCCATGAATAAAAATTTGGATAACCCCAGTAAATTTTTCTCAAACATTGGCTAGTCCCAATCCTGGTTAGCCCTTATCAACTTTTCATGTGCCCTTATAAATAGGCAAAATAAAAGTATTTTATCTCTCTTTTTAAGGACTGTTTCGATATTTTTAGTTCATCGAAAGTGTAAAAATCACTTTCAACTGGGGGGGGGTTTGTGTGTGTTCGAACCGAATCGAAATGGTCAAAACTGAATACATTGAAATTCTAAGATTCCAAATCGAAACCAATCTGAATTTAGCCAAACCTAAACCGACCTGAACCGAATAATCAATTTGGTTTATTCGGTTGGAATATTTTTTTTGTTTAACGGGTCAAGTCCAAAGTTGAGATCATGGTTAAATTATATTAAAATTTATAATTTTTGCACACACATTTGTTGTATTTCAAACTTGCGTCCAAAATTGGATTAGTTATTATATTATCAAAGTTGAGCTTCAAAATGTATACATATATATTTTTTTTAAAATATATACATTTTTAATCACATATATATAAGATTGAGAATATTTATATAATTGCATATGTCTTATTCGATTTTCAGTTTTGGGCCAAAACTGAAATCCAAAACCGAAACCGAATAATTTTTTTTAGTATTTTCAAAAACAAAACCGGACATAATTTTTTGTCAAATCAAACCAAATGTTCAATTAGAACCAATTTTTGATCCAAAATCGAATAATGCTCCAACGGCCACTTGCAATAAAAGTAACAGTTTTTTTTTTTAGTCAATAAAATAAAAGTAACAGTTTGAAGCCACGTTCAATACACGATCATATATCCAAATAGGCCGTTACTGTTACCTACCTATATCCGGTGTTCATGTACAGATATACTAAAAATAAATGTATTTATGAGAATCCAATATTTCTGAGAATATTAAGTTCTTTGGTTGTTTATATACAGATAGACTAAAAAGAAATGTATTCAGGAGAATCCAATATTTTTTAGAATATTAAGTTCTTTGGTTGGTTATGACAGCACAGTTCCGTGAACCAGTATTCTTGAATTTGGTATCACTTGGGTGCGTTTGATTGCAAGGTAGAAAATATGTGGAAAATAAATTAATTCCATGGAATTATTTTTCTAGGAAAAATTTTCCATGGAATTTTAAAAAATTTCCATGGAAAAATTAATTTAGGTGTTTGATTGCCATTATTTTCCACGAAAAATAGTTATTTTCCATGGAAAATGACATTTTTCTATGGGTTGGACAAGTTTCATTTTCCACCATTTTAGATGAAAATATGGAAAATGATAGTTTTTTGGAAAATAATTCCATGGAAAATTTAACCTATAAAACACTACAATTGGTGGAAAATTTGTGATGGAAATATTTTCCATGGAAAAAAAGTCCAATCAAACATAGCCTAACTAGGTAAGAAAGTTCAAATCTAAATCCAAACAAGAAACTTAAATTTATCAGGATGTGGATAATATTACACAAAAAATTTAAAATTTTAGATTTTTTTTTAGATGTCCGACGATATCTACGAAACTTTATGCATGCTGCATTGCATGCTTATTGGACCTATTGTCTCCCAACTCTCGTGACTCGAATTATCGATCTTCCGCCATCCAGCCAGGATCTTATATCTCTTTTCCGTAACCACAATAGCTACTCGAGTTCTGTAAAATTTCTTAATATGCCTACTACACAAAAACTTAAATAAAATAGCGTGAAAATTATAGAAGTAAAATTTACTCTCTTGATGCTGCTGGAATATATTTTTTGTTACAAATGATTTTGCTGAAAATATGTAACATTCATAAAGCATAAAGTCCGCTTCTAGCGGGTAACCTACCTACTAATTTTACTGGAAAGAAAATTGAATCGGAATTTGGACAGGATAAAATTAGTACGTTCGATGGTATTGTTTGAAAAGAAAAAAAATGAGGGAAGAAAATATTGAAGAAAAAAAAAAAGAGAGAAAAATGAGAAGTAGTGGTGTTTGCGAAAGGGAAGAAAAATTTGAGAAGAAAAATTTGAAAAAGAAGAAGAAGATATACATAGAACTGTTATTTTTAAACTCTACACATTTTTAACCATAAAATGTACATACAATCAAAAGTATTTACATAATTTATAAGTTTTATTCGATTATCGGTTTTGTACCGAAGCCGAAATGCGAAATCGAAACTGAATATAAAATTTTACTATTCTCAAAATTTAAAACAAACCAATTTTTTTCTTTCAAACCAATCATAAACTTTTACTCGGTTCGTGTCGGTTCGGTTTTCAGTCTAAAACCGAACATGCTCACCCCAACCTGTAGGAGGGAGGAAAAGTCATACTAAACCTACCATTGTTTGAAAAGTTTTACGGATTCCCTGCCTTTTCTGTATATTGTTCGGTTTTCAATTTTTTGTTTCTCAACTTTTCTTCTTCACCCGACAATTTTGTTTGTTGTGAGACTTTGCCGAACGAGAAACTTTGTTGCTAATGGTGGTACAAAGGTTTGGAATTGAATGGTTTGAGCCATTCCGACTCTTGTCCGGATCTCTCATATTCTCAGTACATGGATAATAGATGAGCCTCGGTCAGGATTTCGTTGAACATGGATACTCGAAGATTTTGCTTTCAGCAGCTCGATCTCACCATACTTTCCAAGTCTGGTACGATGTTAATTTGGAGTCCTTCTGTTTCCCAATTTGGCATCGGACACGTGTGTCCTTTACTGACTCTTTCAGGCTTGACTGTAGGCTGTTTGTGTTAGGACCGGGACACAATTTTTCAATGGAAAACTGAATGAAACAGTTGTAAGAACAACGTTCCAACGCAACGCTTCAAGGAAGGTGCGTAACAGAGATCCTAGAAGAATTCTGGAATACGAAAAGCTAAGAAGATTTCGTAAACGTAGTAAACGATAGCAGTGCTTCTAAACAGAAGGTACTAGTCGAAATGCTAAAGGCAGCAGTGAAGGTGACAGGCGAAAGATGGAAGGTGGTGGCCTGCTGGGGTGTCAAAAACACCAGTGCTCAAAGCTAGATCCGCCCACACGGTCAGCTTCCAGGAACCAGTAAGTTCGAGTGAACTCTGGAACGCTCTGAAAAATTGCTCTAAGACGGACTGCTCGGAACGAAGACGGACTGCTCGGAACGACAAAGACAGACCTCCGGTTGTACGAGGAAGGACACGGTGCGCAACAGCTCTCTCTTCTCTCTTCGTGAATTTCTGAAGTGTAAGAAGTGTACTGAGAGAGAAGAGAGGCTCTGAATATATAGCTACTGATGTAACTGTCCAGATCCGAAATGTGTGCCACGTTATAATGTCAGATCCACAAATCCAGGATCAATTACGAATCAGTCAGAACGTTGACAGCCACGAACTGCGCGAGTTGCGCCATTAAATGAGTTGCGCGGGCGCCATCAGCGCACATTGCGCACACTACACATACTGCGCACACTGCGCGCACTGCGCACGCGGCGCACGTTGTGCAACCAGCGCAAGCTGGCACAACTGGCGCAACCCGCGCACCCGCACAACCCAGTGCAACCGCGCGCACCCCGCGCAACCCAGCGTACCCACGCACCCTGCGCATCCCAGTGCACCCGCGCACCCCGCATAACCCAGCGCAACTGCGCACGCGCGCACCCCACGCAACCCAGTGCACCCGCGCACCCTGCGCAACCTGGACGCAACCTGGGCGCAACCTGGCGCGCAACTGGGCGCGCAACTGGGCCGCGCAACGTGGGCGCGCAACTGGCTCGCACAACGAGTGCAACTTAAGCGCACTATGCGCCTAGCGACGATGCTGACGTGCTAAGTGCAAAGTGCACCAACAAAACGCCACATTACGCCTCATGAGCCCATGAGCCCGAGTCCGAGTCCAAGTCCGAGTTCGAGTCAGAGTCGCTAAGTCCCTACGGGACTTAGCCCCAATAAAAATTAATTTCTCAAGAGCAAAAAACATGAATGGTTTTCTTGGAACCTTATCCTTACCTCCTAGTAAAACCACCCACATGATTTCCTCCTTAGGGTCACCACCCCATGTATATATCTCAACAACACATACAAGTATATATGTTGAGATAACTCATGGTGCTTTTCCAATGTGGAACTAAACTTTGCTAGGCATGTTGAGAGCAAGCTCTCTTCATGTCAAGGAGCAAGAGCACCAACAATCCCCCACATATCTCAACATATATATGTGTCTAGGGTTGAGCGTTCCCCACAGTAACTGTCCATTTTGCATTATGATAGATGTCGCTGATAGATTTGATAAATTGGTTAATAGACTGAATACATTGAAATTCTAAAATTCCAAAATCGAAACCAATCTGAATTTAGCCAAAACCTAAACCGACCTGGACCGAATAATCAATTTGGTTTATTCGGTTGGAATATTTTTTTTGTTTAACGGGTCGAGTCCAAAGTTGAGATCATGGTTAAATTATATTAAAATTTATAATTTTTGCACACACATTTGTTGTATTTCAAACTTGCGTCCAAAATTGGATTAGTTATTATATTATCAAAGTTGAGCTTCAAAATATATACATATATATATATATTTTAAATATATACATTTTTAATCACATATATATATAAGATTGAGAATATTTATATAATTGTATATGTCTTATTCGATTTTCAGTTTTGGGCCGAAACTGAAATCCAAAACCGAAACCGAATAATTTTTTTTAGTATTTTTAAAAACAAAACCGGACATAATTTTTTGTCAAATCAAACCAAATGTTCAATTAGGATCGATTTTTGACCCAAAATCGAATAATGCTCCAACGGCCACTTGCAATAAAAGTAACAGTTTTTTTTTTTAGTCAATAAAATAAAAGTAACAGCTAGTTTTTTTTGTTTTTTGTTTTTTTTAGTTTTTTGTTTTTTTTTGTTTTTTTTTGTTTTTTGAAATCACACACACACACACAATTGGGGGGCTCGAACCTTGCCGGCCCCTCCGTATGTCCGCTCTAATACCACTAGGCTAGAGAGCTCGGACAAATAAAAGTAACAGTTTGAAGCCACGTTCAGTACACGATCATATATCCAAATAGGCCGTTACTGTTACCTACCTATATCCGGTGTTCATATACAGATATACTAAAAATAAATGTATTTATGAGAATCCAATATTTCTGAGAATATTAAGTTCTTTGGTTGTTTATATACAGATAGACTAAAAAGAAATGTATTCACGAGAATCCAATATTTTTGAGAATATTAAGTTCTTTGGTTGGTTATGACAGCACAGTTCCGTGAACCAGTATTCTTGAATTTGGTATCACTTAGTTGGCTAGGTAAGAAAGTTTCAAATCTAAATCCAAACAAGAAACTTAAATTTATCAGGATGCGGATAATATTACACAAAAAATTTAAAATTTTGGATTTTTTTTTAGATGTCCGACGATATGTACGAAACTTTATGCATGCTGCATTGCATGCTTATTGGACCTATTGTCTCCCAACTCTCGTGACTCGAATTATCGATCTTCCGCCATCCAGCCAGGGTCTTATATCTCTTTTCCGTAACCACAATAGCTACTCGAGTTCTGTAAAATTTCTTAATATGCCTACTACACAAAAACTTAAAATAAAATGGCGTGAAAATTATAGATGTAATATTTACTCTCTTGATGCTGCGGGAATATTTTTTTTTTGTTACAAATGATTTTGCTGAAAATATGTAACATTCATAAAGCATAAAGTCCGCTTCTAGCGGGTAACCTACCTACTAATTTTACTGGAAAGAAAATTGGATCGGAATTTGGACAGGATAAAATTAGTATGTTCGATGGTATTGTTTGGAAAGAAAAAAATGAGGGAAGAAAATATTGAAGAAAAAAAAAGAGAAGAAAAAACTAGAAGTAGTGGTGTTTGCCAAAGGGGAGAAAATTTTGAGGAGAAAATTTTGAAAAAAAAAGAAGAAAATATACATAAAATTGTTATTTTTAAACTCTACACATTTTTAACCATAAAATGTACATATAATCGAAAGTATTTACATAATTTATAAGTTTTATTCGATTATCGGTTTTGTACCGAAGTCGAAATTCGAAATCAAAACTGAATATAAAATTTTAGTATTTTCAAAACTTAAAACAAACCAATTTTTTTTTCTTTCAAACCAATCCTAAACTTCTACTCGGTTCGTGTCGATTTGGTTTTCAGTCTAAAACCGAATATGCTCACCCCAACCTGTAGGAGGGAGGAAAAGTCATACTAAACCTACCATTGTTTGAAAAGTTTTACGGATTCCTTGCCTTTTCTGTGTATTGTTCGGTTTTTAATTTTTTGTTTCTCAACTTTTCTTCTTGACCCGACAACTTAGTTTGTTGTGAGACTTTGCCGAACGAGAAACTTTGTTGCTAATGGTGGTACAAAGGTTTGGAATTGAATGGTTGAGCCATTCCGACTCTTGTCCGGATCTCTCATCTTCTCAGTACATGGGTAATGGATGAGCCTCGGTCAGGATTTCGTTGAACATGGATACTCGAAGATTTTGCTTTCAGCAGCTCGATCTCACCATACTTTCCAAGTCTGATACGATGTTAACTTGGAGTCCTTCTGTTTCCCAATTTGGCATCGGACACGTGTCCTTTACTGACTCTTTCAGGCTTGACTGTAGGCTGTTTGCGTTAGGACCGGGGCACAATTTTTCAATGGAAAACTGAATGAAACAGTTGTAAGAACAACATTCCAACGCAACGCTTCAAGGAAGGTGCGTAACAGAGATCCTAGAAGGATTCTGGAATACGAAAATCTAAGAAGATTTCGTAAACGTAGCAAACGATAGCAGTGATTCTAAACAGAAGGTACTAGTCGAAATGCTAAAGGCAGCAGTGAAGGTGACAGACGAAAGATGGAAGGTGGTGGCCTGATGGGTGTCAAAAAAATCAGTGCTCAAAGCTAGATCCGCCCACACGGTCAGCTTCCAGGAACCAGCAAGTTCGAGTGAACTCTGGAACGCTCTGAAAAATTGCTCTAAGACGGACTGCTCGGAACGAAGACTGACTGCTCGGAACGACAAAGACAGAACTCCGGTTGCACGAGGAAGGACACGGTGCGCAGCAGCTCTCTCTTCTCTCTTCGTGAATTTTTGAAGTGTAAGAAGTGTACTGAGGGAGAAGAGAGGCTCTGAATATATAGCTACTGATGTAACTATCCAGATCCGAAATGTGTGCCACGTTATAATGTCAGATCCACAAATCCAGGATCAGTTACGAATCAGTCAGAACGTGGACAGCCACGAATTGTGCGAGTTGCGCTATTAAATGAGTTGCGTGCGCGCCATCAGCGCACATTGCGCGCACTACACATACTGCGCACACTGCGCGCACTGTGCATGTTGCGCTCGCTGCGCAACCAGCGCAAGCTGGTGCAACTGGCACAACCCGCGCGCCCGCGCAACCCAGTGCAACCGCGCGCACCCCGCGTAACCCAGCGCACCCGTGCACCCTACGCAACCCAGCGCACCCATGCACCCCGCGCAACCCAGCGCAACTGCGCACACGCGCACCCCGCGCAACCCAATGCACCCTGCGCAACCCAGTGCAACCTGGGCGCACTATGTGCCTATCGACGATGCTGACGTGCTAAGTGCAAAGTGCGCCAATAAAATGCCACATTACGCCTCATGAGCCCATGAGCCCGAGTCCGAGTCCGAGTCGCTAAGTCCCTACGGGGCTTAGCCCCAATGAAAATTAATTTTCCAAGAGCAAAAAGCATGAATACTTTTCTTGGAGCCTTATCCTTACCTCCTAGTAAAATCACCCACATGATTCCCTCCTTAGGGTCACCACCCCATGTGTATATCTCAACAACACATACAAGTATATATGTTGAGATAACTCATGGTGCTTTTCCAATGTGGGACTAAACTTTGCTAGGCATGTTGAGAGCAAGCTCTCTTCATGTCAAGGAACAAGAGCACCAACAATCTCCCACATATCTCAACATATATATGTGTCTAGGGTTGAGCGTTTCCCACAGTAACTGTCCATTTTGTATTAAGATAGATGTCGCTGACGACTTGAATCTTCCCGCATGGGTTAAATAACAGTGTGATACAAGAATGGACTATGCCTTGTATTCTGCACCACAATTGTAATTCTTCCCACTCACAAAATGTAGTTATATGTGCTTCTGGCTGCACATTAAAGGCCTTGTGCCAGCCTGGTTTCAGTATATAATTTTGGGCGTCTACAAGTTTACCCTCAAGAGACGGCCTGATATCTCTTTCCATACACTATAGGTAAGTTCTTTATTAAAGAGACATGGCATGAAGCCTTGCGCTTCCTTGCGGTGCTACGCCGCTATGACATGGCCTAAAGCCGAGGCATTACCCCTATCTGGGAACCTCATCGTAGTGTCATACTACTGCAGTATGAGGTCACAGTCTCTTTGTAGTACCATTGTACCCAGCATGAAGCCTAAGGCTTCCTTGCGGTGTTACGCCACAACGACATAGCTTGCAAGGCCGAGGCTTTACCCCTACCCGGGTACCTCATCGTGGTGTCGTACCACTGTAACATGGGGTCACCCTCCCCTTTGTAGTGCTGTCTACAACTCTTTAATTTCATTATATAGCATAAGGCTACCTGCCTATTTGCGGTGCTACGCCGCTATGACTAGGCTTGCAAAGTCGAGGCATTACCCCTACCTGGGAACCTCATGGTGGAGTCATCCCACTGTATCATGGAGTTTTACTCCTTGTAGTACTGCGCTACCGTGCTTCATGTAAAGCACACCAGGCATTCACTCTGCCTGAGTGTAACGTCCCAGTCCCAAATACGTAGGACCAAGTACGTAGACATGCCAGCTGTATACGTACGAAATACATGGACCTCGTATGTATACATAAGCTGTAAATGTAGTAATCCAAGACAACTAAATCTCATCCACAATGAAAGGAATAATAATTTAGAAATCAACTTGAATATTTATGATACAATCGTTGGGCGGAGACAAAGTCCACTACCAACTAATTTAAATAGAGAAGAAATATACAAAGAAAGTGATTGGTCGAGCGAAGCAATGACAAGTCCAAAAGCAGTAATCACGAAGGAAGGAATGGCCTTAACTAGAGCACCTGTAGAAAACATGAACACACACCTGGGGAAAAACCAGGTCCTCAGAGGGACGTAACAAGACACATAATATCATGCCATAAACTGAATAAATAAAGCTCAATAGAAAAGTATGCATGAGTAAAGGTTCCTAACCATTCTAGGTGAATTGCAATTTAGAGGACAACGTTCTACGCAGGGGCTGTCTCAAGCATGTAATAAAGAGTGGCCAACAAGTAGCGCTCATCCGAGACACTATCGGCCGGGTAACACGTAGCGCTCATCCGAGACACTATCTCCCAAATGTGTGTAAAATAAAAGTAGCCCCTACGCTAGTAGCTGTCCCCTCCCCCCAATGATACTATACGTGTGTCGTAACCATGACACACAACATATGTCGTTTCCACAACACGAGTTTATAATAGATAACTGTCAAGTCTTCTAACATGCCTCTATTGACAGTTATTCCTACGCATGCGCACGGGTGATCGGCCAACACGCAAGTGACCACTACATGACACTCACACTCTCACACACAACTCGTGTACAATCGTGGCAAGTCAATGAGACACACTAAATTTGAAGGTAGTCCCTTAACTCTAAGTCAATTTTACAAAATATAGTAATTTGTATCTACATATAATTTAGAAAGAAACAACTTAAAAATAAACACAACATGCATGATATTGAGCAAAAAATTTAAACAGTAAAGGCAAGGTGTCTTGCCTGGTGTGTCGACTGGTGTGGTGCGATAATCCGACAAGTCATGTTTGTCCATAGCCATGGTCAATGTGAAGGCCCGAATTTGCGAGAAAATAGGAAAAACATAATTAGTCATGGAAAATGGGGATAATTGGAAGAAATTGGTGGGGATAGATACATATACTAATTTTAGAAAATATTATTATAATACTTTCACGTAAATAGTTGAAAAATATTTTATATATACAATTTGGAAATTATCTTTTATTAGTCCACATAATATCTAAAAATACTTGAAATCATAGATCGTTTTTAGACTAACCCTGTAAAATATAATTTTTGAGATAAAGAAATATATTTTTAGTTATTAGAAAATAATTTTAGTTTCAAACTAAGTTGGGCAAGAAAAAGTTTTATAGTAAAAGAAACGCCTATGTAATACCTTGTAATAATAATATCACAATATCTTCCTAGATTTATTTATAAATTTACCAAAATATTACTACTAATATTAATGGTGGAAAAATATTACAATACCCTTTTAATTTATACTTATATATTTTTCCAAAATCATAATAATCATTTCAATAATCCTAATAATAATAAGGTACCCATAATAATAATTAAAACAATAATATACTCTATACTTATTAATAATAAAACAACATAATACACTTATTAATAATAATAATAATAATAATAATAATAATAATAATAATAATAATAATAATATCTAATACTAATAACAGTATATAATAATAGTAATAATAATAATAAATGATAATAATATATAATAATAATATACCCAATCCTTATCCCCCATTTCTATTTTCAGTAACAGAGAGAGAGAGAGAAGAGAAGGGTCTCGGGAGAAGTTCTCACCGGCGGAGGGGCGCGTCGACGCCGGAGAAAAGAGCTCCCGACGGCAGAAGGGAAGAGGCGCGGTGGCAGCGGAGTGGGGCTGCGCGCGGACGACGTCGAAGGGAACGGGGCGGCGCGGCGGTGTCAGATCCGGCGGCGCCAGATCCGGGAGATGCTCGACGGCGCGGATCGGCGGAGAGTGAGGGTGGCGCAGCGCGCGGCCTCGGTCGGCGAAGGGGGATGAGGGTTTACAGCAGCGGGCGGCGGATCCGCTATGGTGGGCGCACGGCGGTGGCCTGCCGTCGCGGGGGCGGAGCTCCGGAAAGCTGGAGGAGGTCGTGGTGGCGAGTCCAGGGCTGGGCTTCGGAGGCGGCGGAGCAGAAGCTGTACGGGTCTTCGGGAACGCGGCGGCGATCGCGTGGATCTGGGCGGCGTCCAAGGGGGGAACGGCGCTGGAGAGGAGGAAGGAGGCGGGGCGCTCGAAGTTTTCCGGCGTGGACGCTCTTTCCTCGTTCGCGGCGACGACGGCCCGTCGGCGGAGCACCTCGTCGGTGGCGGACGCGCCCAGGTTAGGGTTTCCTCCCCCCTTCTATGCATTTGGTGGTGGCGAAGTATTTGGGGGGTTCGATGGTGGTACGGTGGTTCCCCGGTGGCCGGCAGTGGAGAAGCCCCGCCGTAGCGAACTCGTTCGCCGGTGGGCGGAGGCGATGACACGGGGTCGGCAACCGCTGCGGCGGGGATGCTGGTGGTAGGCTGGTGATGGTGCCCCGTCGGTTTGCCGGGGAACTGGAGTGGTGGTGGTAGTGCTGAGTTTTCCGGGCGGCGTCGGGGATATAGGATGGTGGCGGAAAGGATGGAACGGGGCAGGTGGTTGTGTTTAGAGTTAGGATTAGGGCTAAGGATTACTGTTGTGTGTCGGGGGTATGTCCGACACAACGGAGAGGTGTCCTGCGAGACACGAGACGAGTCGGTGTCTGGGACTGTCGGACACGGAACAGGATCATGATGTATTTGTATTGGAAAAATTTAGTGGATGGGATGCACGGACACGATACACAATGGGGTGGAGAATTTGGTTGTGGAGAGAATTATGGAGGAGTACCTGCCTATTTATAGGATGTGGGAATTCCCATTAGGATAATGATTGGGATTGTTTTAAACGCAAAATAGATATTTGTAATTTAATTTAAACCAATTTAAATCCAATATCCAATATCCAGATACAAATCAAATTTTTAAATCCAATTAAATCTAATTAAATTTTTAGTTTAAAATCAAAAATAGGATAAGTCAAATTTCAAATGTTACCTATTTAAATAACTCCATAAATTCAAATCGAGATTTAAATGCCAAAATAATTTCAAAATATATTTTCTAAAATACTGAAAATATTAATTTCGAAAATTATATTAAAATAAACTAATAAATAATTACTAATTATATATGTATGCATAAATACTGTTTTCATAATTTTGCCTTTCTAATAAAAATATTATTTATTATAAAAAAATTTTGTGAGAAATGAAAGGCTTTATTAATAAAATAGCAACTTGAAATTTTGGAAGATAGCAAAAATAATTATTATATACATTATCTTGAAATTATAAAATAAAAATTTAAACTAGAAATATGAGCACATATTCGTACTCGACGAGCAACTACGAAAAATACAATACGACTGCACGACGTACAATACAAATTTTTAAATCGGTACCAAATTTAATAAAAATATAGTAGAAATTTAGGGGTTTTACATCCTACCCAACTTAAAAGAATTTCGTCCTCGAAATTAAGAAATCAAAAGGGTGAGAAGACACAAGGGGTATCGATGATGAACAACAAATACAAAATCATGTCGTAAGAAATCGCGATCTAGATCATAGGAAAATAATACGATATGGTCGTAGTCTAGGTTGAGGATATGAATAAGAGACGATTGTAGTCACTCTTAAATTCAAGTAGATTTAGTGTCGAGGGAAAGGTCGAGGAGTTCAAGTCAAAGATATGGCAATATCGAGTGATGATGGTCATAAGTAATAGGATAGCTAGAGGAAGTTTTAGCATAACGCTTTCGTTCTTCTAAAATTGGTGAAGACGAAAGCAATATAGAGTTCGAAGGAGGCGTTTATTGAATACGAATACGTGATTCAAAGACGATTGAATACTTTCAAGAGAATTGTCAAGGCAGTCGTGGAAGGGATTTAAGGGCCAAGTTTAATTATGTCCCCATCCACGTAAAGTAATAGACAAAAGCGAACCAAAGTGCACTTGGTTGATCAGACCATTTTGCACCGGTTCTGATTAGACAATAGGCTAGTGAGCGCTCAATAGCATATGTCATGAACAAACTCGATAAAGAATAAGCTTGCAAAATCTAGGCTATATTAGCATCATTAGTCAAAAATGGTAAATACATAGGCACGAGAGATTAAGATTTTTAAAGAAGGTAGAATGATTCTAAGTCATACAGTCGTCCTATAGTCTTCTTGTCCAAGTCCTTGGTTGGCTAGACGGGTTAGGTCCTCTAGATTCTAGGATCTAAATAAGCTCGCTAATATAGGTCACTAGGTCAAAGGGGTTGCTAGTTCATAAGGTATTCTACCCAACTTAAAGAATTAAACTAATGGTGTTTATAGGTCTAGCAATCAAATTTTAAGCATGTAAGGAATTGAGTAGAACAAAATTGTATATTGGGTCGAAAGAATGGAGTCGAGGTCGAGTTTCAAAGTATATTGGTTTCACGGTAGGGATGCGAGTCCAGTCATTTTGACCCGAAAGTCGCAATGTGAAATTAGAGTACAAGGAGACGTGTTTTAGTGGCACGTGATATACCTACATGAAGGTGGACTCGTCTAGGTCTTACTTATGAAAGTTGTGGGAAGGAAAAGTCTAGTGTTGTGCTCCAACTATTCAAGTCACGATAAAGGACACACAAAGAATTTAAATAGAAAGTGGGAGTTCATGAGATAATGATTAACGAACCAAATAAATGACCGAGCTAAAGCATGAAATAAAGATAACTTAGATTATAACAAACCAAGGTAAAATAAATTAGGAGTACAGTTTCTAGGGATATGATAGCCACTTAGATGGAGTAGGATTAAGGAACAATCTAATCATTTCTCAAGTTTCAAATGATTAGATGGACATGACAAAAGATCTAGAATTGAGGGAAGGTCGAGTAAGTCTAAAGATATGTTCATAGGTTTGGTCGATGGCTAACTATACTTATGTATATGCAATATCATAGTCATAGGTGGCATGGAAATCTAATGTACATTACTTCTATCTCACTAGGGTGACCTTCCTTGCTTCTTGGTCCTACCAATATTATCTAATCTAAAATTTCAAGTTCCTCGAAATTTCTCAATAAAATTTCCAAGATAATTCACCAAAATTTCAATTATCTTAAACTGTCAATTTTAATCAAAGATTTTTTTAAATCTCTAGTAAATCTCGAAACAACCCTTGTATATCGCAACTTGAATAATAACCTCTCTATTTTTTTTTTTCCAAAATTTAAATATCCATAATCAAGGCTTTAAATTCGAAATCTAAATAACTTTATAGATCATAGATCATATGAGCAAATTTTAATATTTAAACTTTTCCTTCACAGTCGATTTCATATTTCCTAAAAATATCTCAAACAAATTTTTACCGTTATCTCTTCAAGCTCAAAATTAAAAATTTGTAAATCGTAGAATCAATTTAAAACCTCAAGCTCTCTAATAAACCGTAAATCATAACCCTCCACATTCTCTAGTCGTTTACAAAATCACAACTTATAAAAACTCTTTAGTAAATTTTGAGGTAAGCTTTTACAATCCAAACTTGAACTTAACCGTAAATCATGATTTAATGGTGTTTCTCAAATCGGTTTCATATCCCAATAAATCATAGACTATTTCACAATTTCCAAAAATTCATCAATCAAAATTTTGTTTTCTTGATCTAGCTATTCTCTTGTGTAGACCACCATGTAATAGCAAAATTTCCAATTACTCTTTGGAGGCGGTAATACACTACTACCCAACTTGAAATAAACTAATCCTTAAGATCAAATTTCTAGGAAACATAAATGGTTTTATACACAAATAAGACCTCAATGGATATTAATTGTCAATGCAATCTATCTAGCCATGGGTTTAACCTATGGGCATATACTAGTGTAGTCATCTTACTAAACACGAAACTAAGAAATTTACGGTAGAAGGAGTCAAGCAAGATGCAATTCAAGGAGGTCAAACGAAAGTTCGAAAATTGAAGTCAAGAAAGGATGTCAAGTGGATGGATGAGATTCTAGACTCTAATCCTATGTTGCAGGCTCACATCGGTACGGTAAAGTAACCGAAATGATAAACTGACCTGCATGGGCCACCACAAAAACATGTAACGTCCCAGTCCCAAATACGTAGGACCAAGTACGTAGACATGCCAGCTGTATACGTACGAAATACATGGACCTCGTATGTATACATAAGCTGTAAATGTAGTAATCCAAGACAACTAAATCTCATCCACAATGAAAGGAATAATAATTTAGAAATCAACTTGAATATTTATGATACAATCGTTGGGCGGAGACAAAGTCCACTACCAACTAATTTAAATAGAGAAGAAATATACAAAGAAAGTGATTGGTCGAGCGAAGCAATGACAAGTCCAAAAGCAGTAATCACGAAGGAAGGAATGGCCTTAACTAGAGCACCTGTAGAAAACATGAACACACACCTGGGGAAAAACCAGGTCCTCAGAGGGACGTAACAAGACACATAATATCATGCCATAAACTGAATAAATAAAGCTCAATAGAAAAGTATGCATGAGTAAAGGTTCCTAACCATTCTAGGTGAATTGCAATTTAGAGGACAACGTTCTACGCAGGGGCTGTCTCAAGCATGTAATAAAGAGTGGCCAACAAGTAGCGCTCATCCGAGACACTATCGGCCGGGTAACACGTAGCGCTCATCCGAGACACTATCTCCCAAATGTGTGTAAAATAAAAGTAGCCCCTACGCTAGTAGCTGTCCCCTCCCCCCAATGATACTATACGTGTATCGTAACCATGACACACAACATATGTCGTTTCCACAACACGAGTTTATAATAGATAACTGTCAAGTCTTCTAACATGCCTCTATTGACAGTTATTCCTACGCATGCGCACGGGTGATCGGCCAACACGCAAGTGACCACTACATGACACTCACACTCTCACACACAACTCGTGTACAATCGTGGCAAGTCAATGAGACACACTAAATTTGAAGGTAGTCCCTTAACTCTAAGTCAATTTTACAAAATATAGTAATTTGTATCTACATATAATTTAGAAAGAAACAACTTAAAAATAAACACAACATGCATGATATTGAGCAAAAAATTTAAACAGTAAAGGCAAGGTGTCTTGCCTGGTGTGTCGACTGGTGTGGTGCGATAATCCGACAAGTCATGTTTGTCCATAGCCATGGTCAATGTGAAGGCCCGAATTTGCGAGAAAATAGGAAAAACATAATTAGTCATGGAAAATGGGGATAATTGGAAGAAATTGGTGGGGATAGATACATATACTAATTTTAGAAAATATTATTATAATACTTTCACGTAAATAGTTGAAAAATATTTTATATATACAATTTGGAAATTATCTTTTTATTAGTCCACATAATATCTAAAAATACTTGAAATCATAGATCGTTTTTAGACTAACCCTGTAAAATATAATTTTTGAGATAAAGAAATATATTTTTAGTTATTAGAAAATAATTTTAGTTTCAAACTAAGTTGGGCAAGAAAAAGTTTTATAGTAAAAGAAACGCCTATGTAATACCTTGTAATAATAATATCACAATATCTTCCTAGATTTATTTATAAATTTACCAAAATATTACTACTAATATTAATGGTGGAAAAATATTACAATACCCTTTTAATTTATACTTATATATTTTTCCAAAATCATAATAATCATTTCAATAATCCTAATAATAATAAGGTACCCATAATAATAATTAAAACAATAATATACTCTATACTTATTAATAATAAAACAACATAATACACTTATTAATAATAATAATAATAATAATAATAATAATAATAATAATAATAATATCTAATACTAATAACAGTATATAATAATAGTAATAATAATAATAAATGATAATAATATATAATAATAATATACCCAATCCTTATCCCCCATTTCTATTTTCAGTAACAGAGAGAGAGAGAGAAGAGAAGGGTCTCGGGAGAAGTTCTCACCGGCGGAGGGGCGCGTCGACGCCGGAGAAAAGAGCTCCCGACGGCAGAAGGGAAGAGGCGCGGTGGCAGCGGAGTGGGGCTGCGCGCGGACGACGTCGAAGGGAACGGGGCGGCGCGGCGGTGTCAGATCCGGCGGCGCCAGATCCGGGAGATGCTCGACGGCGCGGATCGGCGGAGAGTGAGGGTGGCGCAGCGCGCGGCCTCGGTCGGCGAAGGGGGATGAGGGTTTACAGTAGCGGGCGGCGGATCCGCTATGGTGGGCGCACGGCGGTGGCCTGCCGTCGCGGGGGCGGAGCTCCGGGAAGCTGGAGGAGGTCGTGGTGGCGAGTCCAGGGCTGGGCTTCGGAGGCGGCGGAGCAGAAGCTGCACGGGTCTTCGGGAACGCGGCGGCGATCGCGTGGATCTGGGCGGCGTCCAAGGGGGGAACGGCGCTGGAGAGGAGGAAGGAGGCGGGGCGCTCGAAGTTTTCCGGCGTGGATGCTCTTTCCTCGTTCGCGGCGACGACGGCCCGTCGGCGGAGCACCTCGTCGGTGGCGGACGCGCCCAGGTTAGGGTTTCCTTCCCCCTTCTATGCATTTGGTGGTGGCGAAGTATTTGGGGGGTTCGATGGTGGTACGGTGGTTCCCCGGTGGCCGGCAGTGGAGAAGCCCCGCCGTAGCGAACTCGTTCGCCGGTGGGCGGAGGCGATGACACGGGGTCGGCAACCGCTGCGGCGGGGATGCTGGTGGTAGGCTGGTGATGGTGCCCCGTCGGTTTGCCGGGGAACTGGAGTGGTGGTGGTAGTGCTGAGTTTTCCGGGCGGCGTCGGGGATATAGGATGGTGGCGGAAAGGATGGAACGGGGCAGGTGGTTGTGTTTAGAGTTAGGATTAGGGCTAAGGATTACTGTTGTGTGTCGGGGGTATGTCCGACACAACGGAGAGGTGTCCTGCGAGACACGAGACGAGTCGGTGTCTGGGACTGTCGGACACGGAACAGGATCATGATGTATTTGTATTGGAAAAATTTAGTGGATGGGATGCACGGACACGATACACAATGGGGTGGAGAATTTGGTTGTGGAGAGAATTATGGAGGAGTACCTGCCTATTTATAGGATGTGGGAATTCCCATTAGGATAATGATTGGGATTGTTTTAAACGCAAAATAGATATTTGTAATTTAATTTAAACCAATTTAAATCCAATATCCAATATCCAGATACAAATCAAATTTTTAAATCCAATTAAATCTAATTAAATTTTTAGTTTAAAATCAAAAATAGGATAAGTCAAATTTCAAATGTTACCTATTTAAATAACTCCATAAATTCAAATCGAGATTTAAATGCCAAAATAATTTCAAAATATATTTTCTAAAATACTGAAAATATTAATTTCGAAAATTATATTAAAATAAACTAATAAATAATTACTAATTATATATGTATGCATAAATACTGTTTTCATAATTTTGCCTTTCTAATAAAAATATTATTTATTATAAAAAAATTTTGTGAGAAATGAAAGGCTTTATTAATAAAATAGCAACTTGAAATTTTGGAAGATAGCAAAAATAATTATTATATACATTATCTTGAAATTATAAAATAAAAATTTAAACTAGAAATATGAGCACATATTCGTACTCGACGAGCAACTACGAAAAATACAATACGACTGCACGACGTACAATACAAATTTTTAAATCGGTACCAAATTTAATAAAAATATAGTAGAAATTTAGGGGTTTTACACTGAGAACAATTATTAAGGCATTTAAGCCAACCTCAATACAAGATCCGTTTTCCACAGAAAACACATAGTAGACAATAGTGGTTATGGGTTTGTAACCCTTCCATGTTTCCAAGAACAAGTACCCACTGTTACCTGATAGTTTTCCAGTCAGTGGTCCTTCCTTGAACCGAAAGTTAGATGTCTAGTAGATTTCTCTTTGAACTAATAACATAAAACTTTATTGTAGGATTACAAAAACATACTATCATAATGCCTTCAAGACCATCTTTCCTGCTGTGTGTTCAACCAGCTGACGCTTGAGGCCCTTCGTGAACAGATCCGCCAGGTTCTCCTGATCCCGAACATCGATGACTGCAATGACACCTCTCTTGATGAGATCGTTCACTGTCCTGTGCTTTAACCGCACAGTTCTCTTCTTTTCGTTGAAGAGATCATTTGACGCCACCGCCGCAGTTGCCTGGTTGTCGCAGTATATCAAAATTACCGGTATCTGTGCTCCAACCACTGGAAGATCATACATGAGCTCCCGAAGCCACTCAGCTTCATCTGTTGCGGTATCAAGTGCAAAGAACTCAGATTCCATAGAAGATTACGAGAGCATAGTCTGCTTCTTCGACTTCTACGAGATAGAAGCTCCATCCATTGTGAAAATGAATCCACAGTGGACCTCTCGCTCTCCAACTCTGAGCACCAGCTGGCATCACTGAAGCCTTCTACTACCGACGACTCTCCGCTGAAGTGCAGTACATATGTCTGAGTCTTCTTGAGATATCTCATAACACGCTTCACAGTTTTCCAGTGTTCAATGCCTAGATTGCTTGTGAATCGACTCAGCATTCCCACAGCAAAAGCTATGTCAGACCTAGTGACAGTAGTAGCGTACATCAAACTCCTGATGACGCTAGCGTACTCCAATTGCCTGACGCTTTCCTTCGAGTTTGGCTCCAGCTTCTGATCACTTCGGTAGGGTGTATCAATAATAGGAAGATCATGATACCCGTATCGAGTGAGCATATTCTCAATGTAATAAAATTGTGACAGTACCAATCCAGTGTCTGTCCGAATGATCTCGAGTCCCAAGATAATATCAGCATCCCCCAAGTCCTTCATACTGAATTTTGTCGAAAGAAACTTTTTTGTCTCAGTGACACAGCTTATATCCGTACATATGATTATCATATCGTCCACGTACAGACAAACGATGACTCCTCTTCTGTCAGCAAATTTAGTATAGACACACTTGTCTTTTCGCTGACCCTGTAGCCGTTTGACCTTAGAACTTTGTCAAACTTCTCATGCCACATTTTGGGAGCTTGCTTTAAGCCGTATAGAGATTTTATCAACTTGCAGACTTTGTCTTAGATCTAGGCCTCTGACGACAAATCCTTGTGGCTGTTGCATATAAATCTCCTCGGTCAGCTCGCCATTCAGGAATGTTGTTTTCACATCCATCTGGTGTATCACCAGTTTGTGTTTTACCGCAAGGGCAATTAACAATATGATGGTTTTCATCCGTGCTACTGGAGCATATGTGTCAAAGTAGTCGATCCCCTGCTTTTGAGAAAATCCCTTGGCCACTAGCCTGGCCTTGAACTTGTCAATGGTTCCATCAGCTTTCATCTTCTTCTTGAAGATCCACTTGCATCCGATGAGTTTTGCTCCTTTGGGTAAATCAACTAACACCCATGTGTTATTGGAGGTAATTGAGTCAATTTTATTGTCTATTGCCTCCTTCCAGAAGAAAACATCTCTGGTCTTCATCGCCTTATCATAGGTAAGCAGATCTGTTTCCACATGATAGGTGACAAAGTCATCTCCGAAGCTCTTCGGCCTCCTTCCTCGCTTCGTCGACGGCTCAGCGAGTTCTGGTTCAATTGTTGTTTCTCCACCAACAACTTCATCTTGGACTACTGGCTCATATGAGATCTCAGTCTCATTTGCACCTACATCATTCTCTGGAATATCTGGAAGAACAATGTTTTTATGTCTTGTAAACTTGTCTTCAAAATATTCAGCATCGTGAGATTCAATGATATGATTTGACTCAATATCAAGAAATCTCCGAGCATCACTCTTCTTTGCATACCCCAAGAAGATTGCCTTCGTAGTTCTTGTCCCCAGCTTCTGAATCTTCAGATCTAGGAGCTTCAATAAGCCAGACACCCCCACACTCGAATGACATTCAATTTAGGTCTGACTTTGAACCAGAGTTCATAAGGAGTTATGTCAGAAGTTGCATATGGCACTATATTCAGAATAAAAGTGGCCGTTAATGCAGCTTCTCCCCAGTAGCATTTTCGAAGACCTGCAATTAGCAGTATTGAGTTCATTATTTCTGTCAACGTTCGGTTCTTGCTCTCTGCTACTCCGTTAGATTGAGGAGAATACAGAGCAGTAGTCTCGCAGATGATTCCATGTTCTTTGCAGAACGATGCGAATTCATGAGACCGATATTCTCTGCCTCGATCACTTCTCAACCTCTTGAGTTGTTGTCCAGTTTGCCGTTCAGCTTCGACCCTGAACTCCTTGAACTTCTCGAACGCTTCGTCTTTAGATTTGAGCAAGTAGACGAATGCGTATTTAGAGAAGTCATCGATGAAGGTTATGAAATACTTCATCCTGGCTTTTGTAGAGAATTATTTGAAGTCACAGATATCGGAGTGAACTAACTCCAGAAGATCTGTGCTTCGATTGTGTAACCTCACTTTTTCAAAATTCATAATTCATGTATGAATACTTAATGATAATTAAATTTCTTTTCTTTAAAACTTTTCCAATTGTTCCTTAAAACTTTTTCTCGAGTCAAAAATAAATCCATAGGCTAATTTCAAAAGCCCATTCCATTTGGCCTGGCAACAATGGCCTAGGGCTACTCCCATTCAAAAGAACTTCATGAGTTCTTTAATTCATTTAGCTTTTACTCTTCTTTCTCTGCTCATTCTTCTTTAAATTCAAATCCAAACTGTCACCACCACCTCGATCATGTGGGGAGTAACAGATGGCGCGCCAAGTTCCTTCCCCACTCTCCTCTACACTCGACCATGTGAGGTTGTTAACCAATTTGAATTCCTAACAAATTCTTCCTTACCTGAGTGATGTGCTGGCCAGAGATGGCGCCAAAACTCTGTGTGAGACCCAAGCTGACCACCCTATAAATTCCTCCTTCTAGGTCAAATATCTCTAGGAAAATTCTAAGGAACCAGCCTCTTTCTCATTCTTTACCTCCTTCACTAATACTCTAGATCTAAATCTTTGAGCTCTTGAGGGAAGGAAACTCTGGCAGCAATGGCGAGCTCCTCCACTGGCGACTAGGCTCGGTGACGACGGGAACAACGACGAATTGATTCATCTATGAAGAACCCCATTCCATGATGTTCCTCTCCATCGATTCTTCCATTGTTTGGTAAGAAATTATCATACTGCAAACTGTAGGAATTGGTCCAAATTCCTAGATCCTTTTACTTATTTGATTTTTGAATCCAGATCTATATTCTTTGAATCATCGATCGACTCTTTGAACAAGGAATTGTTCTAGTATTTACTGGTAAGCATCGATTCTTGATCAATTCCTCCTGATAGGTTTATCCCTGAAATTCATATCCTGTGTTTTGTATTGAAGATCGGATCAGGATTGAGTCGTGTTAACCAACAATTTAATCTGCAAATAGTTGATATTGGTGAGTCTCGATCTCCTATAGTTTTGATTTAAGTATTATGTTTGTGTGCTTGTGTGGGTGAAACCTAAATATTTTCCTCTGTTCTTGGTTGAAGAGACTTCGAACCAGTATCAGGATTTGGTTGAAGGCTTGATAAACTAGACGGAGTCAGGGACGAAGTGTAGTGTCCAATTTGTGAGAATATCCTAAATCTCTACAGGTATTTTTCTATTGCTCTTTAACTTCATTTCCTGATAGGTTGTACCAGCTGTATCCGGTTGTGTCAGTGAATTCATTGAATCAATCATATTGGTATGTGGTTTCCCATAGCACTGATATGTAAATTCATATGGCACTGTTATGTGATTTTCCATGGCACTGCTATGTGATTCACAGGGCATTGATATGTGAATTCACATGGACTGAGATGTGATATTCACATGAGATTGTTATGGGAATTCACATGGACTGATATGTGATATTCACATGAGATTGTTATGTGATATTCATATGAGACTGTTATACGAATTCATATGAGGACTGATGTAGGGATATAAGTGTAGGAATATTTTAGACTGTTATAGCACTGTTGTGATAACATCATAATTAGAGGGTTGCAGTATTCCTAGTTGATCAGGTTGATTCCTAGAACATGAGAATGGTATTGAAGTATGCATCTTGAATGATACTTGGTTTCACATTTGGATTAATAATGATTTCATATTTTGGGCTGATATTGAGTACATTGGATTGATTTGATCCCAGTCCTATTAAGGACTAATAATTGGTTTAATATAAATAGTTGATATTGGTGGGGGACTGCTATGTCCTAATGTGGCTTTGAGGAAGGGAACTGAATGATAAATTCTATTGGGCTATTTGGGATTGATTTGTAACAGTCCTCCTAAGGCTGATAGATGATGGGTTCTGTGTTGATTATCTATCATACTGAACCATGTGTATTGGGCATGGAGACTGTTATTTGTGTGTCCCTGATTGCAGATTGGAGTCACACTCGAATTCCTGGAAACAGGATGTGTTCCTGTGCTGCCAGGACTTGATGGGTCCAACAGTCCAGCACCAAGTCATGGACTGCATTATCAGTTCATTTGGGAACTGAACCCCTGTTCAGTTAACCAAATTGAATAGAACATAATGAAGGATTGATGTTGAGTATTAGCACTGTAAAGAACTATGGAGGAAAGTTGTCCTATGACTAGAGTTCAGTCCTGCATATTGAACTATCCTCATGAATGCTATGGAATGAAATAGGAATGCCAGCCATTTTTGCAATGTAGATATCAGTTCTATTTTGAGGACTGAATCCAATCTAAGTACCAGTGAATTAGGACTATTCAGGATTTTAAATACTTAGGATTAATACATGTGCTTAGCCTGGTTTGAGTTTTACATCTGTTATAGCCTGTGACATGAAATTGGGGGATAGAACTTCCACATGTGGTGAATAACTGTAGTAGTATCAATCCTACAAACAGTGACAAGGCATACAGGGCCTAGTTCCATTCCTGTTTTGGTTAGGAACATTAGGAGCAGTCTTGTGAGAGTCACAGTATTCCAATGGAACATGAGAACCCAGTTGAACTATTCAGTAGAGTAGGTTGGCCTCAGTAATGTTAGGAATGATCACATACATGCAAACTATATGTTAAACATGAAAGCATTGAAGAGAAGAGTATAAGTAAACCCTGTCTTTACTATCTAGTGTGAAGTCCCTTTGTTAGACAGTGGGTTAAGTTCCTTATTATGAGTATTAAGAATAGTGTAAACCTATCATTTGTTATGTGAAGCCTTTGTTAGAACTAGTTAATTACTCAACCAGTGCTAAGATAATTATAAAACTTCATTAGAACCTAATGATACTAGTTCATAGTTTTCCCTCTTTGAGTCTACTAATTCTTAGGAAGTTGACTGGGTAACTGTAATGAATAAGAGTGAGAGTATTTTAGAAATTAGTTAACTAGACTTGTAGGAATTGTATCCATATACCTTGTAATTAACTCAAGTGTAATCATAACAGGAGGACATCTAGATTCGATCTTCACCCGTACTTTCTTGGAGCAAAGCAAGTACTTTTCTACGGTTTTGTGCATTTACATTCATGTACCCTTTCTTGTGACACGTCATGGCACGATATTCATGTACTCCTGTATTTCTGTACCCTTGCTCTTGTACTTATTAGTGTCGGGTGGGGAAATACACTAGCCATGTGACCAATCCCGGTTACTATATCCCTGTACCTAGCTTAGGCCTCGCATCGTGCACGCGGGTCCTAAGTTGTACCATATTCATGTACTCCTGTACATGTTCTCACCCCAGCCGGTCACATGGACTAGATGTATTTCGATATTGTGCACTTATCATGTCTGGTACTTCAGGATTATAGTTTCATTCCTGTACTTTACATGTTCCTGTACTTTATATTCATGTACTATAGTTCCTGTATTTATTTCATGTACTACTTTCCTGTACTTTCATGTTCATTCCTGTATTTCATTTCCTGTATTCCTGTACTCTGTTCATATCATGTTCATGTTTCATTACCTAGAACTGTACTTTGCTCCGCTCCTGAATAGGATATGTTGTAGGTATGCTTGCAGGACATTGTTCTACTCTATGGGCCAGAGCCCAGGATAATAGCCGAGCAGGATGAGGCTTAGCTTGAGGCTTCAGGTTTAGACTGTTAGCCTTACTTTTAGATATTGATTTAGAATTCATAGTACATTTCACTCTTGATGACTCGGACATTTATATACATAGAATTATGGATTATGGTGATCATTCTGGGATACGCTTTAGATGCTGTGATTGTATACTTTCATGTTTATCTGTTAGATTTTTCTAGTTTGGTACAGCTTACTTCGTCGTGTCTAACGACGAAGGCTGGACGTGTCCGACTCGTGTCCGATTATTCGGGAGCGGGTCGTGACAGATTGACCCGATGAAATGGTTTTCTAGTGATCTTTGTCTGAGCACATACTTTACATTTCTCTACCTTACCCCCACATTTGGAGATAAGTCCTAGACTAGATATTTTGTTTATTCTTTTACAATGAACACGTCCTAGCCTATTATGCCACAACTCAAGAGAATAATCGGAAAGAGCGATTGCATTAATTTTATTAGACTGGTTTACAAGTTGAATTTTAAACATCCTTTCGGTTTGATAAGCCTTTCCGAAGTATGTTCCCTTCTTGGACATCACCATCTGATCAGCATTAATGTCCATCCTCAAGCCTGCGTTGCTAAGCTGACACCCAGAGATCAAGTTCTTGGCAATCACCGGAACATGCTTTACTCCTTGGAGCGTCAGAGTGTTCCCGGAAGTGAGTTTCAGCTCCACAGTCCCGATCCCCAGAACTTCAACTTGGGCCTGGTTACCATGACAACCTTATCAGAAGTTGGCTGGTACGTGACGAACCATTCCCTTCCAGAACAGACATGGCAAGTCGCACCGGTGTCTATCCACCAGTCAGAGTCAGCCCCTACAGTTGTGACCTGAGCGATCATAGCAACGAGGTTAGAAACCAAAGAAATCTTACTAGGCTCACCTTTCTCTGATTATTTGGGCTTGGATCTGCATTCACTCTTGTAGTGGCCTTTCTTGCCACAATTGAAGCAAGTCACGTGGGACTTGGACTTCTGTTGCTTGAATGAAGGACCCTTCACTTTCAGATTAGTGGAATCCTTCTTTTTGTGATGAGAAGCCACCTGCTTCCCCTTGGGCTCTCTCGTATGCACCAGATTGGCCTCGGCCAACTATTTGGACAAAGTATCCATCTTCTGTTGAGAACGCATCTCGTCCTCGACACGGATCTCTTGAAGGAGATCTTCCAAGCTGATATCCAGCTTCTTCCGGTGCATTCTTGCATAGAATGTACTCCATCCTGCAGAAAGTTTAGAGACAATCCCTCCAACAACAAACTTGTCGACGAGGGGCATTTTCTCGTCTTCTAGCTTCTGGCGCAGCTTCAAGAACTCTTTTACCTGAGGCAGCATTGCCTTCTCGTCTTCGAAGAGCCACTTGTGGTACTTCTCGACGATGAAGATTTTTGATCTATTGTCGTTATCTTCATACGGCTTTCCCGAGGACTCCCAGATGTCCCTGGCAGAAGTGTTCTTGGAGTATGACTCTGCCAGGGAGTCCTCCATTGCATTCAGAATCAATAGCCTACAAAGACTATTGTTCCTTCTCCATTTGGTCACATTGACTTGTACAGCAGCAATGGCATCTGCTGTACCACCTTCTGGAGTCGTCGGTCCTTCTGGAATCGTTGGTTCAGTCTCAATCAGCACATGATTGACATCTATCAGTTGTAGATTGAGGGTGATTTTTCTCTTCTATATTTGAAAGTGTTCTCCGTCGAATTTCTCCAGTTTGTTAAAGCTGGTATCGAGTAGAGAGGCACGAGAGTTTTCCATTGTGCTGGTCTAGCTTTGAGATTGTTAGGACTGGAGCACAATTTTTTAATGGAAAACTGAATGAAACAGTTGTAAGAACAACGTTCCAACGCAACGCTTCAAGGAAGGTGCGTAACAGAGATCCTAGAAGGATTCTGGAATACGAAAATCTAAAAAAATTTTGTAAACGTAGCAAACGATAGCAGTGCTTCTAAACAGAAGGTACTAATCGAAATGCTAAAGGCAGCAGTAAAGGTGACAGGCGAAAGATGGAAGGTGGTGGCCTGCTGGGGTGTCAAAAACACCAGTGCTCAAAGCTAGATCCGCCCACACGGTCAGCTTCCAGGAACCAGCAAGTTCGAGTGAACTCTGGAATGCTCTGAAAAATTGCTCTAAGACGGACTGCTCGGAACGAAGATGGACTGCTCGGAACGACAAAGACAGAACTCCGGTTACACGAGGAAGGACACGGTACATAGCACCTCTCTCTTCTCTCTTCGTGAATTTCTGAAGTGTAAGAAGTGTACTAAGAGAGAAGAGAGGCTCTGAATATATAGCTACTGATGTAACTGTCCAGATCTGAAATGTGTGCCACGTTATAATGTCAGATCCACAAATCCAGGATCAGTTACGAATCAGTCAGAACGTGGACAACCACGAACTGCACGAGTTACGCCATTAAATGAGTTGTGTGCACGCCATCATCGCACATTGTGCGCACTGTACATACTGCACACACTGTACAACCAGCACAACCTGCGCACCCTGTGCAACCCAGCGAAACCGCGTACCCCGCATAACGTCGTACGCGCGAGCGCAACTTAAGCGCACTATGCGCCTAGCGACGATACTGACGTGCTAAGTGCACCAACAAAATGCCACATTACGCCTCATGAGTCCGAGTCCGAGTCGCTAAGCCCCTACGGGGCTTAGCCCTAATAGAAATTAATTTTCCAAGAGCAAAAAGCATGAATGCTTTTCTTGGAGCCTTATCCTTACCTCCTAGTAAAATCACCCACATGATTCCCTCCTTAGGGTTACCACCCCATGTGCATTTTTCAACAACACATACAAGTATATATGTTGAGATAACTCATGGTGCTTTTCCAATGTGGGACTAAACTTTGCTAGGCATGTTGAGGGCAAGCTCTCTTCACACTACTAAAATACAGCAATTTGGCGACGAAAGATTAGCGACGGATCGTATCCGTCGGCCATAGCGACGGTCTCGCGACTACCTTGTGACGGGCTACCGTTAGAAAGCAATGGATATTTTTTTAGTTTTTTTGCGTCAAAATCAGTCGCACATCCGTCGCTCATTTGACGAAACTTTAGTGACAGATTCATGTCCGTCGCTAATATGTCGAACATTGTGGCAGCAAAATCTGAAAAAAATGGTGCGCTAAATTAGCGTCTATCTAGCGACGGACGTTCTGTCGGTAATCTAGTGGGTATTTAGCGACTACCTACCGACGGATATATCCGTCGGTAATCCGTCGCTAAATACTGTAACCTAACTTAAATTGAACCGACGGGAGGGAATTTTTTATTCCCCCTAAAAAGACTCTCTCTCTCTCTCTCTCTCTCTCTCTTTCCGGCGAGCTCCCTCCGACGGGTCACATTCTCTGGCAAAGCTCTCTCCGACGGGATATCTCTCTCTCTCAGGTATGCTCTCTCTCTCTCTCTCTCCTTCTCTCTCTCTCTCTGTTTAGCATAACATATCGGGTTTCGGGTTGGTGGGGGGGTCGGTTGTCGCCCGGGCCAGCGGGGTGGGGGGGAGGGAGTGGGGACGGGGAGGGGGAGGTTGTTGAGGGCGGGGGGCAGGATAGGGTTTAGGATTTCAGGGCAGGGGTAGGGTTTCGGGTGGGGGGGTGGGCCGGCTGTCGCGGGGGCCGGCGGTGATGGGGGGAGGGAGGGGGGCGGGGGGTGGATGGTGTTGGGTACGGGGCGGGGGACAGGGATAGGGTTTAGGGTTTGCTATCGGGGGGTGAGGGGGAGGGGGGTGGGTGTTTGCTGTCGGGGGGGGGAGGAGGGGGTGGGGTGGGGGTTTGTTGTCAGGGGGGTGTGGGAGGGGGAGGGGGGTTTGCTATCCGGCGGGGTAGGGGAGGGGGTGGGGGGGTATCAGTGGTTTCAGATGGGACCATTCCTATGAGTATCGGAGGTTTCAAATCGGAGTATCGGATCGGGGGAGGGGGTATAGGTAGTTTCGGATCGGACCAATCCTATGATTATCGGATCGGGGGAGGGGGGTATTGGATAATTTAGTAATAATTATTTGTTTTTCGACACCGAAAAATGTGATACTCCAATTCGAACGCACCGATAGTGCCAATATTTGTAACAAGTAGTTTTGTTGGTTGGTTAATTGGTAACATGGTGATCGAGACATATAGTCCCTGCAGCCATTCGACTGGCGAGGCAAAAATTATGGTACGACATGGTGATCAGGACATAGTCCCTGCAGCCATTCGACTGGCGAGGCAGAAATTATGTGGCCGTAGATAAAGTTGACTATCCTCCGACCCTCATCCCTCGGAAATGTTGATACGACAACCTATCACTATATCTTATATAGTAGTAGATGATATTTTTGTATTACATTATGTGAGTTCATCTTGATTCTGTTACATTCTTTATATACTAGATACTAGATTCGATAAGAACGTATACTACACCATATGTACAGAACATAGATGATTTACACTAATGTATGCTAGAATGAATTTTGGTTGTGTTCTGAGCCATCCGTTCTCACACTTAAAACACATATGAATTAGAACTGTGTGTCAATCTTTATTTTTGTATTTTCGACGAACCCAGGGATTGAATTCTATATTTTGTATTTTGGATTCTGTATTTTGGATTCTGTACCCTATGGCTCGACAACCAACCGGAAAGGATACTCTGAGAGATCCATCTGAGTAGGACGTATACTCTGAGAGATCACCTTTACAAGAATGATATCAGTAGTAGGATTGAGGGTTGGAGGAGATATTATCAGAGTATACGTCCTACTCAGATGGGTCTCTCACCGTTACTATTTTTTTCTGACAGCATGGTGGATGTGCTCCGTCAAAGATTCTTGCTCTGAGCCAAAACTTTGCTCCGGAGCTCAAGTGGACATCCTTCGTGTCGAGCTCGAGTGAGAGGTTCCTGACAGCATGGTAGTCTCCTTTGTTAAAGTATCCGTGCTCGTCCCACAACCAATCAAATTTTTTTTATTTCTAATCTCTTGAATATGAAGCTCTGCTTCACATTTGGCTCTACCTTCTGGTATATAAGAACCAAATATGAAACAGAGTTTCATATTCAAGATATTAGAAATGAAGAAATTTTCGATTGGTTGTGGGACGAGCAAGAATCTTTTGACAAAGGAGACCACCATGCTGTCAGAAACCTCTCACTCGAGCTCTACTCAAGGATGTCCACTCGAGCTCCGGGGCAAAGGATTGACTCAGAGCGGATTTTTGGACAGAGATGACGAAGAAGATGGCTGCCAAAGCTTATGTAAGTTTCTAATTCTTTATATATATTATACTTTTGTCATTTTGTATTACTGTAATTAAAATCGATCATTGCATCGTATCAATAGGTGATTTTGTACATTAGTTACAAGTGCTACTTAGTTAAAGTTCAAGTGCTACTTAGTTGTGTGTCTCTCTCTATCTATCTCGCTATCAACTCTATAGTGTTGTTCTCCTCGCAATACAGAATGGTCCGATACCGATACTCTGAGTATCAGACCATTCCTATGTGTATCGGTATCGCAATCACAATACCGATACTCGAGTATCGCATTGATACTCAAGTATCACATATGATAGTTCTCTCATTTATTTGTCAATTACTGTATTTCAGTTCTGTTTGCCATAAAATATAAAAGAGCAGAACAATTATCGGAGGACTGGACTTTTACTTCACGATACAAACTCGCTTGTACAAAGAAAGCCTAGGGACGAAAACCTAGGTACAACAATCTAAGTACAATTGTTTATTTTAGATTCTGGGGGGTGACGATAGAGGCTCGGGAAAGCGACGGCAGCTCTACATTACTCCTTGGACGATCGGATGCAGCCTTGGCTCTGTAGAAGAACTGCTAGGCGTTGATGAAAAAATGCTCTCTCTTCAGGCTCTCTGGCTTTTTATGCTTCTCTCTGTGCGTCTGTCTCTCTCTCTCTCTCTCTCTCTGTGTGTCTCTGTGTATATCTCTCCGTATCTGTCTGTGTATATTCGTAAGGGAATGGCACCCTGCTATTTATAAGAGTAGGGGGCTTCATTAGGGTTCACAATGATTGCCCGTTCTTGAAAGTCGACGACTAAGGATCATTGGATCTGGGCCGTTCATCGAGATTTGAGCAATAAATGTGATTGCATCAAACCTTTTATGGGTAATTAATGCTGATTGACATAAATCCTCCTGATTTGTCATGCCAACCTCGGATTCCTCGACACGTGTCTTTAATTGGCTTATTTACAAATGATATGATTTGATCCCAATATTTTATTGGAATTTATTGAGGGATTTCGATCAATCTGATACCACGTGCCCTGCTTCATGCCACATGTCATAACAGCAGAAATCTGAGCCGCAGGAGAGTTGCTCCTTATTGGGCCGCATAAGGATGGCCTCGTGTCGAGGCTGCCTAAGAGTGGCCCCCCTGACTATTTGGACCGCATGGTAATTTGAGCCGCATGAGTGTGGATGACCGCATGAGTGAACTGCATGGAGATAGTCTTCGCGAGCCGCATGGATCTAGTCTTCGTGAGCCGAATGGGGCTGGTCTTCGTGAGCCGTATGGATCTAGTCTTCGTGAGCCGTATGGATCTAGTCTTCGTGAGCCGCATGGGGCTGGTCTTCGTGAGCCGTATGGGGGAGTTCGGGCCGCATACGACTGTCCACATGTCAAGGCCGCATAACAGTTTCTGACTCTCGGGAGATCGTGTCAGAGATTTTCTTTGCTTTCCAAGGAGTTCGTCATTATGAGGGAATCATAATGATATCTTTGTGTCAGAACTGTCAGAGATGTCAGCCGTCAAGGCATTTAATGCAGTAAAGGACAAACAAGAGAGCTGTTTGCGTGCCACTTGGCTCCTCTTTGAGTCGCATAGGACTTTCTTGAGCCGCATAGATCCTTGATCCGCATGGATCCTTGAGCCGCATGAATTCTCTGAGCCGTATGGGACTCTTCTGGCCGTATGGATCTTTCTTTATTATTTTCCATGCTTCTACAAGACCCCCTTCAAAGTTTTCAATTTGTAAAATTGAAATACTTTGAATAAGAAGCATGGCCATGTATTCTTCTGGCCGCATATGATGTCTCGGCCGCATGGATGTCTCGACCGCATGGATGACTCGGCCACACTGAGTCAATCAGCCGCAGGGACCTTCGGGCCGCATAAGTGTCTCAGCCATGGGGACTTCCCGCCACGTCATCTTGCTACGTATGGAGATCTTTTGCATTAAATGCTGTTGATTTGCTGTCAGTTTTGAGGTCACTTTTCGGGGCGGGATCCCAGGAATCTGGCCTTCATTTTAGACGGCTTGCCTCGACAACCGAAGAGTTGGTTTTCGTTCTACACGAGAATCGAAGCACCTTGGTTTTGTTTATAAATATGGACGAGTTCAGTCAGAGGGATTTCTTTACTTTCTCCTTCGTCCCCAACCGTTATTGTCTTTCCTTTCTTTCCCTATTTCCATTCTTCGACTGTCGAAAATGGCCCCCAAATCTTCCAAGGTTGTCTCCGCTGCTGCGAAAGGCAAGAAGGCGGCTTCCTCGTCGGCTGCCGTACCCGAAGTGCATCCTGATGTTCGCCTCGCTTTCAAGGGTAAGAAATAGATTTTAATACTTTGAACCCCAAAGACCCATGGCTCTGTTGCATAACATATGCACAAACCTTCATCCTTCGTTTTTATTGAACCGCCCAAGCTCGACCATGATGGAGCCGCATATGTTGCATGGGCCGCATGACCCTCTCATATTCGAACCGTATAGGGCATGTCCTATGTTTGAGCCGCATTGAGAAAGATTTGAGCCGCAGGAGTGCTTCCGGGTTTGAACCGCATGGAACCTCCTTTGAACGGAACCGCATATATCCCTGACAACCAGGCCCGTATAGAATTTTGCTGAATCGCACCGCATAATCTCTTCTGCAAGATAGAACCGTATAAGCTTTAATCCGAGCCGCATAAGCTATCGAATCAGTGTCACATGGAACTCCCAACCGAATTGGGCCGTATGAAGCTGTGTTGACCCGAGCCACATAGGCTCTATTAAAACCGTGCCGCATGAAACCCAGCTGAATTGGGCCGCATAAGGCTTCGTAGATCCGAGCCGCATAGGCTCATAGAAACTTCTTTTTGAGAAATTCTAAGTGGTTTTGTTTTAACCTATTTTTTAATCCTGTTTCTTTTGTCCTTTTCCAGTGAACCTTCCAACCAACCCGGCCAGAGAGCTTCTGGTGGGTTCAGCTCAGTTTGTCGTGGGTGTGCGGCTTGACAGCCTAATTCGCCATATAACAGATCAACTTCCCCCTAATGGGCCTTTGGAGAGGGTGGCTGCCATCAACAACCAGCCTTTCCATTTTCTTTGCACTATGATGAATTCGGGGAAACTGGACGGAGAATATCTGAAACCAGCTTTTCTCTTTGGGGATGCTTTATCCGTAAAGAACTCCCGAATGCTGGACGTTTCTGAGAACCGGGACTTCACTGTAGACGGGGTAGATATCCATGTTCCCGAGATGGAATGGCATTTTCCCCTCTCATGGTTTAATATGGTTCCGTTGAGCAGGAGAATGGCGGGCTCTCTAACTCCCACCCAGCAGGGGATGTTCGTGGGCAACATCCACTATAACATGAGTATTAGGTCAGCATGTGCAAGTAGGGAGTCAGTCAGCCGGAGTGTGTTGGGGCTGCTTCCTGGTACTTTTATAAACGTGTCTGGGCCCAACTTCACTTTTACTCGAGCTGATACCTTCCTGAATCAGCTCGCTCGCAAGGGATCTTATCCTGTGGACAGGTTGTCGCTGTTGAATTGGATAAACCCCATTCCTACATGGGCCAATCTTTCCTCGTGGATCCTGAGGAACTACGAGAAACTTCTTCGGGAGATTGACCTTTACTACGCCATTCGGGGCACCTGTTACGGATTTTCCATTAACAAGCCACTGTTCATGGCCCTTTTGGAGATGTATAGCCGGCGTACGGGGACTTTCTTTGCGTCCGGAGGGGAGTTGGGACTTGCTGTCCATGAGATGCATGCTGTTTCCAAGCTGCCGTGGGAAGGCGAGGCATTTGAGGTATACACCCCAACGAATGAGGAATTCGATGATCTGGATCGACGATTTCCTGGTTTCGTCGCTGTGTACCGGGAGCTGCTCTGCCACTATAGCATCTGTGACCAGACTGCTATCAAGAAGAATAATAGTTCAGAAGGGAACGCCCCCATACTACGGCCTGGGTCGCGTATCTTTTCAAATTACGTCCTTCCGGCCGAGTTTCTTCTCGAGGTCCCCAAACCCCAACGGAGGTAAAGGACCTAATATTGAACGCAAAAAGGTCGAGGTCCACCCGCGATAGATTTGGGAGCCGTACTGACTCCTTCAGTTATTTCCACTACGGTACCCGGCAGATGTCCAAGAAAGCAATCTTGGCCGGGTTCTTGATGGTATGGCTACGAAATTGCGTAGTCTCGGGAGGGGCAGGTTCTACTGAAAGGATCAGCCGCCACTTCATTCTTCCGGCTGTGAAGCTGGTCTTTAAAGTAAGACTGGCCCTTCTTCCGGCTATGGTGTATAGCATACACCACGGTCTTTGCGCCTTTTCTTCTAAAGTCATTGCTCGCGAGACGACGCTGGACTTTGAGAGGATAGAGCTACCATACCACTATCTCATGGGGTGGTTATTGATGCATTACCGGTCATTGATGAGGCCCAGAACAAAGGAAGATGTTACTGCGGATGACGCCTTCCTTTTCCGATACCGCCATCAATCTTGGGAGTATGACACCATGTCGGCTTGTCGAAGGGCGTTGGCGAGAGTTGACGGGCCCGACTTCTTTGTGTCTCTTCCTCAGTTTACCCCTAGAGAAGTGAGGGGGGTGCACGTTGATGGTATTGAACCTCCCCAGCTCTTATCCGAGATGATGCTTCTATGGCTGCGCAACATTCGCCCCGCGCACCTAGTATATCGTTATCGAAATAACGTATACTTGGAGCCTTATTTACCTAGCAAGTTTTCTCGTCAATTCGGATATAGTCAGCTGTTCCTTGACTGCCCCAGTGCTTGTCTGGGCTTCGAAGGCAGTGTCCTTGACGGCATCCGGGCGTGGCATTATTACAATGCTGTTCATACCCGGGCTAGCTTTTCAGTCCCTGACGCTAATATGCAAGGGGATATTCTGTACATGGCGGATCTTTATCATGTTGCGGCGAGCAAATCTCCTGTGAACTTTGACATGAACACCAGCTTCATTGTCGGAACCGGCTTGGCAGAGAAGCCCGAGGGTTCCAAGAAGAGAAAGAGAGGGGCGAATAGGGTTCCTGTGCCGGACTCGGAGTCCACTGCGACGGACGAAGAGGACGATGAGCAGGACGTCGATGACTCGTCTCACTCTTCGGACGAGAAGGTGGGGGACCAGCCTCCTATTGTGCCGAACGAAGAGGTGGAGGATCATCCACCTGTTGTGCCTAGAGATTCGCCTAAACGAGACAGACGTCTTTCCACTGACGATGGCAGGACCTATTCCATGAAGCGGGCTACGGTAGGACGTCGCAAGCTGTTTATTGATGACGTTGACGCTGTTTTTGAGGTGATTGGAATTTCCTTCTCCTTCTTTTTCTAAACTACGGCCTAATCATCCTTCTTTTGCTCTTTGTAGGCGTCAGAAGAGTCTGCTTCTCAGGACCCGATTGCCGAGGTTGATCCGGTCTTGTCCAACTTGGTCCATGATGTGTGTACTGCTATTATTTCCGCCGGGGTTCTTCCGGAGGCGACCGAGGAGTCTCACCTTGCTGAGACCTCAACCCATGGGGATGGAGGCTCTACTGTGCCTGTTCCTGAGACATCTGAATTTCAACAATATGACACTGACCTGGCTGGTTCCCTTCCAGGGGCGGCTGGGACAGAAAAACTAGTTAAATTTGACTTGGAAGCCACGGGTGGGGAAACAATGCCAGCTGTGAATGAGCTGCAGCCTCTGTGCTCTTCCCCTAGTAAGATAAACCAGTTTCTTGACTTGTGAGGAGGCCTATTTGCTCTATCATTCTGTCCTTTGTGGATTAATGATTGCTCTGGATGTGCAGGTCCCACCCCTTTATTGCCGGTGACAAATATTGCTGGGGCGGACTTTACCGGAGGGGATCTGATGGAAGCACGTGTGCCTCCTTCTTTTCCAACCTATACTGAGGGCCCTCCAGCTGGGTCAAGTTCGGGAGCCCTGGTGATAGCACAGCAAGGGACGACGCCTTCTACGCCCTCCCCTGCGAATAGGGTTTCGGGAGTTAACCTTTTCGCTCTGCCAAGTATCCAGGCTCTACGGGCGGCAGAAGAGGAGCTAGCTGCCATTCATGCATCTTTTCATACGGAATTCGTTTCCCGGGTGGCAGGGACAGCAAGTTCTGAGGCTACTCCTTCGGTACTGCCTGCCACACTCCCTTTGACGCCGTCCTCTACAGAAGTTTTGGATGAAGTGTCCCAGGATGTGGTCGACAGCTTCTACCGCCACCTGAAAAAGGGAATTGAGGCAGCTGTGGAGAGGGGGACTCCCTTTTCTATGGCCCGTCAATGCGCCGGTGGCCAAATTAATATTCTTAGAACACTTCCCGGTAGGGCGGGACTAGCGACGCTTCTGGAGCCTAAGCTGTTAGTGGCCGATCGCCTCGTGGCCCAGTTTCGCGTACTGCGAAAAGCTGATCTATCAGTGGCAATAGATCAAGAGCGTACTTTCCTCGCAACCGCGGTAGAGAAGGTGAGGATTGCTCGGGAATCGCTCAAGCCAGCTATATTGAAGGATCGCCGGGACCTGACTGAGTTGTACGATCAATGGAGCCATCGCACTGAAGATTGCGCGGCTCGGGAAGCGACTGCCTCCCGTGGGATAACTGACACCCGGGAGCAGATTCTCGAACTCCAAAGAAAGCTGGCCTTCCTGGAGTCCGAACTCGAAGCTGCTCATACTGAGAAAGGGATTGCGATTCAGGAGGCTGACAAATTTAGTAGAGCTTCGGCCAATCTGGAACTTGCTTTGAAGAAGATAGAAAATAATTGGCAGGCATATATGTACTTGAATGATGCTGAGCAGTTGTCCCAGGCGGCCGAGCGCCGAGCTAGGCAGCGGCTTGAGTGGGGTACTGCCTTGGTGAGAAACCGCCTTTTGGAATTGTGTAATGCCGAACTATAATCGGCCTCCTCTTGTTTCTGTTTTTTCATTTTCTTTTCTCTTTGAGAGGGACATGGTCCCAAAACATGTAATGCTTTTTTCGTCTTTCAAATAAAGAGTATTTTCCATTCTACCCTTCATTTGTATTGCTTGTTTGCGCCTGTGGTATTGTGGTGATGTTTGCCCCACATGAGGGACTTGTTTGTGGACCTGTTACCCATGGCATACCTTGGTTTTAGGTACGGATAACAAGTTTGATTGGGGATACCTAGAACAGCTCCACGGTAATGTTGTTGTGGACGTTCCAAGTATCGGGACATAGAGTGCCATGGAGCAGCTGGGCTCCCGGGGCATGATGAGGAATGGTGGGCCTGTATTAAGAGACTTAGCAAAGGACATTTGTGGGCCTATTATCCTTGACGTACCCCGACTTGGGATACGGATAATAGGATGAAGGAGAACCAACATACTTACTCAGAGGTAATGAGGACATGGCAAGTATGAGGGTTTTACCGTGGAGTCTTCCTACTCAGAGGTAATGAGGACATGGCAGGAGTGGATTCAACAGAAGATATTTGTGGTCAACAGAGGACATTTGTGGTCAACAGAGGACATTTGTGGACCTATTACCCTTAGCGTACCCTGGTTCAGGGTACGGGTAATAAGATGAGAGAGAACCAACATACTTACTCAGAGGTAATGAGGACATGGCAAGTACGAAGGTTTTACCGTGGAGTCTTCCTACTCAGAGGTAATGAGGACATGGCAGGAGTGGACTCAATGGGGGATATTTGTGGACCTATTATCCTGGGTGTACCCTGGGGTTTTTGTTTTATGGTACAGATAATAAGTCGAGGGAGGACCAACATATTTACTCAGAGGTAATGAGGACATGGCAAATATGAGGGTTTCTTCGACGGAGCCTTCCCACTCAGAGGTAATGAGGACATGGCAGGAGTGGGCTCAATGAAGGAGGGTACATAGAATGACTCAGAGGTAATGAGGACATGGAAGTTCTATGTAAAGGGGTGATTTATTTTTTGCGAAAGTGAAACAACTCAGAGGTAATGAGGACATGGCCGTTTTAGAAATTTATGGATCGGTTACCCTTTTTGTGCACTGGGAGTACGGGTAGTGGATCACGAGGGAGGATCTCTTCCAGGAAGAAAGTTCAGAGGTATGGCTGTACATGACTTACTATCTGAAAGAGTGACCAGAATGTGAGTTCAGAGGCACCAGTAGGTACATGACTCAGAGATCTAGAATGTTGTGGAAGTGAGTTCAGCGGCACCAGAGGGCACATGACTCGATAATCGGGAATGTTGGAGAGGTGAGTTTAGCGGCACCAGAGGGTACATAACTCGATGATCTGGAAAATGTTATGGAAGTGAGTTCAGCGGCACCAGCGGGTACATGACTCAAAAATCTGGAAAATGTTGTGGTTGTGAGTTCAGCGGTACCAGCGGGTACATGACTCAACAATCTGGGATTTGGAAGTGTGAGTTCAGCGGCACCGGCGGGTACATGACTCAATGATCTGGAAAATGTTGTGGAAGTGAGTTCAGCGGTACCAGCGGGTACAAAACTCAAAAATCTGGAAAATGTCGTTTAGATATAATATTTCTTCAGGAACTTGCCGTTGACGGACAACATGAGCAAGTCTCCATTTTGTTTTGCGAGGTGATAAGCACCGTTGGAGAATACAACCTCTATGATGAATGGACCTTCCCATTTTGGCTGGAACTTGCCGGTGGTCTTATGAGTCATGACCATCGGCCTCCGGACTGCCAGAACGAGATCGCCTACTTGGAATGTTCTGATTTTAACCTTCTTGTTGAAGGCTCCAGAGATGCGTGCTTGGTATAGCTCGATCCTTTGCTGAGCCAGGAGGCACTTTTCATCTAAGGCCTCTAACTCTTGTAGTCGGCGACGGTAGTTATCATCCGTCGTCAATTGATAAATGAGGGCGACACGGAGTGAGGGTATTTGAGTCTCCAACGGGAGAACTGCCTCACTCCCATACACCAGGGAGAATGGTGTGTTCCCTGTGGCCGTTCGGACCGTGGTACGGTACGCCCATAAGCATTCACCAAGCTTCTCGTTCCAGTCGCGTTTATTGGACGATACGAACTTTTTGAGTAACTTGATGACGGTTTTGTTGAATGCTTCTGCTAACCCATTCGCTGCTGGATTGTATGACATCGAAGCAATATTCTGGATGCGGTGCTTGTCGCAGAACCGATAGAAGGCGTGGCTTGTAAACTGCGGACCATTATCGTGGATGATCCTTCGGAGCAGTCCAAAGTGATAGATGACGTGATGCTTAAGGAAGTTGATAACGTTTGAAGTCTTCACTTCTGCAAGCGGGACAGCTTCCGCCCATTTGGAGAAGTAATCTGTGATTGCGAGTATGAAGCGATGTCCTCGGGAGGAAGGTGGAGTAATTGGACCGATGATATCCATTCCCCATGCTTCGAACGGCCAGGACGCCACCGTCGGATGTAGAAATTCAGATGGTTGGTGAATAAAGTCTGCGTGGACTTGGCAGGCTTTACACTTTCTAGCATAGTCTATCGCATCTGCTACCATAGTGGGCCAGTAGTAGCCCATTTGGCGGAGACGGTCTTACAATTTAGGGCCAGGCTGATGGGCCCCACAGACACCGTCATGAGCTTCTCGTACGGCTTCTTTGGCTTCTGCGTTTGACAGACATCGAAGCAATAATCCATCATAGGATCGGCGATACAGCATTTTCGTCTCTGTATCGTAGAAGAATCTGAGAGAACACCGTCTGATGGAGGTGGATTCCTTTGGGTTCTCGGGCAGGATATCGTAGACGACGAAGTCAATGAATGGTTGTCTCCAATCTGGGACATCGTCGATTGTCTGGACGGAATAACTCGCCACGACTTGAACGTTGTTCTTGGGGCATACCAGTTCGTGGCCTATCACATCTACCGATTGATGAGTATGATTCGGAACTGCTAGGGAAGCGGCCAGGCCTGCTAAGGCATCGGCTTCGATATTTTGGAGTCTGGGAACATGCTCGATGAAGAACCCCTCGAACGACGAGATGATATCGATCACTATTTGGTGATAGGAGATCATGTCTTCGTGGCGGACTTCGTATGAGCCCCGGATCTGATTGACGATTAACTGAAAATCGCCGTATGCTTAAAGATATTCTACCCCCAGCTCTCTTGCAAGTTGGAGGCCAATGACCAAAGCATTGTACTCGGCCACATTGTTAGAGCAGGGTTTTGTGAGAGAGTATGCGCGATTGATCACCAATCCGAAAGGAGAAACCAGCACCACCCCGACTCCGACGACGATGTTGCCCTTGGGTCCAGTTCTCGAAGCACCGTCGAAGAACATTCGCCATATATTATCGTGAGAGGTTGCATGCGAGTCGGCGACCTCATCTAGGATTTCTTCATATATTCTGGATGACTCCGAGCCTGGGTGGGTTGCTAAAAAGTCTGCCAGAGCTTGACCTTTAACCGCCTTTTGTGGGACAAAGATCATATGATAAGGGGACAACAATATTGCCCATGTAGCGAGGCGAGAGCTGAGTGCCCCTGGTTTAGTCATGAGGACCCTGAGAGGGTTGACTTTGAGATCACATGTATGGTTTGTCCCGTGACATAGTGCCGCGTCTTTTGAATGGCGAACACCAGGACGAGGCATTCATTTTCCATGGCGGTATATCGGTGCTCTGGCCCAATCATCATTCGACTGAGGTAATATATGGCTTGTTCATGACCTGCATCGTTGTTTTGTGCTAGCAGGGCGCCAAGGGAATGCTCCATTGCGCGTACATAGAGCAGGAATGGTTTTCCAGCGATCGGGGCCACCAGGACTGGGGGGTTCGACAAATATTCTTTGATGCTGTCGAAGGCACGTTGGCATTCTTCATCCCATACGAACGAGATGCCTTTCTTCATGAGGTGGGTGAATGGCCGACATCGCCCGGAGAGGTTAGAGATGAACCTCCTAATGTAAGCTAGCCTCCCTTGAAGGCCTTTGAGTTCGCGAAGATTTCTCGGGGGACCCATCTCCATGATTGCCTTCGTCTTCTCGGGGTCTACGTAGATACCCTGGAAGGTGATGATGAAACCCAAGAACTTCCCGCTAGACACGTCCAAGAAGGATTTTGTAGGATTTATTTTCAGGTTGTGTGCTCGCATCAGGTCAAATACCGTCCTTAGATCCTGCAGATGGTCTCCCTTACAGCGACTCTTGACGGCGATGTCATCAACATAGCACTCCACCGTCTTGCGTAAGTGGTCTCTGAAGATGATATTCATGGCTCTTTGATATGTGGCGTCGGCATTCTTCAAACTGAAAGGCATGACTGTGTAGCAGTATGTGCCAATCGGTGTTCGGAATGATGTATGCTTTTCGTCGTCAGGAGACATCTTGATTTGGTTGTACCCCGAGAAACCATCCATGAATGACATACGTTCGAAGTCGCAGGTGTTGTCAATCATGATGTTTGTGATAGGGAGGGGGAATTCATCTTTGGGGCATGCCCCGTTCAGATTGCGGAAGTCGATGCAGATTCGAATCTTCCCATTCTTCTTGAGAATGGGTACTATGTTAGCGACCCAATCAGGATGTTGCTCCTCACGAATGAAGCCGCTGGCTATCAGTTTGTTGACTTCGGCTTCGATTGCATCCATGATGCCCGGACGGAAGCGTCGCTGTTGTTGCTTGACTGGCTTTGCATCTGGCCGAATATTGAGTTTGTACAGAGCAATATCGGGATTTAACCCCGGCATGTCCTCATAGCTCCAGACGAACACATCAATATATTCTTTGACAAGTTCCAGTAGCGATTCTCGCTCTTCGTCTGTCAGGCTTTTATTGACGAAGATTGGTTTCGGAGAAGATTCGCTGCCGAGGTCGACCTGTATAACCTCGTCTTTAGTAGGAGGTTCTCTCTGTTCGAACCGCTTTTCCCATTGTGCGTCCAACTGTTGGGCCCACGGCTCTAGCTCGAGGATTTTCGGAATGTCTTCATCGTTTTCATAAGCATCGGCGAATGCCATGTTGACTGACAGGACTTGTCTGAATACGTCTCCAATGCTGGTATCTGAGTCAGAAGCTGGTGACCCGATTGAATGTGAATGCCAGTCACATTCTTCATCTGAACTCTCAGGGGTCGTCGTGGGTGTTACATACCCTAATCTACATCGAGTTTTGCTATAGTAGTCCCGTAGTTTGCCAGCCGGGACTAGTGGCTTCAAAGGTAATCGTCGCCCAGTGTCGTAGTTCTAGCCTGGCGTCATCTCCAGATCGTACCCTTGTTTTTGCATGAGATACTTGGATTGGGGGCTATAAAGATACAGAGGCAGTCTTCCGGCATCTGATTCAAGGTCGGCTTCTTCTACGGTGAAGGGCTACGGATCGTCCTTCCGACCGAAGATGATTGGATGGTCCCCTCCCTCGATTATACGGTAAGCGTCTTCCACTGGAGTAAGCGGGATTACGGTGTACACATTTGTCACCTGTGTGTGTAGGTGAGTGCCTATACCGTGTTCCATAGCATACATTGTACAAAGCTTATTAAGCTCGAGGTAGTTCAAAGATAGCCCTTTATTGATGAAGTAAGGTATCTTTTCCAGCGGGATTACATCATCTGCGGAGGGAAAATCAGTGTGGGCAGCCACATAATTGGCTAGCTCTGGTTCCTCTTCGGCTACCCCCTGCGTAAATGAAGACTGAGAGGATGACCTGGGCAGCTTGATCGTCAGGGGTTCAGTTGGCAGAGCAGAGCGTAGAGTTGTTGGCAGACTAGCGACCCCCAGCTTGGTACTCGATGCTGGGCGGGGAGTAGTTGGTTCGCTAGAGGTTCCAGACCTTGCATCGGGGTGACGACTCTTCTTGGGAAGGCGTATCGTCATTGGCTTGTCGAAGGGATTGAGCTTCTCCGTTTACGGCTGGCCGACTCTTGGTAGCCTGATTGTCAGTGGCTCCGTTGTGGGTCTTGGCACTTGGCCAGACCTTGGCAGCCGGATTATCATCTGTTCTTCTTGTGCCGAGAGGCTGATTGCATCCTTACGTAGAGTGGCTGTAAGGGGTACGGACTTGCCAGGTTTGCGAGCTTGGAGATGGATCATCAGAGGCTCTTCTGATCCTGTGGCTGTCTCGGAACGAGTTTGCACATCTCCTTCATCAAGGTGCCTCTTTGACTTTTCGTATAGGCAGGAGTCTGAGTAGTAGGATTCGACCCCTTTGAAGGGATCGATATCAACAAATTCTGTCCTCACAAAGTCGTATTTGTCGACATATTTGAAGCACTGGTGCAGAGTGGAAGGCACGATCATATAATCGTGTATCCATGGGCGCCCCAAGAGGATGTTGTAAGAAGTGTCTGCATCTATGACGTAGCAGGTGACTTCTGACTGGAGATCGCCAATCTGACACTTCAGACGAATCTTCCCAATTGGGTAGCTCCTTTCCGAATTAAAACCGCTGATGGCGGTGCTTGTAGGCATCAGGCGATGCATAGGGATGCGGAGATAATGTAACAGACCCTTCGGGATGATGCTTATGGAAGAGCCAGGATCAATGTGCATTCGGTCCACCTTTACGTCGCCGATGTACCCAGTGTAGTATAACGGGCGATCGTGCAGGTTGGTTTTGATGAGCATGTCCTACGGAGTGAAGAAAATGTTGGGCATCGCTCCCGTACAAGCGCTGTCTTGGAGATCTGCAGGCGGGTTCTCTTCTGTGAGGTTGACCTGAGCCAGGTATGCGTCGGCATTTTGGAGTGCATCGCTCAAAGCCGCACGAACATCCTTCGAGAGTCTCAGGAGCTCGTATAATGACAACTTTGGCCAATTGCACCAAGATGTCAAAGTTGTAGGGCCTCTCCAGCCCCTGTGGTGCCTCTTTTCGGAGGGATTTGTCAAAGCGAGTCTCCTTCGGCCTAGGCTTATCGGTCGTCGGAGGCTGAGCCGGTCCCGGAGCGTCAGTTGTAGCGGGCTGATGATCTTCGGTCGAGTTGTCAGCCACAGGTTGGGATTGTGCCCCAGACCGAGTGACGACGGCTGTAGCTTCTTCGATATCTGTCGAGATTGTGCGGCAGGACCTGACTTTTCCACTCTTCTTCTTGCCAGTGGAAGATGGCGTGGGCTGAGTCACTTCAGATACCAAGTCTGGATGGACCCACATGACCTTCCCTCGTGATGTGGTGAGTGGCACTAGACCAGCAGCCTGACACTACAACAAAAAACCCTTTTAATGACGCTCGACAGGGAGTTTTAATGACAGCTGATACATAAGCGTTATCAAGTTGAAAATTACCTTTTTTCTATGACGGTTTGGACTAATTTTGGGCTTTTTATAACGTTTATAAAACAAAACGTCATTAATACTTTAGAGCGGTGGCAAACTTGTAATTTTTTTACTGTATAAAAGCTAAGTGGGAGAGAAAAAATTCATTTCTCATCCATTTTCTAAGGAGCAGCATCTCTCCAAACCTCTTCTCCCCCAATTTCCTCAAGAGTTAGGTTAGGGTTTCTGATCGATGGATCTTAGCCGAGGTGCAATCTCGACCATATCGGAGGGGTCGTCGGAGGACCTGAAGCCGGTAATGGAGGTCCGACTGGGGAATACCGCGCAGACCAAGACAGATACCTCCACCAGCAGCTCATTAACCAGCACCGTCCCCACCTCCACCTGCAGCAGCACCACCACCACCCAAACCCCTACTCCGACGATGACAACGACAACAACAACGACCCGTCGTCCGCAGGCGGGCCCGGGGACGTCTTGGGCCCCCGAAGGCCCCGCGGCCGTCCCCTCGGGTCCAAGAACAAGCCGAAGCCCCCGGTGATCATCACCCGCGAGAGCGCCAACGCCCTCCGTGCGCACATGCTGGAGATCGGCGGCGGGTGCGACGTCTTCGGCTCCGTAGTTTAGGCATGGTGATGGGTTTGCTCGGCGGTCTTCTCCTCGCCCACGCTGCCTATTCCACCATCCAATGTTAGTCAAATCAACAAAACCCTTCTTCTTATGATCCATGGTGGTTGATCTATGATTTTAATTTCAATTTAATATAATTTTGGTGGGTGCAGACAGGGGCATGCTGAAGATCATGGAGGAGGAGTTCTCCGCACCCCCTCTAAACGTAAAATAACTCTTTTTTCCCTTTTTTTTTCATGTTTCTTTCTTTTAGTTATTTGGATCCGATGTAGCAGTTGTTGGTCTTACTTGTTTAGGCGGCACAGGTTGTGGGTGAGCTGCTGCTGGGTCTGGGCCTCTGCATGTGGGCGGGGCTGGCCTTCCCTGGCAAGTTCCTCTCCATACTCCCCCACTCCGAGGAGAACAGGTCCTCCTCTTCCTTTCTTCTCCTCTTCTTTTCTTCTCCTCTTCCTTTTCAGTGACGAATCGTAATTTTCGATCAACTGCTCCTCGGATCTGTTAGATTAAGCTACTGATTACTTGGATGGACGCTGATATTTTAGGTCACTTGTGTTTGTTCCTACTCCTAATTTTATCTGATCATGTTGATACTACAATGTGCAAGGGACTGTAGAATTATCAGAAAGCAAATAGAACACATTTGACTAGATGTCTTTAGCAATAAATCGGACAAGGCTGAGGGTGCAACTTTAGCAGTAGGTCAGAAAGGGCGAAACTGAAATATTGAGGCCAGGGGGAATTTAGATTTGTACACAATAATTCTGGAAAAGAAATTACGCTATGAGTTTGCTATTAAACGCCTTTTATTGGAGGCAATAACTCATGCTTCTGAAATTGGAACTAGCTACTGCTACCAAGTAAGCAAGTTTGGAAGTTTTTTCCTAGTTGATACTAGATACTGATATATTTATCATTTTTTGTTTGACACTCAAAATTACTTTTCATATTTATAATCATGCATTTGACTTCTTTTTCTTTATTTTTTCAAAACCAGAGGCTTGAATTTCTTGGTGATGCAGTACTAGACCTACTTATCACTTGGCATCTCTTTCAAACTCATACAACTATAGATCCTGAGGTGTTGACTGACTTGAGGTCGGCATCAGTTAATAATGAAAGATTTGCTAAATGTGCAGTCAAGCATAAGCTTCAACACCATCTTCAACATTCATCAGGGTTGCTTGTAGAGCAAATAACAGAATATGTCAATAAACTGGAGGAATTACAAGAAGTCGAGTGTCCACTTGTATCAAATACTTCGTCCAAAGGCTACAAGGTAAAGTTTTTTATGAAAGCCTAAACATCATATAATGATGACTGAGAAATCTAAACATTATGTATGATGATTTTTCAGAGTATCTAGCATTGCTTTTTACGGTGTTATTTACTTTGTATCATTTTTGCTGTCGCAGGTTCTTGCAGACATTGTCGAAAGCATAGCAGGTGCTATATTAATTGATACAAGGCTCAACCTACATAAGGTTTGGGAGGTATTTGAACCATTACTTGCTCCCATTGTATCACCTGATAGTCTTGAACTGCCCCCTCTGAGAGAATTATTTGAGTTGTGTAGTCATCTTGGCTACTTCTTTAACACAAAGTGTATGATGGAGGGAGACATTTTTCAGGGTTTTGCTACGTGATGCCGACAGTTTTGATGTGCTCAAAGTTGAAGCCAATGTACTAATAGTTTTGAGGGTCTACTTACTAGTAGTAGTTGTAAATATATGTATTTGGATGTCTTATTTTGAAAAAATGTAATGAAGATGGTGATATATGTTATGTATATATTTGTAAATGGATTAAATGGTACTCTATAATATTTAGATGTTTTCTTGTGAATATGGTTCAAAATGAATGTTTTGAAATTGAATTGAGCAACATTGAGCATTGATCTATAATTTTTTAGAAAGTAATATATAAATGTGCAGAATTGAGCGTTATACATGTGCTGAATTGAGTCTATACAGATTATCTATTCATAACGCTTTCAAACTACGCTGAAAATAAGTGTAGCAGAAACTCATCATATTCATGACGGTTATTTTATGACGCTTTTAAAAAATATTTATAACACCCGTTTTCATGACGGTTGCTGTGGAAAAAAAAGCGTCATGGTACGTCATTAATGACGCTTTTTAGCCGTCATTAAAAGGGTTTTTTGTTGTAGTGTGATCTCGAGGAGGTGGAAGATTAGCAATTTCCATTATCGCCAGAGGGATGGGGACCACACCGTCTTGAGTTTCCGTCGGAGGGAAATTGCCGAATTGTACCGACCCCATATTGGCTGCCACTGTTACCTCCTCGAAATCGATGGCCAGAGCGTTCGAATTGATGAGATTTTGGATGTACTGTTTTAGTTGGTAGCAGTCGTGTGTAGCATGGTGGACGTAGCGGTGGTAATGGCAGTACTTTGGGTTCTCCATTTCTGCCGGCCGCGGTTCCCGTCTTGGTGGAGGGAGCTGGATTCTGTCTTCTTGTATGAGCATGTCCAAGATGGGCTTGACGTGACCGTCTTCGAAGGAGTAAGTGATTTGCGGGCAATGTTTGTCTGCCGGCTTTGGCTCAGGTTTCTGTGATGTGTCGGCCACCATAGCCTGCTTGCCCTTGTTGTCCCGATTGTTGGAGGAGCTACCCCCATTGTTGGTGTTGGCGTTGGGACGTCTGCTCTTGTCCTCTCCTTCTGAGATGTGCAATCCCAGTTGGCGAGCCTTCTTCAGTCGTTCTTCGGCGCTTGTGGCACTGATGATAAATGTTTTCCAGACCTTGAATTGACTTTCGCCCATCCAGAGACTGATTGTTGGGAGCAATCTCTTTTGGCAAATTTCAATCAAGGAGGAATCCGTATTTCCAGACGGCAACTTTATTGCGGTTTGGCGAAACCGCTCGATATAGTTCCTTGTCAGCTCTTTCTCTCCTTGGACGACGTCCATGAGAGTGGACATTGTGATGTCCTGCCCTACTTCGTAAAATCTCTCCAAGAACATGCGCTTGAAGCCAGCGAAGGAGTGGATGCAGTTGTCCGGCAGGTTGCGATACCAATCGAAGGCAACTCCTTCCAATGCCCCAATGAATAATCTTGTGAGGATGGCATCGTCATGGGATAGATGGTCGGTGGTGACCTTGAAGTAAGTGATGTACCGACTGGCGGAGGTCTTGCCATCATACGGGTTGATGTTGACCGGCTTATATCTTGGCGGGAATGGAACATCCCTCCAGGCAGCAGGGTACGGTTGCCGTATTCTGCGGTCTTGAGAGTTTTCTCGAGCATGAAACATAGCTCGGAGCTCCTGGACCTCTCTTCTCGCTTCTCGGGCCTCATCCACAGCGGTGGGGGCCGTTACTTCAGAAGGATTGTTGTCGGGGTTCGGTGCCGCTGAATTCGAGTCCGCATTGACCGCGGGACCTGCACTTGTTTGGCCAGGCGTCCCTCCTTGGAGAGTTGGAAGGGCCGCTTTGATCTCGTCCACAGACTTGACCAAGGCAAGGAGTATGGCCTCGAGAGTGTCGATGTGTCACGACCCGTTACCCAAATTATTGGGCCGGGCCGAGCCATGTCCAGCCTACGCTTAAGATAAAGCGCAGTAAGCTGTTCTAGAGATAACAAGATAAGACTAAATGTGCTAACAGTTCTATAAGTGAAGAAGAGTCATAAATGCTCCAAACACAAAAGTCATCTCATATATGAATAAGTCCAAGTACAAGTCTGAAATATAAAACTGGATACATGTCCAGTTACAAAATACGTAGTCTAATACATGACTACACTAAGTATCCCAAGTGACTATGCAAACTAGGCGAGTCTCCCTGCAGGAACATCCTCGTATGGCAAAGCCGGGTCCTCAGCAGTAACTCCATAATATGAGTCGCAGAGCAACTCCTCCTCAGTAAGGATACCTACAACGTTATCCTGTCAGGACGGGAGCAAGTACAACCTCTACAACTAAAGTACTGAACATATAATGAAAGAGATGTACAACAAGAAACATGGTGTGATAAGTCTATAAACAGGAAATACTGGAAACATGGCCTCATGGTACAACTGGGATCATAGTATCATAGTAACATAGGGAACATGGCATATCATGGTTTAATTGGTCATTTCTACAAATGACCACATATAGTTTAAAAGTTTAAAACCGTAGCATGTACGTGAATCGGTCAATAGGTAGTAGGATGTACTGTGGTACATGTCAAGTTTTTCTGGTGTGCCCACACGTGCACGAACGGCATCGGTGTATATCCATACACAAACGCGAGATTCAGAAACATACGGCAAGGTCGCATATAGAATGTCCCCGAGCGCGGTAAGTACATACGGAGAAGGGGGTCATGTTCACGTACACTACTAACAGTTTCCCCTTAACCCGTTTATTTAACATGTGGGAGATACGAGAGCAGTAAAAACATGTGAGAGATACTGGGAGCAGTATAAGCATTACAGGTACTGGGAGCAGTATAAAACATGTGAATACTCAGAGCAGCCTAAAGCATAGTGAAACTTGTACTGAGAACCCGTAAGAAGCATGTGAAGATATAAGAGCTGTACTAAACATGGCCGGTACTGAAAGTGATACAACATGTGAAGACATAACTTGCTACCTCAAGGATCAGTCTTTTAACAGGGTTAATACATGTTCTAGCATTAAAAGACAGTAAATGAGTATGTAGATGTACTTGCCTCGGGGTCCTGCTATCAATATGAATCAAGGCTCGGAGTGAAGCCACGGTCCTAAAGATGAGATAATAAAATAGCTAATCAGGATGAAAAGACATACTATAATGTCTAGGTCAACTAGGGCAAACTAAGACAAACTGGGTCAGAGGTTGACTTATAGTTGACTTTGGTCAACTCCGGTCAATTCTAAGTCCAATATGGGGTGACACAATACCTAAACTAACCTTCTAGGGTCTTTACACTAGTGTTGGGTGAGGTCAATACGGCTATAACTCAAAATAACACAAAAAGTTGCAAGTCATAATTATTCAATAAATAAATCAAATGAACATTGAGTTCCAACAATTTTTGAGATAGACAAAAAGTTCAATTTTTCATGAAATAAAGTACCAAAATGATCCTTGTTAATTATAGAAATTTATACTAATTTTTCTGGAATTTATAAACCTTCATAAATATTTATTAAAAATCAGCAAACATAGGTATCCTGAAAATGAGCTATGTTTTCCTATTTTTATAAAATACCAAAAGTACTTATTAAATGCTAAAAAAATTATAATAAATTAGCTAAATTAACATAGTATTTAAATACAATTTTTCTAGAATTTTTACAGCACTTAAAATATATGAAAAAAATGCAAAACAGCCTAACCGGATTATTCGGCGGATTACTGCGGATTACCGGCGGATTTTCCGTTCCGTCACAGCAAGTTTTGTGGTGAAAGTTTGGATTTTCCGACGGATTTCCGCGGATTTTCCGAACCGTCGCAGAAAGTTGATTTTTGAACTCAAAACTTGTTTCGGCCATAAAAACTTCGTTTTAAATCGAAATTCGGACTTTCAAAAGTCAAAATTGAATAGAATTGAATTTCCTACAACATGGAAGTATTAGTTTTCACAAATCAAAACATTTGATAGATCAAAACCTCAAAATACTCGAAAATCATATCTAGAAACTCAGATCTACGCAATACTATCGATCAAAACCAAAAGTGCTATATACTAAACATGTTAACAATTTAAAGAAACAAATTATAGGCCAATAAAACTCTAGTTTCCATGAAAAACAAAAATAAAGTATGGTCATGCCACTTTTGAGCAAGATACACTTGCCTAGGTTAAGCTCCAAGCCTAATCTTCTACTCCACCACCAAGAGGGGTACGAAACCACACTCTAGACCTCAAGGCCAAGCTACTAGCAAAGCTCCAAGGAAGAAAGAAGGAAAGAATAAATGAAGAGAGAGTGAAAAGAATGAAAAGAGAGAGGAGAGAGAAAGTGAAAGGGTATATATAGAAGGGGGAATTAATCTTAGCCGTCGGATCGTGATCCATGTCAAAATCTAAGTCAATCATGGCCATTCAAACAAAACCAATTATCCATTGGATAATAGAGTGCATCTACACTATTCACAAAAATATCTTAAACACTATTCACGAAAATATCTAAATACTATTCACGAAAATATCCGAAATACTATTCATGAAAATATCAGAAATCGAAAATATCTAAAGTGTAGAAAATCTGTCCGGGCGGTATGCCGTCGGTATACACCGGTACACCGGCGGTATGCTGGCCAAGAAAAAATCTATAAGTTAGGAAATTTTTTAAAGCATTACGAAAACCAAGAAAATACGAAATACGCTACAAAATACGTATTTAAATTAAATGCTATTGAAAATTATAAAAAAACTATTTTTTGAAATCTAGGAGCTTACACGATGCGCTGGCGATCACTGGAACCACCTTGGCTGCTGTCCGTCATGAATACCGTCTTTACATGAGGAAAGATGGACGGAGCAGTGGAGGAAGCGCCCTCCGAATCGTACCCCAGTAGTGAGAAGTCATCGAGATATGTGAGAATGTCTTCCTCTGGTTCGAACTCAGAAGGAATAGTACCCCCAGTTTCCGAGTTTGCCTCGTCTTGGGAGTTGTGGACGTCCTCGGGGACGTCGGGGTTTGCTGCATCTGATGGAAGAGTTGCTTCCCCCGGCTCGTCTTCTTGGAACACCGGATTATCGTGGAGGTTGGGTGGAGTACTACCCCCAGTCCCAGCAACCTTCAGTGGTGTGGACGACGAATCTTCCACTGTGGTAGATTTCGTCTTAGAACGGGTACCTTAGAAAACTTCGGTAGTGGGCAACCGTTTAGACGATAGTCTCTTAGTCATAGTGGTTGAAATCTTCGGGCTGGGAACATTTGTCTTCTTCCCTCTCCCATCGGCGGAGACTTTCTGAGAAGAGTTGCACGAGACGACGGAAAGTGCCTCGTCTTCTGAAGACTGCTGTTGCAGCCTTTGAAAGACGGACTGCCGGTCTTTTTGCACCGTCGCATTATTGCAGCAGCAGTTGATGATGACTTGGGTGCAGTGATGTCCGTGGGAGGACTCTTTGTACCCCGATGCACCTTCTCTTTTCTTGCGTTTGTGGAGGATGGCCTCACGCAAGTCAGATGGGTCTGGATCGACCATGTTCGCTCCCTAGATTTTGGAAGACTTTTGCGAACCTCTCTGTCCGTTTGCCGCCGGGGGCTGGACTCGAGTGGTTCTGTACAACTTTCCATCTGAGGCCCGCATAATGGTATACGGGACGCTCGGATGGTCAGAGATCGGATCAGCGGACCGAGCTTGCCAAGCTTGCGCTACCCTAGACTTCTTCGCTCTAGTGCATATGGGCACATAGTAGGAAGAGTCTAGGTGATGCTGGAGAGAGTCAGACATATCTTCTTGGGAGCACAAGAGATCATGATCATAGAAGAGGCGGTCGAAGACAAAGCCATATGGGGTAGGTGTCATGCGGCTGTCATCAACAATTTTCATGCGGCAGGCAGACGTAGCCGCATAGGTTTTCTTCATACGGCTGGGAGTCTCAGCCGCATGAGTTTTCTTCATGCGGCTGGATGATCTGGCCGCATAGACTTTCTTCATGCAGCTGGCAGATTCACCCGCATGAACCCCCTGCATGTGGTTGGCGAATTTGGCCACAGGAGTGTTCGGCTTCTTCTTGGGGCGCATAGAATCACTCTTTGTCCCTGCAAGTCCAGCATCGTAGTGCTTTCCTCTGCCGAACTTGGGGACAACAGAGTCTTCTACGGCTCGAAGTGGAGCCGTATGAGAGTCGCCTTCGCCATCTTGGGTAGCAGAGAGTACTCCGTCCAGAGTTTGGGGAGGAGCAAATGATTTTGGCCTCCACTCGCAGCGAGCTTTCTTTGAGCGGGTTCGCTTCTGGACCGGGCCAGCGCTTCCCTCGGAGAGTATTTCTTCAAACGCCTGTTGGTTGAAGCGGACGACCATCTTCTGTTACTTGGAGCCAAGTTTGGCTGCATCCGATTGCGTCACCAACTCCTCAGCCGTGGAGAAGTTTGTCCCCAGCAGAGTCGCCATCGTATTTGCCATAAAATATAAAAGAGCAGAACAATTATCGGAGGACTGGACTTTTACTTCACGATACAAACTCGCTTGTACAAAGAAAGCCTAGAGACGAAAACCTAGGTACAGCAATCTAAGTACAATTGTTAATTTTAGATTCTGGGAGGTGACGATAGAGGCTCGGAAAAGCGTCGGCAGCTCTGTCTTACTCCTTGGACGATCGGATGCAGCCTTGGCTCTGTAGAAGAACTGCTAGGCGTTGATGAAAAAATGCTCTCTCTTCAGTCTCTCTGGCTTTCTATGCTTCTCTCTGTGCGTCTGTCTCTCTCTCTCTGTGTGTCTCTGTGTATATCTTTCCGTATCTGTCTGTGTATATTCGTAAGGGAATGGCACCCTGCTATTTATAAGAGTAGGGGGCTTCATTAGGGTTTACAATGATTGCCCGTTCTTGAAAGTCGGCAGCTAAGGATCATTGGATCTGGGCCGTTCATCGAGATTTGAGCAATAAATGTGATTGTGTCAAATCTTTTATGGGTAATTAATGCTGATTGACATAAATCCTCCTGATTTGTCATGCCAACCTCGGATTCCTCGACACGTGTCTTTAATTGGCTTATTTACAAATGATCTGATTTGATCCCAATATTTTATTAGGATTTGTTGAGGTATTTCGATCAATCTGATGCCACGTGCCCTGCTTCATGCCACGTGTCATAACAGCAGAAATCTGAGCCGCAGGAGAGTTGCTCCTTATTGGGCCGCATAAGGATGGCCTCGTGTCGAGGCTGCCTAAGAGTGGCCCCCCTGACTATTTAGACCGCAAGGTAATTTGAGCCGCATGAGTGTGGATGACCGCATGAGTGAACCGCATGAAGATAGTCTTCGCGAGCCGCATGGATCTAGTCTTCGTGAGCCGCATGGGGCTGGTCTTCGTGAGCCGCATGGATCTAGTCTTCGTGAGCCGCATGGGGCTGGTCTTCGTGAGCCGCATGGGGGAGTTCGGACCGCATACGACTGTCCACGTGTCAAGGTCGCATAACAGTTTCTGACTCTCGGGGGATCGTGTCAGAGATTTTCTTTGCTTCCCAAGGAGTTCGTCATTATGAGGGAGTCATAATGATATCTTTGTGTCAGAACTGTCAGAGATGTCAGCCGTCAAGGCATTTAATGCAGTAAAGGACAAACGAAAGAGCTGTTTGTGTGCCACTTGGCTCCTCTTTGAGCCGCATAGGACTTTCTTGAGCCGCATAGATCCTTGATCCGCATGGATCCTTGAGCCGCATGAATTCTCTGAGCCGCATGGGGCTCTTCTGGCCGCATGGATCTTTCTTTATTATTTTCCATGCTTCTACAAGTTCTAGTTAGTTTTATGTGATTCTCTGATAGTTCTCTCATTCATTTTCAACCGCTCCCCCCTGTGAATATTGATTTTACCAGATGTCACCCATGATCCGAGGAGCGGCACGTCGTTTGAGGAAAATAGTGAATGCTGAGGTGGCTCCTCCTACTGTTAAGGAGGAAGTGGCACCGGTAGCTAGTGAGACCGGGAGTTCTATTCATGCAGTACTTGCAAGGGACTACATCTCTCCTGTCGCCGTCGATCCCACTTATTCGAGGTGGATGCATGATCGTATCACTGAGCGTTTGTGTGAGCTGCGTGGTTCTCATTAGCGTTTGCGTGAGCTACGTGGCCACATATGGTGGAGGATTATATATGCAGAGCGGATGCGGCGGAGAGAGCATGAGACGATCCACCTCCTCCTTCTCAGTGATTTTGTTTATTTTTTTGGACATTTAGACATTTGGATATGTCTATATTTTGGATATTTTGTTTATGTTTGGATATTTTGTTATGTATGTTGGGATAGTGTATTGGATATTTTGTTGGTCATTGTGTTGGATATTTTTTGTGTATGTTGTGATATATTGGATGTTTGGAGATATTGTGTTGGCAATATGGATATTTGTTGGATATATTGGATGTCAGATATGTTATATTTGTGTATGGTGGATGCTGAATATGTTATATTACAGGGAATAGTCTCTTTCCTGCAATTTTTTTTTCAAAAATATTTCAGCTAACGACGGATTACCGACGGGTTGCCGACGGACTTTTACAGGTAGCGACGGATTACCGACGGGTTACCGACTGACTTTTGCAGCTAGCGACGGTTTTCCGACGGATTATCCGTCGGCCTGTTTCTGAAAAAAGTTTGCGACGGAATGGTGACGGATTTCCCGTCGCTCATGTTCTGGAAATATGGAAGATTTCCAGAAGCGTGGCGACGTATTATCCGTCGGTCCTCCGCCGCTAATCCGTCGAGGTTAGCGAAGCTTTAGCGACGGATATTGCGTATCAGAAACCCTCTGATACGCGGTTAGCGACGATTTAGCGACGTATTGTCCGTCGCTAATTGTATGAATATATTAAAAATTTAAACTGTCGAAGTTGACAGGAAGCCGTCGGCTTGCCGTCGCTAAAAGTTTTTATTTTGCCAACGGAAATCCGTCGCTAATTAGTCGCAGAGTGGCGGACTAGCGACGAGGTTATTCCCGACGGATTTTTTCAGCCCGTATCCGTCGAAAATCCGTCGGTAATGTGAATTACCGAAAGATTTTCGACGGATAGTGATGTCGCTAAATCGTTGTATTTTAGTAGTATCATGTCAAAGAGCAAGAGCACCAACAGTTTGTAGGACGTGGGCTAGCTGTTCTATTGAAACTCTATGCAATGAAGTACGGGGCAAATCTCTATCCATCCACCAATTCCCTCAAAAGGATTTTTCATATATATTAAGGGCCTGCTTGGCAATTATAGGGGTAGCGGTTATGAGATATTTTTAAAGTTTCGGTTATGAGCGGTTATGAGGGGTCCGATTTTGGATGGTTTTAAGTAGCTGCTTTTAAACCAGTCCAATACATGCTTGATAATTTACTAACGAGCGATTTTGAAAGTTTTTTACACGAATAAAATTAAATAGGGAAGTGTGTCAGTAATTATAATTATATACTTTTTGTGAGGGTATAAATGAAATAAAATAATAAAGTTGTTCAAAATCCACATATTTGGGGTATTTATAAAGTCACCCAAAATTACATTACATCGATTTTGAGGGATTTTTGGCCGACCAAAATCAGTACCTCAAAAAAATTAACAAACAAGAGTTTTCATAAATGGTCGGTTCAAAAACACTCCAGAACCGATAAAAATACTGTTACCAAGCAGACCCTAAGAGATTTCTCCACACCTGCACTAAGAAACCTCTTTTTATTTCTCATGTATTTTCCCTTCACTACAATGAATGGTAACTTTGCTTGCACTTCACAAATGAGTATCGCATAATAAACTTAGCTAAATCAAGTAACTAGCAAGACCTATGTAGCCAATGCTGCCATTCAAAGAATAAAATTGATTTCATGAAGTTTTTATTATTATTACTGAATCACTTTCCAATGGTACGTTCCGTGTCTGTTTACATACTGAAATTTTTTCTAATTCTAGGTAATATTTCAGGTAGGATGTAATTGAAATAAGTCGGTATGATTCAACCGGAGGACAAACTATAAACATGCTAATTGTCACGCCCCAGAACCAGAATACTGGAGAGCGGGGGAATGACTCAGCCAGCTACGTATTACGGGTAGATAAATACCGTATAATATGATCAATGCTGTCTAATAAGACAATGGGGTGCATACTACATAAAGTCTCACTATGGTCACTTCACATCTATTGTCTCAATCATTCAAACAAGAAACAGAAATAGAGAACATGCGAGATAAAGTAATAAGGCGTCCCAAACGCTCAGTCAAAATGTTCTTGATATCTGGCTTTACAAAACACAGCCAGATGATGTAGTAAGTATACACAATTGTTATCAGCTGCAGCCTGACTTAGTTACAATTATGCAAAAGTAGGTACAAGACAATCCGACTAACATGTCGGTGCCAAACGGCAAGTATAAAGTAAATAACAAAAACGAGCGGGGAAGGAAGGAACCCACTCGAGTCCTCCTATAACACCCAGTTTTCCAAATGAGGGTAATTTTGAAAATTTGTAATTTTTATCTTTTAATAATGATATTTTAAATCATGATGTAATTTTTTTATAATTTTAAATCATTTTAAAACTATTTTAAATCTTGACTTATGATTTTGGTATTTTGATAGTGTAACACTAGAGACAGCTTAACCTAGAGCCTAGCCATGTGATTAGGATATTTCATTTATCATTTCCAGTTCGAGGGTACTTTTGTCATTTTTGATTTTAATTGAATTTAATATATATTATTGGAATTTAATGTATTATTAAGAATTGTGTGATTTAATATTATTTAATTGATTGCCATGTTTTGTGATTAGCCTAACCTGGTTTGGACCAAACCTAGGTTAGTCACATCTAGTCTTAGCTAACCATGGTTAGTTATAGTTAGTATTATTTAGATTTATTAGAATTAATATAATTTTTAGTGATTTTTAGTATAATTGATTTTGTGCCTATAGTTGACTTTGACTAGTGTTGACTAGGAGACTAACCTAGAGATTAACCTAGGTTAAGACCACTTGGTTAGGTTAAGTAACCTTGGTTTGACCTAAGTTAGTGAGGTTTGACTCATTGAAACTTGTTTGGAGAGATTAGAAATTGTTTAGGCTAGAATGGCTTATGATTTCATAAGTCATGACTAATGACTTGAGACTTAAAGCCCATAGGCCCACACCATGTAGCTAACCCTAATTCTAATCAGCCCATGGCTGGTCATGATAGTCTCCCCCATCCTAATTAATACCCCTCAAAGTTAGGGCTAGCCTCCATTAGGATTTTTGCCAAGTTTTAGAAAGAGGTAAGCCCCCATCTTCCATAAATCATAGAAAATCCATTTTAAATCCTTTTTCCCCCAAACCAATTGTATTGGGTTCTAATTTTGCTCCTCTTGCTGTTGGTTATGAGTATTCTCAGCTTGGAAGCACTTTGGAGGAGTTTGGCCATCAAGAGGAGCACCTCTCTTTGAAGTTTTTGAGGATTTTGTCACATATAGGTAACTTTCAATTCCCTCCATAGAATCCTGATTTTATTTCATATTTTGGGAGCCCTATATCTAACCTAATTGTAGGAATAGGAAGCCCCAAAATTTGTGTCGATTTCGTGTCCTAATTGGACACGTATCAGTGTCTAGTTGTTAGTGTTTGATAAAATACCCTAATGGGTATTTCGTGTGATTTTTGAGATTTTGTTTGAATAGGAAATTAGTTTTAGGTCTCGCTTACACGTTCTGTTGATTTTGTGTCATCTTAGTGTCGTGTCGAGTCCACACGGACACGCGAACACGTGGTCGCGCACGCGCGTGCATAGACACTGTGCATGCCCTGCTGTTCGGGCGCGATTGCGACACGGACACGGCTCCTCGACACGCCAAATTTGACGTGTAGCACGGGACCGACACTGACACGGGGCTCCCCAAGTTTCAGAGCCCCACGTGTCGTGTCGGACACGCATGAGCGTGTGTACTGATTCGTGCACTGTTTTAGCGGCTGTCGTTTTGTCCATTGACACGCGTGTCTTGTGTCGCGTACACGCGACGTGGACACGTGGCAGGGTATCCTATCCCTAGCCCCAGTCTAGGTTGACACGTGGACACGACCACGTGGCTTGTGTCGCTTTGTGTCGAGTGCACGGACACCGTGAACACGTGCACGCTGCCTACTGTACACTGTGTCCAGTTTTTTCTGTTTTTGGTTTTATTATGATTGGACACGTTTGTGTCCACTTTTGTGGACACAAACACACCACATGACACGTACACAATGTGTTCTTACATTATCAACCTCTGTATTTGAGTTTTAAATCAATTTTTACTGTTCAAATTCTATTTCCCCCTAATTACTGATACACACATTCTGTCCCTATTTACTATTTATTTCCAGATTTCGAAATTGAGTTTTGTCAATCAATTTAACCCATTAAACACTGTTAATTGCATGTTATTAAAGCCCTAATATGTACTCCTACATGATTCCTAAGTGTGTGTGAAAATTGGGACTGTTTTGGTGTGATTTGGGGTTTAAAACCGAGAATGAAGGAATGGGCTAAAACTGAGTTTTAGTGAACTGTTTTAACTGTTCTTTTGAACTGAAATATGTGTTTTTTTTATGTGTAATCTGGAAATGTAAGTTGGGACTGAACTGATTTATTTTGGTTCCTATTTGAACTGATTTAAATGTTTTTTTTAATGTATATAAACTGAGTTTGTATGGGCTGTTAAAACTGATTTTTGGAGGTTTTGTTTGAACTGTGAATGAATGTTTGGCTGGAAAACTGAGATTTGAATGGGATAGTTCACTAATATTCCTCACTAATTTCTCGCTGATTTCCTTTGTTTCATACTGTTTTTCATGCATCACACTCACACACACACCCTAGTGTCCAAGCCCACACTCCTTGACACACCTGTTACACACTCTTCACTCATGTATCACCACACTCCTTGACACTAGCACATACACATGGCATATGACACTCACTCACATGTCTCCTCTACACACACATGATATATGACACCCACTTGAGCACTCTATATCTCACACTCTCTCATGATACACACACACACATACACTTGGACACATGTATATGTGTCCCCCTCTTTATACATAAGTATATATATATATATATATATATATATATATATATATATATATATATATATATATATATATATGTATTGGGATATATAGGTATAGGTATATTATATATAATGTGTGTCCTATCACATATTATACAAATATGGTTGTGTGATATACATATTAGCCTATAGGTATATTCTAAGTTATATTATTTAAATGGATCTATGATTGTATTCCTATATAGATTATATTAATATAGTGATGTGTGTATTGCTTAGATATAGATAATATCTTGTGTTTATGATTTATGATTGGTCTTAGGCATGGTATTGCCTTAGCCCATGGCCTAGTCTCTTAGCCTATGGCCTATGGTTGTGTCTGCTTAACTAGTGAGCTTAGATTTGACTAGTATAGTCTTGTTAGACTTAGAATAGCCTTGTTAGCCTAGTATAGACTAGTTTGACTTAGGTTTGACTTGGTTGACCTAGTTTGACTTCTAGGGTTGACCAGAGTTGACCAAGAGTTGACTTTGGTCTAGATTGACCTAGATTCATGTAGTATGCATCGTAGTGCATCTTATTACCATTCTGGACTTGTTGTGACTTGTGCTGTTCTAATAGGAGCCAGACATCACTCATCGGACAGTACATATATTCTCCAGATTCTCAGGATACAGGCGAGTACATTTTCTGATCATTTCATATCTTGTTTAGGACTATATTCCTGCTTTAGATTACTTTACATGATGCTGACACGTTGGAAACACGGATTAGTACTATATGGATCTGGTTGTACGATGTTATCCCCCTTAGCGGATACATCGGGTATTCGTATTCGTGTACTTTATCAGGAACATCGTGTACTCTTTGTATTTGTTACATTCGTGTACGAAACATGTAAATCGTGTATAATCATGTATTCACATGACCTTCGTGTACAATAACATAATGTAGCTGGATCCTTGTGTATTGATTGGGGCGGGGGAGTAGAAGTGGTTATGTATTAAATCCAGTAGATTACTCGTGTACAAACCTCTGTAGATTACTCATGTACAACATCGTGCCGTCTACATAACCATCTTGTGCTCTGAATCACTAGCACTGTTAGTTCTCTATATATTGTAGCTATTTACTTACAGTCTCTCTCTATCTTTTTATCATATTATTCTTTAGATCCTGTATCTTACTCTCTAGCATGTTTATATTTCCTAACCAGTTATGATTTTGTTGAGATGTACTGTACTCGCTCCCGTCCTGACTGGACCTGTTGAAAATTTTACAGTGAATGATGAGGCTCTGGTGTCTATCCCTCTTGGTGCAGCATTTGACATCACTAGTGACTTGGACCTGCTAGCAGTTGATGGCACTTTCCTTAGACTAGGATGTCTTTACTTTTCTGGATCACTGTATTTAGATTTTGAGATGTTTTGGGATATGTATTTATTTAGACACTTAAAATTCTGGATTTGTATCTCTGTGTTTCATTTCTGGATATTTAACTATCTATCTTCATCATGTTCTACCTTAGTTGTGATTGAGTTATATTATGTTATGTCACCCCCATTCGGGGAGTATAACTGTTTATTTACCCTTATCTGTTAGATGTTGTGAGCTAGGACAGCGTTCTACCGCCGACACTGCGGCGTAGGCTGGACGTACCCACGTCTCGTGCCCTTTCTCTAGGGTACGGGTCGTGACACGTTTTTAGTGGTGGCCCATGCAGGTCGAGTTTATGTAGTGGTATTCGAACTAGAGTATCACTACAGCCTGCAGTAGGATTAGGATATTTTTTTTTTGAGGGTACTCAATCACAGTTAGGATTCCTTGAAAGATTCCTGGGACGACCCTTGAGAATCTTATTTAAACTTCAATTTGAAATCCTTTCCCTTGTTTTGTTCGCTCTCACTCCTTGATCATTGAATTTGATTTTGATGGATCGTTGTTGATTTTGATTTTCCTATCGAGATGAATTTTATGGCCTGGGTTACGATATTTTCTGATAACATATGTTGACGGAATAACAGGGATGGTAAAACGTCTGCTTGATTATGGAACCTGTAGTTTATCGCAGCCATATTAGCTGGCGTGGCGGAAACATGGAGACCTGGCTTCGGATGTACGTATCTTGGTTATGAGATTTGGAAATTCTCGCAGCTATACTAGTCGGCATAACGAGATTTCCAGACGACATGATTGTAGAGGTGCATACCCTAGTTATGGAATCTATCGTTATTCGCAGCCTTGCTTACTGGCGTGGCGAGGACTCTGAGTAACGTGATTTTGGACAGACGCATATGATTATCAGATTGTATCTTGAGAAGGTTTTAAACATATCATCTCTATCGTACCATTCTGTTGTATAAATTGTACCCCATCATCAAATAACTTAGGAGTAGGAGTATGAGTAGGAGTAGCTTAGCTATTATTATAACCTTGTGTAACTTCTTGCTATAAATTCTTCCTAATACAATGAATCGGTAATTTTGCTAGACCTTGACTTAGATTTGCTATTGTAGCTCTGGTTTCAAAATGGTTCCCTCTTTTAAACAGATAAGCAGAACAGATTTTATCAATATTTTCTCTTGCCATTATTTCTTGTATTACCCTAAAATATATATATAGTGGACATAGATGCTTTCCTGACACGTATGCATGCTACACTTGTTTACCAACCTATCTAAATGCATGTTAATATGATTAATGTTAAGTTCTCAAAATCCTAGTATTCTAATATAGTGCAGTATCAGTGACTAGTTCTCTGTTTCTCTATATTAAATTCGTAATTTAAATTTAAATTTCATGTTATTAGTTTTGCTTACATCACTACACATGTATGTTATATACAGGGTTTCATTTCTTAAAGAAATTGGTTGAGTTTTGTGTTGAATTATCAAATCTGAGACTGTGTACATAGTAAACCCTTAACCTTGGATTCTAAGTGTTTAGTTCAAATTGCAGTTTTAAATTATAATGTTTTGAGCCGTATACATGGTTGTGTGCAGGTATATAATATTAGGTTCATACTCTTACATGTTAGGTTGTGGTTGTGGTAAACATTGAGTTGGTTTTGATGTTCGAATTTCTCCAAAATTTGAAAACTGAATACATGTTAACATTTTTACATTGCCTTCAAATGTGTAGTTTAATTTCAGATCTAATATGTAATGTTGAACTAAAACTGAATGATTGAACCCTTTATTTCAAGTTTTAACCCATGTACACTTGACACTCTACACTAATGTTCACAACTGCCATGTAAACCTAACCCTTCATCTCTATGTTATGTTCATATAACTATATAGATATACTTATATATACGGTTAGCCATACATGTTATGAGTAAATAGCTTGTGCCTTGTAGATTACTTAACCAATATGCCATGAATAGTGTAACTTGATAGCTATAGTTGAGACCCAAATCCTCCTATACACTTTCATGTATATTTCACACACACAAGCCTACTATCTAACCATATGAACATGTCTACATACACCCATATACACACTAACCACATAACATTTACATAATGTTAGCTTTTCCCTCTCTAGCACTCTCTCTTTCTATATATATTATATTGTGATTGGATTCAATGCTATTGACTTTCGTTCCTTAACTTTTGGTTTTGATTTTCTTAAATAGTACCCCTTTATAGATGATTAGTAGTTAACTTATTTTATTTTTGATAATTACCGGTTTTCAGATAGGATGGTAGACTGCTGTACAGCCTTAATGATTGTTGTGTTTTATCCCTTCCAGTATGGCACCCATGACCCGAGCCTGTCGCCTGAGAGCAGCTGCAGCTGCTGATAGTGTGCTTCCACCTCCTATTGCTCGGGAGGCAGTAACCCCTCAGGCTGACCCAAGGGTAGTGGCACCTTCCGCCATCGAGGAGGTGTTAGCATCCTTACCAGAGAGTTTTCCTCCACCACCTGTTACCCAGGAGAGAGCTGGAGTCTCATCTGAGACCAAGAGTCCTTCCCCGTCTCCTCCTCTGCCTCCAGGAGCGGTACCCCATACCATACCCTCGGTATGTTTGTTTTCTGACGGAGCTCAGATATCCAGACTTCTCTGGGATGTGTTGGAGACACAGAGAGTTCAGGCTGAGATCCTGAAGGAGCAGGGCCGCGGGATCCAACTGCTGTAGAATTTGGTACATTCAGGGAGAGAGCCTAGTTCTAAGAGGCCGAGGAGCAGTGTATACCCAGAGCCCCGAGAGCACCCAGACTATCAGCCTAGACCAGCCTACCCAGTCCCGACTCCTGTTCAGCAGAGGCCAGCTGAGAGAGTGCCTACCTGCACCTTCTGTAAGAAGCCTGGACATGTGTGGGACATCTGTAGGAAGAGAAGAGGGGTGTGCCTGTTGTGTGGGTCGGCTGCAAACTGGCTGCGAGACTGTCCTGCAATACTTATTCCAGCCAAGACTCCGCCTTCGGAAGGGAGTTCCAGCCACCAGACCTAGTTGGAGGTGAGTCTTTGACCTATATCTTAGCCAGTCTTTGAAATTGATGCACACTACCATATTGTTGTATGTTTTGATACCCTATGATTGTTTTGGTCTAGTGTGACTAGTATACCTAGATGAGACTTTCATTACCACCGTATGCCATGATCCTGTATGCCGTCCTTTTAAATTTTATGATTGATTAAGTTTTGAGACTTTGATTGTGGGGGTTGACCTGGAAGGGGTAGAAACATTTTAATTTCGAGGACGAAATTTTTTTAAGGTGGGTAGGATTGTAACACCCAGTTTTCCAAATGAGGGTAATTTTGAAAATTTGTAATTTTTATCTTTTAAAAATGATATTTTAAATCATGATGTAATTTTTTTGTAATTTTAAATCATTTTAAAACTATTTTAAATTTTGACTTATGATTTTGGTGTTTTGATAGTGTAACACTAGAGACAGCTTAACCTAGAGCCTAGCCATGTGATTAGGATATTTCATTTATCATTTCCAGTTCGAGGGTACTTTTGTCATTTTTGATTTTAATTGAATTTAATATATATTATTGGAATTTAATGTATTATTAAAAATTGTGTGATTTAATATTATTTAATTGATTGCCATATTTTGTGATTAGCCTAACCTGGTTTGGACCTAACCTAGATTAGTCACAGCTAGTCTTAGCTAACCATGGTTAGTTATAATTAGTATTATTTAGATTTATTAGAATTAATATGATTTTTAGTGATTTTTAGAATAATTGATTTTGGGCCTATAGTTGACTTTGACTAGTGTTGACTAGGAGACTAACCTAGAGATTAACCTAGGTTAAGACCACTTGGTTAGGTTAAGTAACCTTGGTTTGACCTAAGTTAGTGAGGTTTGACTCATTGAAACTTGTTTGGAGAGATTAGAAATTGTTTAGGCTGGAATGGCTTATGATTTCATAAGTCATGACTAATGACTTGAGACTTAAAGCCTATAGGCCCACACCATGTAGCTAACCCTAATTCTAATCAGCCCATGGCTGGTCATGATAGTCTCCCCCATCCTATTTAATACCCCTCAAAGTTAGGGCTAGCCTCCATTAGGATTTTTGCCAAGTTTTAGACAGAGGTAATCCCCCATCTTCCATAAATCATAGAAAATCCATTTTAAATCCTTTTTCCCCCAAACCAATTGCATTGGGTTCTAATTTTGCTCCTCTTGCTGTTGGTTATGAGTATTCTCAGCTTGGGAGCACTTTGGAGGAGTTTGGCCATCAAGAGGAGCACCTCTCTTTGAAGCTTTTGAGGATTTTGTCACATATAGGTAACTTTCAATTCCCTCTATAGAATCCTGATTTTATTTCATATTTAGGGAGCCCTATACCTAACCTAACTGTAGGAATAGGAAGCCCCAAAATTTGTGTCCATTTCGTGTCCTAATTGGACACGTATCAGTGTCTAGTTGTTAGTGTTTGATGAAATGCCCCAATGGGCATTTCGTGTGATTTTTGAGATTTTGTTTGAATAGAAAATTTGTAGCCTCCCTTCCCGAAAATTTTTAAAAAAATTTATTTTATTTAAATGATGAATTATGTTTTTGTAAATAATTATTTTGTTAATTATTACGGTAGATGGTTTTAGCCATAGTTGAGATTTGGAGTACAAGGTGACTAGGAATCATGGCACGAATAGTGCAATGGCGTGCTTTGATTAGTGTTTAGTCATGGGAGGAGAAGACCAAGCCATAGTGATGCCCTAACTAGGAAAACCAGGCTAAGTTGTGACATGACCATTATAAATAGTTTAATTATTTATTATTAATATTATTTGACGTCTAGGTGACCCGGTCGTACCAAACTAGTCAAACTGGACCCAAACTGAGCCCAAGCCCATGTAGTCATACGGTACGTTCAATGACATTCGTATTGACGTATTTTGGTATGAGTGTGTGAGTTTCCGTTTTAATTATTTTAATAAATATTTTCTAGTATTCATATCTATAATATTATAAATATCATTATTATTTGTTATTCAATGATATTTGTATAAAATAGTCCCTGTACATTTTTGGGATTAATGGACGGTGTATAATGGTATATACACCATTATTGGATTGTTAAATTTCATTATTGTTATTATTATTATTATTATTATTATTATTATTATTTAAATAGAGTTTTAGAATTTTGGTACAATTTCCTAGGGCCAGATATGTCCACCAAGACTCTTTGGATTATCTGTGGATTATTGGTATTATGGAGTTTATTTAGTGGGTTTATTGGTATATGTTTATATATAAATATAGATATATGCGTATGTGTTTGGATTAATATATATGTATATGTATAAATACATATATATTAATGAGTGAGGAATTAATGTATATATATATGTAAGAATATATATAAATACATATATATGTATATTGTGTGAGAGAACTAAGCAAAGGCCCAGCAACAGGAATACAAATCCCGGCCCAAACCCCCCACGAGCCAGGCCCACCTTAGAAGGAACCCAGCTGAACCCCTCCCAGCCCGAGCTTCCAGAGCTCAAGACCCCAAACCCGAGCGTGAGTCCCCCGTTCAGTATTAATACTCGAGAGATGGTGAGAGCACCAAACCCTCGAAACCCTAAGCACCTCAATGCCACCACCCCCAGCCCGACCTGGCGCACCACCCTGGCCACGCGCGCCGCCGGGGAGGCTGCCGTCGGCCGGAATGGTCGCGCGCGCGCGTACACTCAAACAGAGCACAGCAGCAGTAGCTGCGGGGGTGCGACTTCACGACGGCTCTTCATCGCGTACGAAGGAACGTTTTACGAACCGTTTGATCTGGTATGTTTCCAACATGACCCCCATCAAATCCCTTCTTTTATTTCGATTTAAGTTCTACCGTACGCGTCGTAGATCGAACCCAAAGTTTTCGAAAAACTCCTCGAAAACAGAACATTGGAACAGTCCAAGAACCCCTGTTCGAGGATCGATTCCGATCGATCCAGTACCAATATAGGAAAACTATTTGAAGACACTTTTTGACAACATGTAGGGCTTCGAATCCCTTTTTACGAAATTTTATTCCATCGACTACGTGACGAGAAATCAAATCCCGAACTTCGTCAAAAACCTGTTTTCAAAAACAGAAAATTGTTCCACACGACGTGCGTCACGCCAATTCGGACGACGTGGTCGTAAACCGAACGCATCGAAAGCTGCATAATGGTTACGTGGTCGTGTGGGCTTTGACGGAATTCGAATTGGTCGTGTGTGCGCGACGAATTTGATGCGTATCCGTCAAAATTTATCGTATCGTGCACTTTTCAAATTCTCCAATTACTTTGTGCACGCTCGTCAGATCGAGACGAAACTTGCGCCAACAGAACCGTATCATTTTTCTGGTCCTGTATGCCAAGTTTGGTCTAATTCTGAGACAGTCGAATCGAACGTCGTTTTGCGGGCCCCACGGTCCCACTCAATGGGCGATTTTGTGCACGGCCCGCCTGAATCCAACTTTGGACATACGGTTGGGTTCGTATCGGAAAACTAAATCCGTAGACATGTAGTTTGACGACTTTAGAGACCGTTGACTCTGGCACACTTTTCGGTGCAAAGCGGGTTCAACGGCGGACATCGTTTTCGCCCGAAATTACCGTTTTGCTCCTGTGTCCAGAATTAGACTTAAGGACAGGCTATCCTAGCTAATTTGACCCTTCTGGACACGTTGGTGATATTTGTTTTATCATCCGACAATGTTTGTAGATATTTCTCTATGTGTCACCATTAGTTATTTATTCTTATTTTGTTTTATTTTACTTGTCCGTAATTCGGAATTAGTACAACCTCATAGTTTAATACTAAAAGACTAGTGTTGATCCCCTTTGACCAGGTTGACTATATTAACCAAAAGTCAACTATAGGTCAACCATTGGCTTAGTTTGACCCGGATTGAATTAGGTTAACTAATTTGACTTTAGTTTGACTCTAATTTGACTTTAGTTGACCTAGTGGACTTGCTGATTAGACCTTGACCTAGAAGGACCTAGAACTATCTAGAATGCACTGTAGATTACTCTTATTTCATGTTAGACTCTTTTGTGACTTGTGATTGCTCTAAATAGGACACTGTGACTCCAGTTTGACATCTACATTTATCAGCGGCTTGGATTACCAGGCGAGTATATTCTCTGATCTTTTCATGCTTCTTTGGATATGTACTCTTGTTATAGACTAGTATACTTGATGCTGACACGACGTTCACACAGATCAGTACCCTCTGGATCTTTTCATACGATGTTATCCCCTCGGATACATCGAGTATGTCATGTTCATGTACTTTATCATGGTCATCATGTACTCCATGTATTCACATTTATCCATGTGCACTCATATGTTATTCATGTACACTCATGACCATATGAGCTCCATGTATACAGTAGTTGTTATTCATGTGCAATAACATAACATGCTTTGATCCTTGTGTATTGGTTGGGGACAGGGAGAGTGTAGTTGGTTATGTGATCATTATCTCCAGTAGTTATCCATGTGCATTCCATTGCTGTATCCATGTACAACCCAAGCTGTTTACATAACCAATTCATGCTCTGATTCACGTAGAAGGTTATATTCTTTATTTATTATATTATATCTCAGTTATATCTTCTCTCTTGTTGATTTCTCTTTACAGCGATTCATGTATAGTTTTCTATAGCTTGCTTTATATGTCCATTCCTGATATGAACTGTTGTGAGAGATATGTGCTCGTTCCTGTCCTGATTGGATCCGTTGATAAAATTTTACAGGTACTTGGAGTTTACAGTTAGCCTAGAGGACACTGGTAGAGCTTGGAGTATTTACCTAGAGTTTGTTCATTGTCTTTATTGTTTGTATTAGAGTTGTATTTGAAATCTTGTGTTGTTTAATAGAACTGTTTTACTATCACTCCTGGTTCTCTCTTATGGATTATCTTATCTATTTCATCGTGCTGTTATCTATCTTTAGAGTTGTGATTGAGATAGTATCCTTATGTGTTTGTCCTCCGTCTGGAGAGTATAGCTTATTGTTTTAGATGTGACTATGACCTAGAACAGCGTTCTACCGCCGACACTGCGGCGTAGGCTGGACGTACCCATGTCTCGTGCCCTAACGCTAGGGTGCGGGTCGTGACACGTTTTTAGTGGTGGCCTATGCAGGTCAGTCCCAATCACAACTAGTGTGATTCGTAGTGGTACTCGAACTAGTGTATCATTACAGCCTGCAATAGGATATAGGATATAAGTTAAGGTACTCAATCACATTAGGAAAACTCTCATCAAATTCTTGCTGTTAATTGTCTTCTTTTGAAAACAACTGTCCTCTTTGATAATTTTGCTTCTTTTTCAGTAACTGATTCCTTGTTTGATCCGTCTTCAAGATAGTTATAGAGACACGGTTTCATCTCTTCGGTCCATGCAGGTCGAGATTCGCATTTGTGCGATTTCGTAGTAGCGCGACGACTTAGTTGTACTGCTACGAGCCTGCTATAGAGTATAAGAAATAAGGTGTTAGAATTAGAGATACTCAATCACACTTTGGATCCTTTGAGAGATTCCAGGGACGACCCTTGAGAATCTCATTACGAATTTCAATTTGAATTCCTTTTGCTCTTGAATTTAATCTTGATTGGTTCATCTCTTTTGAGCGGATCTTCATTACTCCTTCCTTACCATTATTTCTGGTATTCCCATTTTCTTAAACTCTGTCGTACCTGCATACTTTGTAACCCTTGAGTCTTCGTATTTTTTATGGAAAAGGTTGAGGAAGTGTCGTAAATCATGTAGCTCGGAAATGATTGAACTGATTATCATGTGATAATTTTGTAGGAATCCAAAAGGTTGGATGTTAACATGGAAACTTGAGAATGATATGTGGTAAAGGTCTAGGATAAAATCAAAGAGATGTATACTACCAGTCTAGAAACAAACCACACTTAGAGAAAACTTGGTATGAATAATTCGTAAGTGTATTTCAAAACTGATGAGGATATTCAAGGTCAACTTAGTTTGATAACTTCAAAATTTTGGTTATTGATTCTCGGGCAGTTTTACCCTAAGGCTTTAAAGAAGGTTAGTAATGGAAAAGAGAATTAAATTGTATTCAATAAAGATATGAAATTGAACAAGATATTACAAGGAAATGACTAGGGATGGAGAGGACACAATGCTATGAAAATTTGGACATTGTTGTAAAATTTTAAAATAAAAAAAATTTAGGAGAATAATATTCATGGGTGTATGTCGAAGAGAATATGAAGGTTGATTTTACGATGGAAAATAAGTTTGTAAGGCCTAGAGGTTTTAGGAATTGAATGATACGAGAAAACAATTTAAACAGTTTAAAGATCTCATAAACTTGAGTTAGAGGTTTCGGATCTAAATTGGGACAATGTGAAGAAATATGGAAATTGATTTAAAATGAATAGTATTGATTCTAAATAAGAAGGGGCATGCTTCATGAGAAATGTTTTGAAAATTTAGAATCATGCCTATGATGATCATGATAAGGATTTAGATAACGGAAGGTTGTAAAATCTGGATGGTAAACATATGAGGATTGAATTATCATAGGGAGACTAGTAAGGTAAAGATACGATTGGCAATTATGATCAGGTGAACTTCAGGGTTTCAGAGACAGATGATACTTGACTTTCCTCAAATCTAGATCGTTTATTGTGACTCTCTAACTGTTCGTAATATTTGAATAATGATTTGATCGTTCCTTAACAAGTTTTCTCTCTCTAGAACTGTATCTCTAAATTATTTTATTCTGTAACTGATTTTATTTCGTGCTTCAACTTGATCTCCTTTACTTTGTGCATTAATTGTCACCTCTTGAACTTCCATTTTCTATTTTGGATCCTTGACATTTCTTACCATGACTTTGATATTCGGAGTGTAATACTAGCTGTTATCCTCCAACAAATTGTGTACAAGGCCCAGACGAGTCCATCTTCATGTGGGCATATCGTGCCCCCATTAAACTCATCTCCTTGTATACTATCCTTTTGATATGACTTTCGAGTCGAAATGACTAACTATGATCTATACCATAATACCAACTATTTTCGATTTCAATTAGAAATCCAACTTGACTCACTTCTTTTGACCCGACATGTGTTGGTGTTCTGCTTGATTCTTTAAATGCTCAACTTTGTACTTTATCTTGATGGCTTGACCCGTTGTTCCATCACCCTATTAGTTTAACTATTTTAAGGTGGGTAGAATGCCTCACTACCCAGCAAATCCTAGTCATTGTGAACCACATTGATAAGTTCACTTAGACTATTTAATTTCTTTCATCATTATCCTTACTTATATTTTGACTACCTTATGTTGCTAATTTAGAACCAGTTTTGCAAGCTTATCTTCTTTTCGAGCTTGATCATGACATATATTATTGGGGGCCGACACCCACTAACATATTGTCTAATCAGAACCGGTACAAGATGGTCTGATCAACCTATTGCACTTTGGTTCGCTTTTCATATATTATTCTACGTGGATGGAGACATAGTTAAACTTGCCCTAGAGTCTCATCCGCGACATCCTTGACAATTCCTCTTTGAACTATTTTGTCGTCTATGAGCCACGTATTGTACTCAATAACATCGCCTTTGAACTCTTTATTGTCTGCCTTTCACATATTTCAGAAAGACAAGACACTATACTTATTAGACAGACCCGAGGTATCACATATAGTTTCCCTATCCAAAGGAAGAAATTGATTCAATTCTATATCCTTGCATCATCCTTTAAATTCTAATTCCTTTGACCGACCAGTTGACTTGGTCATCCTTCTTATCATCCAATATATTGGGATCTTATTCAATTGAATTAAACCAATTGTGACATGGATTTCAAATCTTGGATACTCGTGCTCAGACTTCAATGACCTCGTTCTCTATCTTGCCCAAACGTGGATTCATCCTGATTGATCAACTTAGATCGTATTGGAACTAAAATTTCCTTATATATATATATATATATATATATATATATATATATATATATATAGTGTGCTTGGATTTTTTTTGTGCTATTGACAAGTCGTGATTTAAACTTTGATTTTCTTGATTATGTTTGGAATTAGTAACCCTTCAGAGTTAGTTACTAGTTATGTTCTTTGATAGTTGCCAATTTCATAAAGGTTAGTAGACTGCCCTACGGCCTTGATGATTGACGTTCCCTTATCTTTCCAATTGGACTCCCCAGACTGTTTGTATGTTTTATACCCGATGACTGGCTTGATCTAGTATGACTTATACACCTAGATGAGACATTCAACTCCTATGATTTGACCATGATCCTGTATATGTTATTCTTTCAAATTGTCTGATTAAATTTTTTTTCTTTTCTTAGAGACTTTGATTGTTGGGTGTTGACCTAGAAGGAGTACGACCGACCTAAATTTCGTGAACGAAATTATTTTTAAGGTGGGTAGATATGTAGCCTCCCTTCCCGAAATTTTTTTAAAAAATTTATTTTATTTATCTTATTTAAATGATGAATTATGTTTTTATAAATAATTATTTTGTTAATTATTACGGTAGATGGTTTTAGCCATAGTTGAGATTTGGAGTACAAGGTGACAAGGAATCATGGCACGAATAGTGCAATGGCATGCTTTGATTAGTGTTTAGTCATGGGAGGAGAAGACCAAGCCATAGTGATACCCTAACTAGGAAAACCAGGCTAAGTTATGACATGACCATTATAAATAGTTTAATTATTTATTATTAATATTATTTGACGTCTAGGTGACCCGGTCGCACCAAACTAGTCAAACTGGACCCAAACTGAGCCCAAGCCCATGTAGTCATACGGTACGTTTAATGACATTCGTATTGACGTATTTTGGTATGAGTGTGTAGGTTTTCGTTTTAATTATTTTAATGAATATTTTCTAGTATTCATATCTATAATATTATAAATATCATTATTATTTGTTATTCAATGATATTTGCATAAAATAGGTCCCTGTACATTTTTGGGATTAATGGACGATGTATAATGGTATATACACCATTATTGGATTGTTGAATTTCATTATTATTATTATTATTATTATTATTATTATTATTATTATTATTATTATTTAAATAGAGTTTTAGAATTTTGGTACAATTTTCTAGGGCCAGATATGTCCACCAAGACTCTTTGGATTATCTGTGGATTATTGTACTATGGAGTTTATTTAGTGGGTTTATTGGTATATGTTTATATATAAATATAGATATATGTGTATCTGTTTGGATTAATATATATGTATATGTATAAATACATATATATTAATGAGTGAGGAATTAATGTATATATATATGTAAGAATATATATGTAAGAATATAAAAAAAAGAATATATATATATATATATATATATATATATATATATATATATATATATATATATATATATATATATATATATATGTAAGAATATATATAAATACATATATATGTATATTGTGTGAGAGAACTAAGCAAAGGCCCAGCGACAGGAATACAAATCCCGGCCCAAACCCCTCACGAGCCAGGCCCACCTTAGAAGGAACCCAGCTGAACCCCTCCCAGCCCGAGCTCCCAGAGCTCAAGACCCCAAACCCGAGCGTGAGTCCCCCGTTCAGTATTAATACTCGAGAGATGGGGAGAGCACCAAACCCTCGAAACCCTAAGCACCTTCACCGCCACCACCCCCAGCCCGACCTGGCGCAGTACCCTGGCCACGCGCGTCGCCGGGGCGGCCGCCGCCGGCCGGAATGGTCGCGCGCGCGCGCGTACACTCAAACAGAGCACAGCATCAGTAGCTGCGGGGGTGCGACTTCACGACGGCTTTTTATCGCGTACGAAGGAACATTTTACGAACCGTTCGATCTGGTATGTTCCCAACATGACCCCCATCAAATCTATTCTTTTATTTTGATTTAAGTTCTACCGTACGCGTCGTAGATCGAACCCAAAGTTTTCGAAAAACTCCTTGAAAACAGAACATTGGAACAGTTCAAGAACCCCTGTTCGAGGATCGATTCCGATCGATCCAGTACAAATATAGGAAAACTATTTAAAGACACACTTTGACAACATGTAGGGCTTCGAATCCTTTTTTACGAAATTTGATTCCATCGACTACGTGACGAGAAATCAAATCCCGAACTTCGTCAAAAACCTGTTTTCAAAAACAGAAAATTGTTCCACACGACGTGCGTCACGCAAATCCGGACGACGTGGTCGTAAACCGAACGCATCGAAAGCTGCGTAATGGTTACGTGGTCGTGTGTGCTTTGACGGAATTCGAATTGGTCGCGTGTGCGCGACGAATTTGATGCGTATCCGTCGAAATTCACCGTATCGTGCACTTTGCAAATTCTCCAATTACTTTGTGCACGCTCGTCAGATCGAGACGAAACTTGCGCCAACAAAATCGTATCGTTTTTCTGGTCCTGTATGCCAAGTTTGGTCCAATTCTGAGACAGTCGAATCGAACATCGTTTTACGGGCCCCACGGTCTCACTCAACGGGCGATTTTGTGCACGGCCCGCCTGAATCCAACTTTGGACATACGGTTGGGTTCGTATCGGAAAACTGGATCCGTAGACATGTAGTTTGACGACTTTAGAGACCGTTGACTCTGGCACGCTTTTCGGTGCAAAGCGGGTCCAACGACGGACATCGTTTTTGCCCGAAATTACTGTTTTGCTCCTGTGACCAGAATTGGACTTAAGGACAGGCTATCCTAGCTAATTTGACCCTTCTGGACACGTTGGTGATATTTGTTTTATCATCCGACAATATTTGTAGATATTTCTCTATGTGTCACCATTAGTTATTTATTCTTATTTTATTTTATTTTACTTGTCCGTAATTCGGAATTAGTACAACCTCATAGTTTAATACTAAAAGACTAGAGTTGATCCCCTTTGACCAGGTTGACTATATTAACCAAAAGTCAACTATAGGTCAACCATTGGCTTAGTTTGACCCGGATTGAATTAGGTTGACTAATTTGACTTTAGTTTGACTCTAATTTGACTTTAGTTGACCTAGTGGACTTGTTGATTAGACCTTGACCTAGAAGGACCTAGAACTATCTAGAATGCACTGTAGATTACTCTTATTTCATGTTAGACTCTTTTGTGACTTGTGATTGCTCTAAATAGGACACTGTGACTCCAGTTGGACATCTACATTTATCAGCGGCTTGGATTACCAGGCGAGTACATTCTCTGATCTTTTCATGCTTCTTTGGATATGTACTCTTGTTATAGACTTGTATACTTGATGCTGATACGACGTTCACACGGATCAGTACCCTCTGGATCTTTTCATGCGATGTTATCCCCTCGGATACATCGAGTATGTCATGTTCATGTACTTTATCATGGTCATCATGTACTCCATGTATTCACATTTATCCATGTGCACTCATATGTTATTCATGTACACTCATGACCATATGAGCTCCATGTATACAGTAGTTGTTATTCATGTGCAATAACATAACATGCTTTGATCCTTGTGTATTGGTTGGGGACAGGGAGAGTGTAGTTGGTTATGTGATCATTATCTCCAGTAGTTATCCATGTGCATTCCATAGCTGTATCCATGTGCAACCCAAGCTGTTTACATAACCAATTCATGCTCTAATTCACGTAGAAGGTTATATTCTTTATTTATCATATTATATCTCAGTTATATCTTATCTCTTGTTGATTTCTCTTTACAGCGATTCATGTATAGTTTTCTATAGCTTGCTTTATATGTCCATTCCTGATATGAATTGTTGTGAGAGATATGTGCTCGTTCCTGTCCTGATTGGACCCGTTGATAAAATTTTACAGGTACTTGGAGTTCACAGTTAGCCTAGAGGACACTGGTAGAGCTTGGAGTATTTACCTAGAGTTTGTTCATTTTCTTTATTGTTTGTATTAGAGTTGTATTTGAAATCTTGTGTTGTTTAATAGAACTGTTTTACTATCACTCCTGGTTCTCTCTCTTGTGGATTATCTTATCTATTTCATCGTGCTGTTATCTATCTTTAGAGTTGTGATTGAGATAGTATCCTTATGTGTTTGTCCTCCGTCTGGAGAGTATAGCATATTGTTTTAGATGTGACTATGACCTAGAACAGAGTTCTACCGCCGACACTGCGGCGTAGGCTGGACGTACCCATGTCTCGTGCCCTAACGCTAGGGTGCGGGTCGTGACAAAATTAGTTTTAGGTCTCGCTTACACGTTCTGTTGATTTTGTGTCATCTTAGTGTCGTGTCGAGTCCACACGGATACGCGAACACGTGGTCGTGCACGCGCGTGCACAGACACTGTGCATGCCTTGCTACTCGGGCGCGATTGCGACACGGACATGGCTCCTCGATACGCCAAATTTGACGTGTAGCACGGGGCCGACACTGACACGGGGCTCCCCAAGTTTCAGAGCCCCACGTGTCGTGTCGGACATGCACGAGCGTGTGCACTGATTCGTGCACTATTTCAGCGGCTGTCGTTTTATCCACTGACACGCGTGTCTTGTGTCGCATACACGCGACGTAGACACGTGGCAGGGTGTCCTATCCCTAGCCCTAGTCTAGGTTGATACGTGGACATGACCACGTGGCTTGTGTCGCTTTGTGTCGAGTGTACGGACACCGTAAACACGTGCACGCTGCCTACTGTACACTGTGTCCAGTTTTTACTGTTTTTGGTTTTATTATGATTGGACACATTTGTGTCCACTTTTGTGGACACAAACACACCATATGACACGTACACAATGTGTTCTCACATTATCAACCTCTGTATTTGAGTTTTAAATCAATTTTCACTGTTCAAATTCTATTTCCCCCTAATTACTGATACACACATTCTGTCCCTATTTACTGTTTATTTCCAGATTTCGAAATTGAGTTTTATCAATCAATTTAACCCATTAAACACTGTTAATTGCATGTTATTAAAGCCCTAATATGTACTCCTACATGATTCCTAAGTGTGTGTGAAAATTGGGACTGTTTTGGTGTGATTTGGGGTTTAAAACTGAGAATGAAGGAATGGGCTAAAACTGAGTTTTAGTGAACTGTTTTAACTGTTCTTTTGAACTGAAATATGTGTTTTTTTATGTGTAATCTGGAAATGTAAGTTGGGACTGAACTGATTTATTTTGGTTTCTATTTGAACTGATTTAAATGTTTTTTTTCAATGTATATAAACTGAGTTTGTATGGGCTGTTAAAACTGATTTTTGGGGGTTTTGTTTGAACTGTGAATGAATGTTTGGCTGGAAAACTGAGATTTGAATGGGATAGTTCACTAATATTCCTCACTGATTTCTCACTGATTTCCTTTGTTTCACACTGTTTTTCATGCATCACACTCACACACACACCCTACTGTCCAAGCCCACACTCCTTGACACACCTGTTACACACTCTTCACTCATGTATCACCACACTCCTTGACACTAGCACATACACATGGCATATGACACTCACTCACATGTCTCCTCTACACACACATGATATATGACACCCACTTGAACACTCTATATCTCACACACTCTCATGATACACACACACACATACACTTGGACACATGTATATGTGTCCCCCTCTTTATACATAAGTATATATATATGTATTGGGATATATAGGTATAGGTATATTATATATAATGTGTGTCCTATCACATATTATACAAATATGGTTGTGTGATATACATATTAGCCTATAGGTATATTCTAAGTTATATTATTTAAATGGATTTATGAGTGTATTCCTATATAGATTATATTAATATAGTGATGTGTGTATTGCTTAGATATAGATAATATCTTGTGTTTATGATTTATGATTGGTCTTAGGCATGGTATTGCCTTAGCCCATGGCCTAGTCTCTTAGCCTATGGCCTATGGTTGTGTCTGCTTAACTAGTGAGCTTAGATTTGACTAGTATAGTCTTGTTAGACTTAGAATAGCCTTGTTAGCCTAGTATAGACTAGTTTGACTTAGGTTTGACTTGGTTGACCTAGTTTGACTTCTAGGGTTGACCAGAGTTGACCAAGAGTTGACTTTGGTCTAGATTGACCTAGATTCATGTAGTATGCATCGTAGTGCATCTTATTACCATTCTGGACTTGTTGTGACTTGTGTTGTTCTAATAGGTGCCAGACACCACTCCTCGGACAGTACATATATTCTCCAGATTCTCAGGATACAGGCGAGTACATTCTCTGATCATTTCATATCTTGTTTAGGACTATATTCCTGCTTTAGATTACTTTACACGATGCTGACACGTTGGAAACACGGATTAGTACTATATGGATCTGGTTGTACGATGTTATCCCCCTTAGCGGATACATCGGGTATTCGTGTTCGTGTACTTTATCAGGAACATCGTGTACTCTTTGTATTTGTTACATTCGTGTACGAAACGTGTGAATCGTGTATAATCATGTATTCACATGACCTTCGTGTACAATAACATAATGTAGCTGGATCCTTGTGTATTGATTGGGGCGGGGGAGTAGAAGTTGTTATGTATTCAATCCAGTAGATTACTCGTGTACAAACCTCTGTAGATTACTCGTGTACAACATCGTGCCGTCTACATAACCATCTTGTGCTCTGAATCACTAGCACTGTTAGTTCTCTATATATTGTAGCTATTTACTTACAGTCTCTCTCTCTTTTTATCATATTATTCTTCAGATCCTGTATCTTACTCTCTAGCATGTTTATATTTCCTAACCAGTTATGATTTTGTTGAGATGTACTGTACTCACTCCCGTCCTGACTGGACCTGTTGAAAATTTTACAGTGAATGATGAGGCTCTGGTGTCTATCCCTCTTGGTGCAGCATTAGACATCACTAGTGACTTGGACCTGCTAGCAGTTGATGGCACTTTCCTTAGACTAGGATGTCTTTACTTTTCTGGATCACTGTATTTAGATTTTGAGATGTTTTGGGATACATATTTATTTAGACACTTAGAATTCTGGATTTGTATCTCTGTGTTTCATTTCTGGATATTTAACTATCTATCTTCATCCTGTTCTACCTTAGTCGTGATTGAGTTATATTCTGTTATGTCACCCCCATTCGGGGAGTATAACTGTTTATTTACCCTTATCTGTTAGATGTTGTGACCTAGGACAGCGTTCTACCGCCGACACTGCGGCGTAGGCTGGACGTACCAACGTCTTGTGCCCTTTCTCCAGGGTGTGGGTCGTGATACGTCCTGCGATCATCCCTCTAGTATTGACCATCTTGGAGGTAGAAGTAAGCTGGATACTCGGAAACCGGCTCTAAATCTGGCCATACAAAACCAAAGAGGTTAGACCTCTAATAGCAAGTACCGCAAGGAAGCACGATATGAGGAATAAAACCAGTAATAGGGAACATAACAAATAGATCTCTACTGACTACTGGGATTCACATCATATCACGACATTTCGAACCAACTTCCCAACCAAACAAGGACAGAAGTTAGCCCGTCATGTCCTGACATTCAGATCATCTCAGTTAGTCATCAGAGTAGGTATAGTACACAAATAAATTAATTTGAACGGCCATAAAACTACTACGGCTTGCTACTGTGAGTTCTAAGTTATCCTGAAATTATGCAATAGAGATTCCTCAGTTCTTACTATGTGCAAGTAAGGCTAGTCTATCCAATCAATCAATTGCGCCAATAATGTATTTAAACGAGTCCCAGCGGGACGCCCGTCGTTAGTATACCATGTACGTTTTAAATAATATAAGCAGATACCGCTCCCTGCCCGTGTGGTAGATTTGTAGTATCTGTGGTAACCAGCCGGCCTGTCGGGCACTTAATAGTCCCAAAAGGGCTGCCATGTAAGAACTCGAAAATCTATCCTCTCCATGCAATCATTATTTTATTTAACTTAATAGCCTTTATGTTAAGCGAAATCCCATGCCGTGGATCATGGTCATTCAAATGAGTACTTTCATATGGGGTACGATATGCACAACTCTACAACGATACCCGTGCGGTTAGGTTGTAGGTCTTACATAGCGTAATACAACAATCAAAACTAACCACGGATTAATCATGCCTTGACCATAAAGTACACATGCTGCTTTTATAAAATAAATAAATAAATTAAAACCTGCATGTGTCTGTATACCAATATTCAGGATCAGCCAGTCGATTACAATAGCTCATGATATGAACGTGTCTCATTCATTTAATTCAATAAGACGACTAGCCAGTCTCTTAGTTCCAACTAGGAACACAAGATCAATTTACTAAATCAAGATAACAATCCCTGTTTATTAATGTTAAGAAAATAATTAATGTTAAAAAATGCCAAGTCAATCAATCAATGGTAATAAATGTCAATCAATGTCAATTTGAAACAAGAATTAGCCAAAGGCGTTATGGCCAGCTTTCATGCGGCTGGAAAATTATTGATTCATGCGGCCGAGAATGAATGGGTTACATGCGGCTGGACAAGGGTGATTCCATGCGGCCAGAATAGAATAGTCTCATGCGGCCAAATTAGCAAAGCCCTATTCAGCTAGAAACCAAAGGGGTCTCATGCGGCTACTGGCAACATACGCCCATGCGGCCAGGGGAAATTCCATGCGGCTGAATAGGTGCAAGCCTATACGCGGCTAAAAAGTCACGCGGCACCATGCGGCTGAGAATGACTGGCCTCATGCGGCTCGGGTTTCGAATTCATGCGGCTGTAAGCAACGCGCGCCCATGCGGCTGAGAAATATCTCATGCGGCTGTGGATGACTTGCGCCCCTGCGGCCAGAAAAAATTCTATGCGGCGGAATAGGTACAAGCCTATATGCGGATGATAAGTCATGCAGCGCCATGCGGCTGAGAATGATCAGCGTCATGCGGCTGTGGGATTGAATGCATATGCGGCTAGCTAAAACTCATGCAGCAGATAGGTCTCATGCGGCTGACTAAGCCCATGCGGCTAACTAAGCCCATGCGGCTAACTAAGCCCATGCGGCTAACTAAGACTTGCCGCATGAAAACTCATGCGGTTAAGCACTGTTCTTCTTCTCCACTTTTCCGAGAAGAAGAACCATGGGAAGCCATTGCTTCCAAGCTCCATAAATCCTTCAGTCCAAGCCCAAATCTGGACTTCCATAGGTCAAAATAGGGTAGAACAAAATTCTCTACAACATGGAACCATCAAAACTTATAAAATAACAAAGTTACTAGATCCAAACCTAAAAATCCGAAAATGCATTAAATTTAGATCTACATGAAATGAACCATGGAAATTGAAAATACTAAGTACTAAAGAGGCTTAAGATCAAGTAAGGAAGATGATGGAACAATAATAATGGAGATCCATCAAGAAGCAAGTTTGGCACTTGCCTTGGCTGCTGAAGAGTTTATGAGGAAGAAAAAATGTAAGAAGAGTAATGGTGAAGTAATGAAGAGAGAGAAAGGGGAATGGGGCTTTAAATGAAGGGGTGGTGGTAGGTGGGGGTTTGTTTCGGTTCATGATGAACCAACATACTTAATCCAATCCAAGCCGAACCCAAAGCATAGCTAAAGCAGAGTATAAAAGCAGGAAATAAAATGCAAAAATAAAATTGCAGGAAATTAATTAACATAAAATTAAAGGGGTTTAATTACAGAACAATACATGATAAATATTAAATAAATTTATTAAAGCAGTACATGCATTAAGAATACGTATTCTGGGAACGGAAAGTGACATCTCTACCCTACTTAGAAAAATTTCGTCCTCGGAATTTCAAATCCAAGCAGGATAGGAATATCAAAACTAAGCTAATCTAGGTACAAGAAACTTGAGCAAGCAATCATTCTTCAATATTAAACTAGCAGATAACATATCTATATTAACAATCTATGATATCAAGTAGTTCTATCCATAGGGTGACATGCATGAGGGTTTTAGACAATCAAGGTACACGGGAAGAAATATACCTTGTGAGTCAAACAGATGTGGATACCGTGATCGGATATCATCCTCACGTTCTTACGTTGACTCTCCTAATGAGTGATGACCCCAAGCAACCCGGACAAGGCTAATTGTTCGATTCTTGAGTATCTTCTCTCTTCGGTCCAAAATGGACACAGGCTGCTCCTCGTAAGACAAGTTGGTACCAACGACCAGCTCAGAATGATCAAGGATATGGCTTGGGTCCGATACATACCTTCGCAGCTGAGATACATGAAACACGTCATGCATCTCTCGTAACGAAGGTGGAAGGGACAAACGATAAGCAACATCGCCTACCCTATCAAGGATAACGAATGGTCCTACGTATCGCGGACTCAACTTCCCGCGAACGCCAAATCTAATGACCCCACGGGTAGGTGAGATCCGTAGAAACACGTGGTCCCCAATAGAAAACTCTAGCGGCCTACGATGCTGGTCCGCCCAATGACGATGTCGATCTTGCACAACTCAAAGTTGCTCTCTAATTCTCTTAACCAATTCAACTGTCTGGACAATCATTTTTGGGCCTAACATTTTTCTCTCCCCGATATCATCCCATGCTAGTGGCGACCTACACTTCTTACCATATAGTGCTTCAAATGGTGCCATCTGGATACTGGTTTGATAACTGTTGTTATATGAAAACTCAACTAAGTGCAAGTGGCTCTCCCAATGCCCTCCAAAATCTAGAGTGCAAGCTCGCAACATATCTTCTAAAGTCTGAATTGTCCTTTCTGATTGCCCGTCCGTCTGTGGATGGTAAGCCGTGCTAAATCTTAACTTGGTGTCCAGACTATGATGTAAGCTCTTCCAGAAATGTGATGTGTGTAGAAGCATAGAATTTTACAACCAGAAAACCCATGCGCCAGACACTACATGTGCCAGAACTCGGACAGAACACTTCACAGCAAAGTCAATAAGTATAGACATTTGAAGAAGGACTTTTATTTATATACAAAAGTCTATTACATGTCTAGAAAAGGTTGTACAAAGGAGAATTTCTACAAAGGAAAAATCCTAAGTCTATAGCCAGCGGCCACCATGCACCTCCAGATAGGCGCAGCAGTCACCATGCACCGCCAGTTAGGCGCAGCAGATACCATGCGCCTCCAACCAGGCGCATCCCACCATCTCCTCAGCAGCTCAGTTATGTACATCCAGCTCAGTTATGTGCATCCCTTCAGCAGCCCAGTTATGTGCCGCTCTTCCAGCCAGGCTTACCTGATAAGTGCTTCGACTAAACAAAGCATTTAACCCTCTGGCTGGAACCAAGGAAGAGAAGAGCACCGCAAATCTGTGGCCAGGGGAGGCTTCGAAAGAGCCTCCAAAGACCAGGGAAGACCGTAATCGAAATACGGCTAAAGGAGCAGCTTTCAACACAACCAGAGTGGGCGACACCCACTTTGAAGGAAGAAAGAGCCTAGTACCGCCATTCTGATCTACGGCTCTTCCGGAACAACGGAGACGAGGCCCGAACATCCCTATCTTTGGATGCAACAGGCACCTTCCGCCTGCCTCGGAAGCCCTCGACTCCGTCCTTTGGATGTAACAGTCACCTTCAAGTGCATCAACGACGACATGGCGTCTCATCTTCACCCTCGGGAACACTTCGTCAACAGAATGCACCCGAATACCCAAGTTCATGTTAGAGGTACGTGAGAGAGTGAGAAGCAAGCCTTCCCTCCATGCCACTATTTATAGGCCGGGCAGATCAAACCGACGCGCCAAGTGGATGGCTCTCCGAATTCCGTGCAATGAACTCACATTAAATGGATGAACCAGACGCCTCGACTTCAGCCAAACGGCTATTTAAAAGCACTCGAGAAGCGAAACAGCCGCATCATTAAAGACGTGTCGGATGCGCCCGCTGGGCAGCGCATCACACCCCTTCAAACACCAAGCGCCTCCCACAGATGCGCCCTGTACCGAGCGCATCACAGAGGATGCGCCCCTATACGTCCCCATACGCCTAGGGGAACGTCAACCAACGCGCCCATTCAGCTGTCCATCGAATGTCACCAACATTAAATGCTGAACTGACAGAGTTGGCAGCACGCCTCCCCAAGTCTGAACGGTTGATAGCTTTTGCAGAAAATGAAGCGACTACAACGTCAGCATCATCATGACTTTACCCCGACGGCTACTGCCACGTGGCCACCCAACCATCTGCATGTGCCTCAAAAGCTATGCACCTCAGAACCTTCACTGATCCCTAAAGACAAAAGAAGAGTCTCCAGTTGAAGCTTTGCATGCGCCTCAAAAGCTATGCGCCCCAGACTAATCTCTGATCCCGAAAGACAGAAGGAAAGTCGCTCGCATGCACCTCAAAAGCCATGCGCTCAGAACGGTTCGTGACTCCTAAAGGTCACGAGCCAAAATCTCATCATGCTTCCAATCCAAGGCACATCCCATCAAATCATCCCCCCATCAGATTCGAGATCTCCGAGCCATGTGTCGACGACACGTGTCCTTTGACTCAACTCATCCAAGATTTCAACAACAGAAAGATCTTCTCCTCTGCTACGTGCCTGCTCACAACAGCAGTATGAAGAATTCAACCCCTCGAGTAGGGCGCATCATCCATGCGCCTCCATCAGCAATCTCCACGTGGCGTCCCCACGTACCGGCGCATCCTACATATGTGCGCATGAGCAGCCAACCTGCCCAGCTATAAATAGAGGGATCATTTTCTTCTTCTAGACACATATACGGACAACGTACAGAATCCACAGCGAACATACAGAGAATCACCAGAGAGGCAGAGACAGACACTCAACGTCTTTCTCCTCTCGGCAAGCTCCAGCACCCAGAGCAATCTACACCTTCAGAGAACCGATAACCGTCGTCAGCCCGTCAACGGAGTCAACGCATTACCACTCGCTCCATTGGCACTAAGGACCCAGCTTAAACAAAAGTATACTCCTAGGACTACATCTAAGTCCTATATTGTAACATTGTTCTGTTTGTATTAAAGTTTTCAATCAAACAATTTTAATGGCAAACAAGCTGACGACTCTGCTGGGGACCTCTTTCTCCTCTTCCGAAAAAGTCGTGTCACAGGCCGACGAAGTGAAGGTGGGCTCCTCCCACAAGATGCTGGTCGTGCGCCTCAATCAACAAGCGTACGAGGAGTTCATTTCTGAAGGAAGTGCGAGTCCTTCGAAGCGGCTGCCGAAGCCGAAGAAGACCCGCCGTGTCTGGGTGCGCAAGGTCGACGCCTCGGGCACCACCGCTGAAGGGAATGCGCCAATCCAGCCCTCCCATCCTGCTGACGTTCTCAGCAACCAAGGTACGCCCGCTGATGCAGCGCATCTCTCGGGGAAGCGTGCAGCTGACCACGTTCCCCAGCCATCTCCCTCTCAGACGAGGAAGATGCGTCGACGGAGCAGGGGCGCAGCCAATGCTCCGCGTATCACCTCTGATGCGCCACAAAAAGTCTCTGTCTTTGACAGACTCACTCGCTGTAATGGCGAAGAGAATTTGGATGCTGAGTACTAAACGCCCCAGCGGGCTAGTACAAAGAAATCCAAGGCGGCACGGGCCATGCGCCACAAACGTGCTATGCCAGCAGCAGGCCAGAGGCACGCGCTCACAATCACGCGCGCTGCTGATGGCAAGCTGTACAAGGTCGAATCAGGTGCCTCTGCACCAAAATCGAATCGACCTTCAAAGTCCTCATCTCACCTGGGCGCATCTACTGCGTGCACAACCAGGTCGAGTGAGGCAAATTCAGTGGTCTTGAACTCCTGCGCCCCCTCTGGTTGTGCGTTTGAGGTCCGTTCAAGTCACTTCAAATGTTGTGGTTCCCCCACTACTGATCGTGATGCCTGCTTGGTATTAGATCAGCGGGCGCAGTACTCACCTGTCTACCCCGGCGTTTGGCCTTGCCATGCGCCTGAAGGGGGTGTGAAGGTAGCACTCTCCTCCAACGACCTGCGTAATGTGATCACTCACAAGCGCCGGTCAGGAGAGTCGACCAACAGGCACGATGCGCCTCTCACGGGGCATACTTGTGCGGTGGTCACCATCAACTGCTGTTGCAAGACAGCAGTAGCACCAAGGCAGTCAGTCTTCCAGCGGCCGCAATCATCGATACCCCTCCGACATCGCCTCGGGATGAAGGTGTCAACGGAAGAGGAGCCAAGGGTTGCCTCATGCAACGTGATCTCCAACTCCTCGTTAGTCCGGAAGATGACTGGCAATTCCTCGTCTTCATCCAAAAGCCAGCCGAGGAAAACCAAGGCAGCTGTCTCGACCTCTGGAGTGTTCGAAGGCACTCGGTCGAAGAAGAAGTTCTTGGAGGAAGCTGGGGATAGTCAGACCCTTGTTGAGCCTCCTTTCGAAGACGAAGATGTCCAAAGCACAGCTGCGGTGGATCCTCGAGGCCAAGTCAGCCTCCCAGAAGCCCCTCAAAACGAGGATGTCCTCCAGGACACGGCTGGGGGTAGAGACGAAGAGGCCCTTCAAGACAGAGCTGAGGACAATCAGGCCCTTGCAGATGCGCCCGTCGAGAACGACCTCCAGAATATGGCTGGGGGTGGCCAAGGTGAAACACCAGGAGAGGTGACTCCCCCACATGAAAGTGAGGCCGAGAGCGAAGCCTCAACCAATCCATCCACTCCCGGCCGTGTCATGACAGTATACATGACTGGGGGTGATTCTGAGTCGGATGCGTCGCCGCAGGACATTGTCCAGCGCATAGACTCATTAGAGGGAGGACTTAAAACCCTCTCTGCCTCTATGCAAGCACTGACTCAAGCAGTATTTGATATCCGGTCGGCCTTGACCAGAACACCTTCAACCGGTCCCGACCCAGGAGCCAATGGGGATTCGAGTGTACCTCTTCAACGGGCACCCTCAGACACAGAAGCACCCCGGACGTCGGAGCCCTCAAACGCTCCACTCCAGAATGTACCACCTTCCCCGACTCCTAGCTCCACGGAGGATGTGGTCGAAATGATCAAGGACTTGCGGGAGCGCTTCGAGTCCAAAAACAGACAAGAGGAGCGCCAGAAGATGGGCATTCCCAGCCTTATCCCCTCGAGTGGAACAAGGTGGTTTATCCTCCAAAATATAAACCACAAACACTCACGCCGTACGACGGGAAGGACTCTCCGCGTTGGTACCTGACATATTTCCAGTCACAGACGGGGCATCTTTCAAAGGAGGACGCGCTCCTCACCAGCATCTTTGTTGGGGCCCTAAAAGGGGTGGCGTATGACTGGTACTGCAGCCTCCCCGACAATTCTATATCGTCCTTCGACGACTTGACACGCCTCTTTCTCGATCGCTTCTACGATGGCGGAAAGGACTTGACGATGGCATCTCTCATAGAGATACGCCAGAAGGAGAAAGAAACAGTTCGGGTGTTCATCGAACGCTTCCGACAGGCCTACTTCAGGCTACCTCCGGGCATGCCAGAACATGCGCTCCTTTCCTCTTGCAGCATGAACATGCTGCCTGCAGTGAAGCTCTGGCTCAACTCTACTCCCCCTTCCGACTGGAGCTCCCTGATCATCGAAGCTGAAGCCGCAGAAAAGAAGACGGCCAATGCACGTCTTCTGGGTGTCAGCTTCCCCGCCTTTGATGATAAGGGGAAAAGGTCAGCAGCCAACAAATCCGGACGAGAAACAAAGGGGAAACAGGCATTAACTGTTAATGTCTCGAAAGGCGCATCTGCGCCTACTCAGAAGCCTCCACTGGCACCGAGACCCAAGGAGGTGTATTCATTCAATGACGAAGACACCTTGCAACTCTTTAAAATACTGAAGCAGGGTGACAAGATCAAGCTCCCGGACCCAAAGCGGCCCGATGAAGTCGGGAAAGTGGACAACCCGAGGTACTGTCACTACCATCGGTTTGTCGGATACCCGACCAAGGACTGCTACGTCCTCAAGAATTACATCCAGCGCATGATCAATGCCGATGTAATCTCCATCGACTATGAAGAGAAGACGGTGTCAGCCAATGTGGTGTCACTTCAGTTCGGCACCTTGTCGCCGACCACCACACAAGATGGCGTCCTCCCCATCCCTAAGGCGACAATGGAGGTGGTGAACTTGCCACCTACCCGTGATAATGCGAGTGGACTCATCCCACTCACCACATCTCGAGGAAAGGTCCTCTGGGTTCACCCCGACCTCGTCTCCGAGGTGACTCAACTGGAGGTACGCTCTACCTCCAAATCAAAAGGCAGGAAGATCAAGTCTTGCCGCACGGTCTCTTCTTCAACGGAAGAGGCACTTCCAGTGCAGACGCGCGCACAACAGAACGCCCAGCCCGGCGAAACTGCCGCCGAGGTGGTGCCTCCTGGCACCATCCCTGAGGAGGGCCCATCTAAACCCTCAGCAGCCAATAAGCAGAAGCAGGTGGAGGCCCGTTTTGACAGACCTCTACGGAAGGAGAATGCTTCGGGGCTAGCCAAGCCCCACAACTTTGACATACTGGCACAACTGGCCAGTACTCCTGCACGCCTGTCTTTGTTTGAGCTCCTGCGTCTTTCCAAAGACTCCCGAGAAGCTCTCTGCGAAGCTCTGAAGGACGCTGAATCCTTTCTCAGTCAGGTCAAGCAGCCTGAAGACCTTCCAGCTACTTGTGCGCACTGTCATTGTGCGGATGAAGTTATCCCAAACATAACTTTCACCCAATAAGACATGCTGCTCAAGCACCACCGACATAACCGACCGCTGTATTACACAGGGTACATCGGTTCAGTCAAGGTGAGCCGGATTCAGATCGATCCGGGGTCTTCCCTCAGCATCATCCCGAAGGCGCTGCTATCAAAACTGGGGATCCTAATGTACCGGCTGGTACCCTCCAACACAACCATCAGTGGCTTCAACGCTAGCAAAAGCGAGCCACTGGGCAAGATCCGACTGAAGTGTCACATCGACAACCTCAAAACTGAGGTGACTTGTTATGTGGTGGATGCCGAGGTCAACTACAACATCCTGCTCGGCCGACCATGGTTACATGAGTACATGGTGGTGCCTTCCATGCTCCACCAATGCATGAAATATGTATCCACCAACGGCGTCATCCGGACGAAGTTCGCAGACATCGATCCTTTCAAAGGGATTGAAGCCTACTTCACCGATTCCGACTTGTATAAGCCACTTGACGAGGAGGAAGCCAACGATGCTGATGATGTGGCAGAGACGGCAACTGAGCCGGACATGGAGCCTGAGATGACTCCAGACGCCCCTTTGAAGATCCGACTGAAGGGCAAACCACCCCAGAAGGTGCCTCCAATGAGCATCAAACTATCAGGGAAAGCACCGACTCCTGAGGCTCCCCTAAAGATACGCCTCAAGGGAAAGCTGCCTCAACCATCGACTCCCCTGGTGGCAAAATTACAGGGGAAGGCACCACTCACAGAAAGCGCAGTTGAGGCACCTCTGAAGGTGCGTCTTAAGGACAAGCCCCCGCAGTCATCCAAGATGCCAGAGGGGGCTCACATAACCCTCTCAGACCCCAAAGACAAAGCTGTGGTGGATTCTCCTGATCCGACCCCAGTGCTTACAGATGAGGAGCTTGGCGAATATATCTCTGCTGATATAGATGCACCCTCCTTAGACAATGTAATCCCACGGGATAAAATCTCGTACTTCATCAATAATAGAGTGTCTTTTAATTATTCTTGTCTTCCACATTGGAATGCCATGTATACATTAGATAACGCTCTACGGTCGTTACAAACACAAATAACAACCGTCCATCATGTAAATCGAGTAGTCCCGTCTCAAGGAGTCTGTTTCATAGCCCCTCCACGAAGCCAAGACGAAGGATCCATCATTTTGGGCAAAGTCGAGCATCATCAAGACCTCCTGCCACTCGAGCCAGAACCTGATACCGGCAGAGTACAAGTCTATCGGTACACGGATATGGTAAAACACATCATCCAAAAGACGGGCTACGACCTAAAAAGCAACAAAGGCCTAAACTACGGCAAGGGTCGACGTCTCCGTCTCCGGCTTCCAACACCCAAAGGAAAGCCGCAAGACTACTACAACAAAACTCGACGGGGGTTAGGCTATGTCACGTCGCCATCAACTCCAGAGAGCTCAAACGCAGAAGACGTAGAACATTCCCACTTGTCCGAAGCATCGACTTGGGATTTCGATACCAGTATCGGATCAGTCTTCAGGAAAGTGCTGTCAGCTAACATGACGTCAGCATAACCTCAAAAAGGCGAAGACCAAGCGCCAGAACCCTTCGAAGAAGAACCCTGGGCTCAATGCCTAGGAGAACAATGGGAGTCTCATTTTGAGTTACGTGAACCTCCCACCGAAGACGAAGTCGAGCAGATCGACCTCGGGGACGGATATTCTTCCAAACCTATCTTCATCAGTAAAAGCCTAGAGGGAGAAGACCGAGAGTCTCTAATCCAGCTGGCTAAAGAGTATATCGACGTCTTTGCCTGGAGCTATGAAGACATGTCGGGACTCGATCTACAGATCGCAATACATAGGTTGAACATTTTACCTGATGCCAAACCTATCAAACAACAACAGCGATGTTTCCGTTCGGACATTATGAATGCCATCGATCAGGAGGTGGACAAACTCTTGACCAGCGGCTTCATCCGTGAGGAACAGCACCCAGTTTGGGTAGCCAACGTCGTACCTGTCACCAAGAAGAATGAGAAGATACGAGTCTGTATCGACTTCAGGGACCTCAACTCTGCTTGCCCAAAGGACGAATTCCCGCTTCTAATCCCCGATGTGATGATTGACAACACATATGGCTTTGAACGCATGTCCATCATGGACGGGTATTCAGGCTACAATCAAATCAAGATGTTCCCCGATGACGCAAAACACACGTCATTCAGGACTCCGAAGGGTGTTTTCTGCTACACAGTAATGCCTTTCGGCTTGAAAAACGTCGGTACAACATACCAACGAGCTATGAGCACCATATTCCGTCAACATCTTCGCAAGACAGTCGAATGCTATGTTGACGACATCGCAGTCAAGAGCCGCCTCAAAGGAGATCACCTACAGGATCTGAAGACAGTCTTCGATCTCATGCGGGCACATCAACTCAAAATGAACCGCGCTAAATCTTTCCTGGGGGTTTCTAGCGGCAAATTCTTGGGCTTTGTCATCACGGCGAAAGGCATTCATGTCGATCCCGAGAAGACCAAAGCCATCCTCAACATGGACCCTCCGAAGAATCTTCGAGAACTTCGGGGCTTACAGGGACGTCTGGCATACATCCGGAGGTTCATAGCAAACCTCTCCGGTAAATGTCAACCCTTTACTCAGCTCATGAAGAAGGGAGTCTCTTATGTCTGGACAGAGGAGTGCCAAAAGGCTTTCGACGACATCAAAGCCTACTTGACGAGCCTACCAGTCCTGGTGGCACCTGTCGCCGGCAAACCATTTCTCCTCTACGTCCGTGCCATAGATCATTCTCTTGGTGCTCTACTGGCTCAAAATAGCGATACAGGCTATGAGCAAGCAATCTACTACCTCAGTCGAACGCTCATCGGGGCCGAACACCGGTACAACCTCGTTGAAAAGGAGTGCTTGGCTTTGGTGTTTGCCATCCAGAAGACTCGTCATTATGTCTCGGACCAGACAATTTATGTCATTTCTCGAGTCAATCCGCTCAGAGTCCTCATGACGAAGCCAGGATCATTGAACTCCCGGCTGGCCACATGGGCGATCTTGCTAACACCGTATAATATGGTGTTTGTCCCCCAAAAAGCTGTTAAAGGTCAAGCTCTGGCTGACTTTTTAGCTGCACACCCCATTCCATAATCCTCAAAACTCTATGAAGACATCCCGGATGAGGTCCAAGAATCCAACGTCACCGAAGGAAGCTCCGTTTGGCGGATATTTTTTATGGCGCTTCAAGAACAAGCCCCAAAGGCCAATCATCGCAGGAGTGGGGGTAGTCTTAGTCTCCTCCGATCAGTTGGTCATCCAGCATGCTTACTCCCTTTCGAAACCGTGCTCCAACAATGTTGCCGAGTACAACGCACTCATCATGGGACTCCAACTCGCACAACAGCTGGAGGTAGACCATCTGGAAGCCTACGGTGATTCTAAACTCGTCGTGAACCAGATTCGGGGGCAATACGAGGTTCGCCATGAAGATCTGATCCCTTACCTTGAAGTTGCATTGAACATCATTTCAACCTTCACCGGGTTCTTCATCGAACACGTATCTCGTCTACAAAACTTGGAGGGTGACGCTCTGGCTGGCCTCGCAGCCTCATTGGCAGCGCCCCTTGGGACTCAACACTATGTCACGGTAACTGACCGAGACTTGGTTTATCCTAGAAACAATCTATGCTTGCGAGTGGCTCACGCCTTGCCGACGAACACTGGTGTTAATGTCCGAGACTGGAGGTTCCCGTTCATCGACTTCGCTGTCTACGGAATCCTTCCAGAGGACCCGAAGGAAGCCATCTCAGTCAAAAGACGCTCTCTTCGATTCTACTACGATACAGCTACCAAAATGCTGTACCGACGCTCCTTCGATGGGCTCCTCCTTCGATGCCTGTCCAACGAAGAAGCAGCCGAAGCTCTTCGAGAAGCTCATGACGGAACTTGCGGAGCTCATCAACCCGGTCCTAAGTTGCAGGATCGACTGCGACGTATGGGCTATTACTGGCCAACCATGGCCGTCGACGTTGTTGAATATGCTAAGAAGTGTCACGCGTACCAACTTCATGCAGACTTCATACATACACCGTCTGAACCACTACATCCTACGGTTGCCTCCTGGCCCTTTGAAGCCTGGGGCATGGGCATTGTGGGACCAATCACCCCTCCTTCATCAAGAGGACACCACTTCATCCTGGCCATCACCGATTACTTCTCCAAATGGGCAGAAGCAGTCCCACTGGCGGAAGTAAAGAGCTCCAGGGTGGTCAGCTTTATCAAATACCGTGTCATTTACCGTTTCGGATTACCCCGGCGGATCATTTATGACAATGGTCCTCAGTTTATCAGCCACATTTTTAGCAGGTTCTGTGACAAGAATCGTATTTAAAATGTGGCATCCACCGCCTACAATCCGACAGCAAACGGATTGGCCGAGGCGTTCAACAAAACTATCGTTAGGCTGCTCAAAAAGGTCGTGTCATCCAACAAACACGACTGGGACAAAAAGCTTGGCGAATGCCTTTGGGCCTAACGCACAACGGTACGGACCCAACAGACAACACACCATTCTTCCTGGTCTACGGGAGCGAAGCGGTACTGCCTCTCGAGATCCAGATACCCTCACTCCGTGTAGCAATAACAAACAAACTCACAGAAGAGGACAATCAACGTCGTCGTCTGCGGGAACTGGAGGCACTCGATGAGAAGCGTCTCCTGGCTCAACAACGCATCGAACTCTACCAAGCCCGTATATCACAGGCTTTCAACAAGAAGGTCAAACAGAGGACTTTCCAAGTTGGCGACCTGGTCCTAGCAGTCAGAAGGCCAATGGTGTTAACTCACAAGACACCAGGAAAGTTCGAGCCCAAGTGGGAAGGACCTTTCATCATTGAGACGGTATACTCGAACGGTGCTTACCGCCTCGCCAAACCCAATGGGGACTTGTTCATGATGCCCATCAACGGCAAGTTCCTAAAGAAGTACTATTCTTGATCCTTCAGACATGTGCTTTTCCAAAGGGGATCTGTGGGCCCAATCATCGGGGCTCACACACAATCTCCTTCCACAAACTCATACACTTCTGGAACCCAGCTGTTCCGTGGCATCCTTCAGTAGAAAGACAACCACGTCCACATCACCTTTGAGTTGTTCCTCTACACCCTACAAAGCGGAATCTTACACTACGTAAGCCGACGCTACCCTTCATGTTTACCACGTCCACATTACCTCTGAGTAAACATCTCGTACAAACAACTCCTGCATTGTCGTACATTGATCGCAGAACTTCCACGTCCACATCACCTCTGAGTTGTTCAGCGTATCCCCCAGGATCATTCCTACCACGTCCATAATACCTCTGAGTAGGAAGATTCTATCATTTTGAACCCAATGATTGCCATGTCCACATCACCTCTGAGCAAACATGTTGGTTCCTTCAAACTTATTATCTGTACCTAAAAACTAAGGTGCGCAAAAGATAATAGGTCCACACAAATCATCAAGTTCATAATAACAAAAATGAACACATCACAAAAAAGGTTGTGTGCTTCCTTATTTTCTAAAAAAAGAGAGAGTACAGAACTACACTATCCTCCAGCAAAGGTTGCAAAAGAACATAAAAAATGGAGAAGCTACAGGCCCTGAACCTCTCCAGGGTGGGCTGAGAGCTCTCTGACTCGACATCTTAAGTCGGCTGTACGGGTCTCCACAGTCGCCAGGACTCGACGCTCAGCTTCTTGACGTATCAATTCAACAGCCTCAGCGGAAGTTTCGCTCTCATGCTTCTCATCAAGCTGTTGTCGCTGCTGAGCCAAGGCAAGAGTCCGCTGAGTAAAAGTTGCTTCCTCCTGCTTGAATGTTGCGTGTTCAGCCCGGACACGTTCGGCATCTAATTGGAGTCGGGCCCGTTGGTCCTCAAGGCGGCGCATCTGGGTGTTGATCTCTGCGATGTTAGCATCCAACGCAGCTCGCGTTTCTATCGTCTTCTTCATGGACTGAGACAACTGCTCTACCGCAGCCTCAGTCTCATCCATCTTGTGCTCCCAAATGCCCACAGTGGCCTGGTAGAAAGACTCGATCTCGGCAATCAACTTCCTCTTCTCCGTATCTATCAGGACGGAGAGGTCATTGCGCTGGATGCGCTGAAGTTTCGTAAGCCGCTCGTCCAGCTCGATCACCGAAGCCTCCAGAATTTCGGCCATATGGTCGTGGCCTTGGTGAACGCAGATCAGCTCGATACAGGGCATTGCCAGAGTTCTTGCCGTCGTAAAGCTCCCGTTGGCATCCATCACCGCAGATACAACCCTCTGCAGTATTTTGTACACCCCCTCGATGACGAATTTCACATATTCGTCTGCGTCCGCCAGTACCTGCGGCGTCATAGCAGGAGTTGGAGGAGCTACTATAGTTAGCGGACCGGAAGAAGATCCGCCAACCTCAACCTGCGAGGCTTGAACCTCGGCATCAATAGGCTCTTCATCAACAGGGGCTGGACTGCTAGCCCGAGGAGCCGAAGGAACAGAGGAAGCCCGCACAGGCGTCGAGATAGTACCCCAAGTAGAAGGAGTAACAGAGCGTTCCACACCCTTACCCTTCTCAAGCCCGGAGGAACCACCGACGTCAACGGCCACCTCTTCTACCCCCAACGTTCTATCAACAGCCGGTACCTTCCCTGGCAGAATGGGGGGACCATCATTTGCCTCTTGACCCACCTCAGCGGTCATGATTGGCAGACGGGCCTCGTCATCAAATTCCTCTACAGGGACAGAATCTGTCGCTACCTCCTGATCGGTAGCCACCTGAACTTCCACGGTTGAAACTGGGGTAGGACTCGGCAATGATATAGCCAACCTCCCCTCATCATGACAAGGAGGGGAATCAACCCTCTCCTCTGTCCCAACCATATATGTTGCCCCCGCAACAGACTCTTGCAGCTCTGGAGCAACGTCATCCGAAGGCGACGAACTCCAATCCACCTCATCATCAGGATGCCTCGAGTCCGTAGGACCCTCAACGTCCAAGGCCTCCCCGGCAGACTGTACCTTCCCGAAATTTGTTGTAACCTCAAAGACAGGAGATACTAAAACCTCCGCAGGAACATCTTCGGGACCCTCCTCCACGGGAGACATTATCATCGATGGAATGCGCTCATCAGAAGAGCCTGCCACCTCCTTCGGTTTACTAGCACCCGGTTTTGAAACACGGGACTTCTTCTTCGACGATCCCTACAAGAAGAAAAGCATAAGTCACCACAATGACAAAATGAATTAGAATTACGGAGCACTCCTTACCTCAGCAGGAACTGATCCCGTTGGCGTTACGAGTGGCGCTTCCGTAACCTTTGGAGTCGACGTCTTCCTCGACCTTGTCGGTACAGAAGAACCAGCTTCTGTGTCAGCCCGCCTCTTCCCAACAGACGGGTCTCTCACTGGTGCTATAGCAGCAGCCCGATATCCCGCCAACTCTGGTGGACGATATGATCGGGCTGCCATCAACATATTCGCCGTGGCCTCCAGCTGAGTTCCAATGATGAAACTAGTCTCCCTGTCATAACCAGGAGATGCAGCATTCATAATACAATACAGCTTGGCGGCCGGATATAGGATCTGCGACCGAGGGTTGCGAACTGGCGTAGTAAAATTAACACTAGTGCATCCAGCGTTATAATACTGCCAGCCTCGGGCTCTATCCAGCAAACTTTCGATGAAGCCTAGACTGCTACTGGGATTCCGCAACATTAGCTGGGTATAGCCAAATTGACGAGCAAATCGGCTTGGCAGATATGGCTCCAGATAACATCTATTCTGGTTGCAGTAGACCAGGTGAGAAGGCCGGATACTTTGCAACCAACGAAAACTCCATTTCGGCAAAGTGACCGCATCTTCGCTAGAGTCAACTAAATCTTGGTCGGCATCGAAATCTTTGAAGATCGGGCCAACCTTGACAATCTCCCACCCCTGAAGGTAGGACAAGACTCTCCTGCAAACGGGGACGCCAGTGTATAACCACTTCCTCTTGTAGAAGCGGCGGATGAAGGCATCCCCTTCAACATGATCCTCCTCCGGACCGGGACTCATCACGTTCGGATGATGCAAAATCAGCCATCCCATAAGATAATGGAAAGACAGCTCGGCCCGGGGAAAGTTGTCATTGTTACCTTTCTCGTAGATCGCATCATCAGCAAAAGACCTCAAACCGCGCAACAGGTTGCACACCATCGCGGGGAGGAGAGCTAAGGGTCGTCCAAAAGCCAACTTCACGGCAGGCAAAATGAAATTCCGATGTACCCTCTCTACGGCACCGGATCCACCTGCAAACACGCAATCCCGGAGCCATATCATCAAGTAGGCCGTCAACACTGCCTTAGATGACATCCGGTGCCCACAGTGCCAGAAGCAGCTATATGTATCCTTGCCGCTCTCATCCGAACGTGGGGTCCTCTCGTCCAGCCGACTTATTTCAGAAGTCACCTCGGCGGGCTTCAGTCCCTGTGGAGTCGCAAACCGGATCCTCGAAGGATTCGCCAAATCCTGCTTAAAGACATAGTCCCTCCAAGCAGTCACATGAGGCTGGGTCTTGCCCTTATCCCTCCGGTGCATCAGATAATGGTGGCTCGTCACCTCTTTGAATACAGCCATCATCTCCGGGTCCTTATCTTCCAGAACCTGGATCTCCTCATTTGGCGGGAAATATTCCTCGTACGGCTCTGAGCCCCAAGGAAGCTTAGACACTTCGTACATCTCATGGAGAGCCAACCCCAACTCTCCCACCGGAGTAAAAAAGCTGCCAGTATGGGCATTGAATAATTCCAAGTACGCAAGGAACATAGGCTTATTGAGATCCACGCCTGCCTGCGTGGCCCGAATGGCGGCTGTCAGCCCGATCTCCTTAAGCTCAACTTTGAACCTTGAAAGCACCCAAGTGGTCAACTCGTCCCACCTCGGAATGTAGTGACACCAACCTTCGACTCTAAAGCCACCTGTCGGGTACATGACCTTCGCTGTCAGCATCCAATTTGCAAAGGTGGGGCACTGAAGGGAAACGTGTCATTTGGGACTTCACTGTAGAGGCTCCCAGGACGCAAGGTTCGGTAACTGAACGAGGAACCGGCTCGAGAAGCAGCCAAAGTATCTCACTGGTTCGAGGTGGCGTCGATTGAAAGGATACCTCCCAAGGCCCCTCCTTGAGAAGGAGTAAGTTCTCAACTCATCCTTCTCTTCGAAGCTAAACGATAAAAGGCCGTCAGCGGCAACTGGCGGTCAACCTGCCGCATGTATAGAACCATGCCTTTGGCAGAAAAGAACCAGTCTTCTTTGATCTTCAGTATCTTCGCTTCAGAAGAGACTAGTCGGTCGCCAAACAAAAAGACAGGTTTTAAGAAATACACATCTTCAGATTCAGCAGACTTCAGTTTACCACTCTCCATCATACTCTGGAGGAAAAGTGGCAACTGGTTCTGGATTTGCAGCATTCTCTTCCGGGGTTGGTTCTGTAAGATAACATCCTTTGCAGGGTTGATCACCGTCTCATCAAAATCAACTCCCATTTGGCAAAGAGAAGCATCCAGGAGGACCTCATTTAACAAAAGGATCGTTATCGACACTGGCACAACAAAAGTGGAAGTCAGGCAAAAAGACAAAAAGTGTCAAATAGATTGGCGCATCATCAGGGCGTAAACCCATGCGCGTCAGCTTCAGCGCATCACCCATGCGCGTCAGAATTGGAGCTTCGGCGCATCATCAGGGAGTAAACCCATGCGCGTCAGCTTCGGCGCATCATCAGGGTTTAAACCCATGCGCGTCAGCGGTAGAGCCTCGGCGCATCATCAGGGTACAAAACCCATGCGCGTCAGCAACTAAAACTACGGTGCATGATAAAGGCCCGAGCCTATGCACGTCGGCAGGAAAGATATGTTGGCAAATAAGAACGGCAGAGGACAATAAAGCTCACCGACTACCGCCGGCCGAACTTCGACAGGCGGGCAGGGAATGTCACTCACGACAGCCTCTACAGGCTCCTTTGCTTTTTCCTTCCCCTTGCCAGCACCGCCGCGAGGAGTCTTGGGAGCCATTTTCTCAAAAAAGGAAAAGTTAGGCTCTAAATAAAGCAAAGGCACAGAGCAGAAGAACTCTCTCTCTCTCTCCATCTCTCACATATTTATACGCCGTGGTCGCACGCGTGAACCGATGACGAGTGATCTCAGCCGTCGCCTCGGGTCCTGTGAAGATAACAGCAGATAAAACCAAAAGATCATCATTAATCTTTTCGGTTACCAAGGCATCATCATATGCATTAACTGAGAGGAGCATGCGCCCGAACAGGCATGCGCCCAACCATCAGGCGCCCTGACCTCCATGCTTCTTGTTCAAAGTATTCCAAAACTTATTCAAAAGTTTTGAAAACTTTGAAGGGGGTCTTGTAGAAGAATAGAATTTCACAACCAGAAAACCCATGCGCCAGACACTACATGCGCCAGAACTCGGACAGAACACTTCACAGCAAAGTCAATAAGTATAGACATTTGAAGAAGGACTTTTATTTATATACAAAAGTCTATTACATGTCTAGAAAAGGTTGTACAAAGGAGAATTTCTACAAAGGAAAAATCCTAAGTCTACAGCCAGCGGCCACCATGCGCCTCCAGATAGGCGCAACAGTCACCATGCGCCGCCAGTTAGGCGCAGCAGATACCATGCGCCTCCATCCAGGCGCATCCCACCATCTCCTCAACAGCTTAGTTATGTGCATCCAGCTCAGTTATGTGCATCCCTTCAGCAGCCCAGTTATGTGCCGCTCTTCCAGCCAGGCTCACCTGATAAGTGCTTCGACTAAACAAAGAATTTAACCCTCTGGCTGAAACCAAGGAAGAGAAGAGCACCGCAAATTTGTGGCCAGGGGAGGCTTCGAAAGAGCCTCCAAAGACCAGGGAAGACCGTAATCGAAATACGGCTAAAGGAGCAGCTTTCAACACAACCAAAGTGGGCGACACCCACTTTGAAGGAAGAAAAAGCCTAGCATCGCCATTCCGATCTACGGCTCTTCCGGAACAACGGAGACGAGGCCCGAACATCCCTATCTTTGGATGCAACAGGCACCTTCCGCCTGCCTCGGAAGCCCTCGACTCCGTCCTTTGGATGTAACAGTCACCTTCAAGTGCATGAACGACGACATGGCGTCTCATCTTCACCCTCGGGAACACTTCGTCAACAGAATGCACCCGAATACCCAAGTTCATATTGGAGGTACGTGAGAGAGTGAGAAGTAAGCTTTCTCTCCATGCCACTATTTATAGGCCGGGCAGATCAAACCCACGCGCCAAGTGGATGGCTCTCCGAATTCCGTGCAATGAACTCACATTAAATGGATGAACCAGACGCCTCGACTTCAGCCAAACGGCTATTTAAAAGCACTCGAGAAGCGAAACAGCCGCATCATTAAAGACGTGTCGGATGCGCCCGCTGGACAGCGTATCACACCCCTTCAAACACCAAGCGCCTCCTACAGATGCGCCCTGTACCGAGCGTATCACAGAGGATGCGCCCCCATACGTCCCCATACGCCTAGGGGAACGTCAACCAACGCACCCACTCAGCTGTCCATCGAATATCACCAACATTAAATGCTGAACTGACAGAGTTGGCAGCACGCCTCCCCAAGTCTGAATGGTTGACAGCTTTTGCAGAAAACGAAGCGTCCACAACGTCAGCATCATCATGACTTTACCCCGACAGCTACTGCCACGTGGCCACCCAATCATCCGCATGCGCCTCAAAAGCTATGCGTCTCAGAACCTTCACTGATCCCTAAAAACAAAAGAAGAGTCTCCAGTTGAAGCTTTGCATGCGCCTCAAAAGCCATGTGCCCCAGACTAATCTCTGATCCCGAAAGACAGAAGGAAAGTCGCTCGCATGCGCCTCAAAAGCCATGCGCCCAGAATGGTTCGTGACTCCTAAAGGTCACGAGCCAAAATCTCATCATACGCCCAATCCAAGGCGCATCCCATCAAATCATCCCCCCATCAGATCCGAGATCTCCGAGCCATGAGTCGACGACACGTGTCCTTTGACTCAACTCATCCAAGATTTCAGCAACAGAAAGATCTTCTCCTCTGCTACGTGCCGGCTCACAACAGCAGTATGAAGAATTCAACCCCTCGAGTAGGGCGCATCATCCATGCGCCTCCATCAGTAATCTCTACGTGGCATCCCCACGTACCGGCGCATCCTACATATGCGCGTATGAGTAGCCAACCTGCCCAGCTATAAATAGAGGGATCATTTCTTTCTTCCATACACATATACGGACAACGTACAGAATCCACAACGAACATACAGAGAATCACCTGAGAGGCAGAGACAGACACTCAACGTCTTCCTCCTTTCGGCAAGCTCCAGCACCCAGAGCAATCTACACCTTCAGAGAATCGATAACCGTCGTCAGCCCGTCAACGGAGTCAACGTATTACCACTCGCTCCATTGGCACTAAGGACCCATCTTAAATAAAAGAGTACTCCTAGGACTACATCTAAGTCCTATATTGTAACACTGTTCTGTTTGTATTAAAGTTTTCAATCAAGCAATTTTAATGGCAAACAATGTGAAACGGGTATCTCTGTCTGACACAATACTGACAGGGACTCCATGCTGCCTGACTATCTATTGCATATACAACTCTGCATAATTTTCTATAGATTGCCCTACTCTGAAAGAAAAAAAGTGTGCTACCTTTGTAAGCCGGTCCACTATCACCCAAATAGCATCTTTACCACTTGGCGATCTCGGTAAACCGGTCATAAAGTCTATTGTGATGTGCTCCCACTTTCATTCCGGAATAGGAAGCGGTTGCAATAATCCAGCTGGCCTCTGCTGCTCTGCTTTCACTTGCTGACATATCAAGCAACGGGAAACAAATCTAGCTATCTCCCTCTTCATCCCGTTCCACCAGAAGTGCTGCTTGATATCTTGGTACATCTTGGTCCCTCCAGAATGTATAGAATACTAGGAGCTGTGAGCTTCTGCCATAACTTCCTGTCTGATATCTCTACTAGGTACACATAGACGTGATCCGAACCTAAGTGTACCGTCTTCGTGGATTTGCATCTCCTTCCTGAGCCCTGACTCACACTCTGCTCTAAGCTTCTGAATCCTTGGATTCTGTGCCTGAGCTGCCTTGATCCTATCTACCAAGTCAGATTGGACTTGTAGACTTACCAGAATTCCTATATCACTAGGAAGTATAACTTCTATGCCCATCTTCTGAAGGTCTTCTAAAATGTGCTTCTGTATTGTCAACATAAATGTGCCACCTCTCCTGCTAAGAGCGTCTGCTACCACATTAGCCTTGCCTGGATGATACTGAAGCTCAACGTCGTAATCCTTGATCAGTTCTAACCATCTTCTCTGCCTCATGTTCAGCTCCTTCTGAGTAAAAATGTACTTCAGACTTTTGTGGTCTGTGTACATGTCCACTCGATCACCATATAAGTAATGCCTCCATAGCTTCAAAGCAAACACTACTGCTGCCAACTCCAAATCATGAGTTGGATAATTCTTCTCGTGGTCTCGAAGTTGCCTAGATGCATATGCTATCACCTTTACAAGTTGCATAAGGACACATCCAAGTCCCTTACCTGACGCATCGCAATAAACGGTAAAACCTCCGGGTCCAACTGGCAATATAAGAATAGGCGCTGATATCAACTTCTGCTTCAGATTCTCAAATGATGTCTGACATTCTGCCGACCAAACGAATGACACATCCTTTCGTGTCAAGCGGGTCATGGGTGCTGAAAGCCTTGTAAAGTCTGATATAAACCTTCTGTAATATCCTGCCAATCCCAAGAAACTCCGTACATCAGCTACGGTCTTAGGTACTGGCCAACTCTCTATTGCTTCTACCTTCTTGGGATCTACTGCTACTCCAGCTCCTGATATGATGTGACCCAAAAATGAAATATGATCTGTCCAGAATTCACACTTGCTGAGCTTGGCATACAACTGGTTCTCTCTCAAAACCTGTAACACCTTCCGGAGGTGGTCTTCTTGCTCCTTCTCACTGGCAGAGTATACGAGAATGTCGTCAAGAAACACAACGACAAACTGATCTAAGTATGGATAAAGATGCGGTTCATCAAATCCATAAATATTGCTGGAGCATTGGTCAAACCAAATGGCATTACTAAAATTTCATAATGCCCATACTTTGACCTGAATGCTGTCTTGGGAATGTCCTCCTTCCGACCCTCACTTGATGATAGCCTGACCGAAGATCTATCTTGGAGAAAACTCTAGCTCGGCTCAACTGATCAAACAAGTCGTCGATCCTGGGTAGTGGATACTTGTTCTTTACTGTTGCCACGTTAAGCTTTCTGTAATCGATGCACAATCTGGATGACCCATCCTTCTTTCCCACAAGTACCACTGGTGCTGTCCATGGCAATATGCTAGCTTGGATAAACTTCTTCTCCTTCAGTTCTTCTATGTGCTGATATACCTTGACCTGTTCTGAATCCGCCATTCTGTAAACTCGATCTGATATCGGTTTAGTTCCAGGTGCCAACTCTATACTGAACTCAATATCTCTAACCGGTAGTAGACCGGGAAGTTCCTCGGGAAATACGTCAAGAAACTCTTCAACTACCTTCGAAACCTGAACTTCTTTTATTGTCGTTATTACTTCCTGCTCTTGCTGAGTTACCTCTGATCTGACTAAGGTGAATCTCTTCATGCCTGGAATATCAAAAGATACACTCCCACTACGATAATCTATTGTCGCATGACTGTCTTTCAGCCAGTCCATGCCTAAGATAACGTCGAAATTTCCAACAGGAAATTCTATCAAGGTGGCGGGTAAAGAATGCCCGCAAACTACAAGGTTACACGCTAGAATAACTCTACTAACTCCTACGAGCCCATTGCCAGTAAGTATATTCAACCTCCCTGGCAATGCCTCGAACTCCATTCCTAGCCGTGTCGTAAATTATACAGATATAAATGAGTGTGATGCTCCCGAATCAAACACTGCTACTGCGGGATATGAGGCGACGAGAATGTTACCTGCCACAACATCTCCCGATGCTAATGCCTCCTCCAAGGACAGTGTAAATGCCTGCCCTCGACCTCCTTGTTGGTTCCCATGCAGTGGCCTAGCCTGGTGCTGCTGTTGGCCCCTGCCTTGATGATGCTGGGGTGGTCTATGCTGGTGTTGCTGCATCGGCGGTCCCTGCTGCCGAAACATCTGAGCCTGTGGCATCAACGGACGCTAGGCCAATGGTCTCACTGCTCCCGTTGGTCCTCGATACTGACCTGCCCCTGGTGCTGGCAGAGCAGAAAACTGCTGCACTGGTCCTCCTGACCTCGAATTCATGGGACAGGTGGTAACCCGATGATCTGGATTTTCACATATCAAACACAGTCCGTTCAATGTCCGACACACATCTCTAGTGTGCCCTACCTTCCCACAATAAGTGCAGCCCGCTGGGGGTTGCTGATTCTTCCTCTGTTGCTGCTGCTGCTGCCTGGGTGGTGGTCCTGGCCCTCGTATTGCCACATCGTGAATGCGAATGCCAAGGGATGGTGCTGTTATTCGGGGCGCTGCTCCCCCTCCTCCTTCAACCTGACTGTGAGATCTCTTCTGACCTCCAGTCCTTGCCGTGATCCTCTGAATGGTGATCTCATGCCTTCGGGTTACCGTCAATACTTCGTCAAAAGTCTGGTAATTGTGCCCCTCTATCAATTGCAAGAGCTCAAGATGAAACCCTTGCTGAAATCTCATAGCCCTCTGGCCCTCCGTTGCTACCATCTTTGGGGCGAACCTACTCAATTTGCAGAACTCTGCTGCATAAGCATCTACTGTCTTGTCGGCCTGCTTGAGGTTGATAAACTTATGTTGTAGCTCAAACTGTACCACAACTCCATAGTACTTCGTCTTGAATCTTGCTGTAAAATCATCCCAAGCAACGGGACGTCTGATACCTACTTCCTCTGATTCCCACCAATCACGTGCGAGATCCTGAAGTAGCAACTTCACCTGATCCACACGTTCTTCTGCCGGCACCTTAGCTGCTGTCAAAATAGCCTCAATATACTTAAGCCATGCATCTGCTGAGATGGCATCCTCCGTGCCCTCGAAACGGTGGGGGTTGAACTTGCAAAATTTGGTTGATGCTCCTGAATCTGGCCTTGCCCCTCTTTCCAAAGCCGTCTGCAATCCTTGGTTGAGTAGTACGTTCTGCTCCTGCAACTGAGCATGCATGCGCTGCTGGACTAACATCTGGTATTGCTGAGTAGCCATCATCCCTCTCATGATCTCCAGAAGGGCCGGTGTGTCTACTTCTACGGGGGTAGGTGGAACTGTTGGTGGTGGTGGAACCTCCGGATACTGCGGTCCGGCTGCTGGTTCCACTATCACTTCTTCTTGGATAGTCTCTTGAGGTAGTACTGGCCCTTATTGCTGATCAACCTGTTCATGTTGTCCATGCTGTCCATGTTGTTGCTGTCCAGCTCTGACAGGTACGGACGAAGTGCCCCTAAGAAAAGGGACAAGAGAACAATCAAACGACCGGACACGAAGGATCAATAAAGTCAAGGGATACTGGAATGCCAAGCTGGAGTTGAAAATCAACGAATCATGAGATCAAGGTAGAACACGTGTGATTGAGACATCCTATTAAAATACCCCACAAGTCTGAAATCAGACCTGCATGGGCCACCACTAAAACCTTGTCACGCCCCAGAACCAGAATACTGGAGAGCGGAGGAATGACTCAGCCAGCTACGTATTACGGGTAGATAAATACCGTATAATACGATCAATGCTGTCTAATAAGACGAGGGGGTGCATACTACATAAAGTCTCACTATGGTCACTTCACATCTATTGTCTCAATCATTCAAACAAGAAACAGAAATAGAGAACTGTGAGATAAAGCAGTAAGGCATCCACGCTCAGTCAAAATGTTCTTGATATCTGGCTTTACAAAACACAGCCAGATGATGTAGTAAGTATACACAATTGTTATCAGCTGCAGCCTGACTTAGTTACAATTTTGCAAAAGTAGGTACAAGATAATCCGACTAACATGTCGGTGCCAAATGGCAAGTATAAAGTAAATAACAAAAACGACCGGGAAAGTAAGGAACCCACTCGAATCCTCCTGCGATCATCCCTCTAGTATTGACCATCTTGGAGGTAGAAGTAAGCTGGATCCTCGGGAACCGGCTCTAAATTTGGCCATGCAAAACTAGAGAGGTTAGACCTCTAATAGCAAGTACCGCAAGGAAGCACGATATGAGGAATAAAACCAGTAATAGGGAACATAACAAATAGATCTCTGCTGACTACTGGGATTCACATCATATCACGACATTTCGAACCAACTTCCCAACTAAACATGGACAGAAGTTAGCCCGTCATGTCCTGACATTCAGATCATCTCAGTTAGTCATCAGAGTAGGTATAGTACACAAACAAATCAATTTGAACGGCCATGCAACTACTACGGCTTGCTACTGTCAGTTCCAAGTTATCCTGGAATTATGCAATAGGGATTCCTCAGTTCTTACTATGTGCAAGCAAGGCTAGTCTATCCAATCAATCAATTGCGCCAATCATGTATTTAGACGAGTCCCATCGGGACACCCGTCGTTAGTATACCATGTACGTTTTAAATAATATAAGCAGATACCGCTCCCTGTCCGTGTGGCAGATTTACAGTATCTATGGGAACCAGCCGGCCTGTCGGGCACTTAATAGTCCCAAGAGGGCTGCCATGTAAGAACTCGAAAATCCATCCTCTCCATGCAATCATTATTTTATTTAACTTAATAGCCTTTATGTTAAGCGAAATCCCATGCCGTGGATCATGGTCATTCAAATGAGTACTTTCGTACGGGATACGATATGCACAACTCTACAATGATACCCGTGCGGTTAGGTTGTAGGTCTTACATAGCGTAATACAACAATCAAAACTAACCACGGATTAATCATGCCTTGACCATAAATTACACATGCTGCTTTTATAAAATAAATAAATAAATTGAAACCTGCATGTGTCTGTATGCCAATATTCAGGATCAGCCAGTCGATTACAATAGTTCATGATATGAATGTGTCTCATTCATTTAATTCAATAAGACGACTAGCCAGTCTCTTAGTTCCAACTAGGAACGCATGATCAATTTACTAAATCAAGATAACAATCCCTGTTTATTAATGTTAAGACAATAATTAATGTTAATAAATGCCAAGTCAATCAATCAATGGTAATAAATGTCAATCAATGTCAATTTGAAACAAGAATCAGCCAAAGGCATTATGGCCAGCATTCATGCGGCTGGAAAATTATTGATTCATGCGGCCGGGAATGAATGGGTTACATGCGGCTGGGCAAGGGTGATTCCATGCGACCGGAACAGAATAGTCTCATACGGCCAAATTAGCAAAGCCATATGCAGCTAGAAACCAAAGGGGTCTCATGCGGCTACGGGCAACATACACCCATACGGCCAGGGGAAATTCCATGCGGCTGAATAGGTGCAAGCCTATATGCGGCTAAGAAGTCACGCGGCGCCATACGGCTGAGAATGACTGGCCTCATGCGGCTCGGATTTCAAATTCATGCGACTGCAAGCAAAGCGCGCCCATGCGGCTGAGAAATATCTCATGCGGCTGCGGATGACTTGCGCCCCTGCGGCCAGAGAAAATTCTATACGGCAAAATAGGTACAAGCCTATATGCGGTTGAGAAGTCATGCAGCGCCATGCGGCTGTGGGATTGAATGCATATGTGGCTAGCTAAAACTCATACGGCAGATAGGTCTCATGCGGCTGACTAAGCCCATGCGGCTAACTAAGCCCATGCGGCCAACTAAGACTTGCCGCAGGAAAACTCATGCGGTCAAGCACTGTTCTTCTTCTCCACTTTCCCGAGAAGAAGAACCATGGGAAGCCATTGCTTCCAAGCTCCATAAATCCTTCAGTCCAAGCCCAAATCTGGACTTTCGTAGGTCAAAATAGGGTAGAACAAAATTTTCTACAACATGGAACCATCAAAACTTGTAAAATAACAAAGTTACTAGATCCAAACCTAAAAATCTGAAAATGCATTAAACTTAGATCTACATGAAATGAACCATGGAAATTGAAAATGCTAAGTACTAAAGAGGCTTAAGATCAAGTAAGAAAGATGATGGAACAATAATAATGGAGATCCATCAATTAGCAAGTTTGGCACTTGCCTTGGCGGCTGAAGAGTTTATGAGGAAGAAGAAATGTAAGAAGAGTAATGATGAAGTAATGAAGAGGGAGAAAGGGGAGTGGGGCTTTAAATGAAGAGGTGGTGGTAGGTGGGGGTTTGTTTCGGTTCATGATGAACCAACATACTTAATCCAATCCAAGTCGAACCCAAAGCATAGCTAAAGCAGAGTATAAAAGCAGAAAATAAAATACAGAAATAAAATTACAGGAAATTAATTAACATAAATTAAAGGGGTTTAATTACAGATCAATACATGATAAATATTAAATAAATTTATTAAAGCAGTACATGCATTAAGAATACGTATTCTGGAAACGGAAAGTGACACTAATGGTGGTACAAAGGTTTGGGATTGAATGGCTAAGTCATTCCGACTCTTGTCCGGATCTCTCCTCTTCTCAGTATATGGATAAGCGATGAGCCTCGGTCAGAATTTTCTCGAACCAAGACCGAGCTCACTACAAACTGTTAGAAATATAAGGTAGAGAGTTACAAGTTTTAATTAAAGAGAAGAAACACCCTATGTTATGTCATGTTCATATGCATGACAAGTTTTATTTCGGTTTTCTCATTTTCTATTTAACTTATACCTTTAATAAACATGTAACTTATGCAAATACATATGCTATATAAGAGTATCATCTTGTATCCATTTTCATCAAGCAAAATCAATAAACATTATTCTACTTCAATATTTTGAGTATCTTCTTCTAGTATTTTAGAAACAAGAGAACACATTCCTCTTGTGCTTTCACATCTCCTGAGGAAGTTTATCTCCATCAAAGTGGTATCAGAGCTAGAGAGGTATGTCATGGCTTCCAACAACAACAACAACATGTTGCAACCCCAACTACCTCGTTTCACCGACAAGAATTACAACCAATGGAGTATTCAAATGAAAGTCCTCTACCAATCTTAAGATCTTTGAGATATTGTAGAGAACGGAGTTCCTGAACCCGCTGATGTGGCTAGTCTCAATGCACAACAACTTCAAGAATTGAAGGAAGCTCGCAAGAAGGACAAAAAAGCATTGTTTTTCATCTATCAAGCGGTGGATGAGGTTATCTTTGAAAGGATATCGACGGTGACTTCGGCAAAGGAAGCATGGGACATACTTCATTCTTCATACAAGGGAGATGACAAGGTAAAAATGGTAAGGCTACAAACTCTTCGTAGCGAATTTGATACACTAAAGATGAAACATGTAGAATCCATTGAAGATTATTCCAATCGGGTTATTTAAATTGTTAACCAATTGAAAGTAAATGGTGAGAAAGTTGAAGATCAAAGAATTGTTGAGAAGATTCTACGAAGCTTGACTCGAAAATTCGAGTCTACCATTGTAGCTATTGAAGAATCCAAAGATTTGTCTATACCTTCAGTAGAGAGTTTATTGGGTTCACTTCAGTCCCATGAACTCCGTATGAAACAATATGATTCCACTCCTCTAGAGCAAGCTTTCCAAACATATATGTCTTTTGGAGGCGTTTCGAGAGGAAGAAGAGGTGGTCCAAGAGGTCGTGGAAGAGGAAGACACAATGGAGGCAGATACATCGAAGCTGAGAAAAAGGAAGATGTTGATTCTTAAAATTGGAGGAGAACAAGAGGAAGAGGAAGAGCTGCAAGTAGAGGCCAAGGTAGAAGTCGTGAAGATTTTTATCAAGTTCAATGTTACAATTGTGGAAAATATGGCCATTATCAAACATATTGTTGATCCAAGAAAACCAATAATGAAGAAGGAAGCTCAACTTTCATGCATGAAGAAGAAAAGAAAAGTGAGAACGACACTCTCTTTCTCGCTTGCAATATTAAAGAAGTTACACATGACGAAGTATGGTACATCGACAGTGGCTGTAGCAACCATATGACTGGAAACAAGAAGGTATTCATGAACCTTGATGAATCAATTACAAGTGAAGTTCGAACTGGGGACGACAAGAGACTCTCAGTGAAAGGTAAAGGTGATATTCTTGTCCAATCAAAGAAAGGAGTAAAGAGCATCTCTAGCGTTTTCTATGTTCCCGGACTCAAGCAAAATCTTCTGAGTGTTGGCTAACTTCTATTGAAGGGATTCCAACTTCATTTTAACGAAGATCTGTGTGAGATAAAAGACAAGAATGGTGCTCTTATCACGATGGTAAAGATGACACTAAGCAAGATGTTTCCTTTGAAGCTTCATTCTCAAATTGAGTCATGATGCATACTATCCAAGACAACTCGTGGCTATGGTATTTTAGATTTGGACATCTGAGTTTTAAAACTCTTTCACTGATGGCTAGCAAGAATATTGTTGAAGGCATGTCGAAGGTTGATATTCAAAAGAAAGTATGTGACGGATGTGCACTTGGAAAGCATCACAGAAATTCTTTTCCAATTGGAAAATCTTGGAGAGCATCACAACCACTTGAGCTTATACATTCAGATCTTTGTGGTCCAATACAAACTACTTCAATTGGAGGTAATCGTTATTTCCTTACCTTTATTGATGACTATAGTAGAAAGACATAGGTTTTCTTCCTTAAAGAAAAATCAGAAGTATATGGATATTTCAAAAACTTTAAGGCGTTGGTGGAAAAGGAAAGTGGCTTCCCATTGAAGACTTTGCGTACCGATCGCGGAGGTGAATATGTTGGGCATGATTTTCAAACTTATATGAAGGAAAATGGAATTTGCCATCAGCTTACTGCTCGATATACTCCTCAACAGAATGGGATCGTAGAGAGGAAGAACCGAACAATTGTGGACTTAGCTCGAAGCATGTTGAAGGCAAAAGGTATTCCTAATGACTTCTGGGCTGAATCTGTTGCATGTGCTATCTATCTTTTGAATCGTGCATCATCTAAAAGTTTGCAAGACAAGACTCCTCAAGAAGCATGGAGTGGTCATAAGCCAAGTGTGGCTCATTTGAGAGTTTTTGGTAGCATTGCTTATTCTCATATTCCAGACGAGAGAAGGAAGAAGTTGGATGACAAATCTGGAAAATGTATCTTCTTAGGATATAGTGAGCACTCAAAGGCGTACAAGTTATTTAATCGAGTTACCAAGAAACTTGTCATAAGTAGGGATGTGAAATTTGACGAAGCAGCAACCTGGAATTGGAATGAAGGTGATACAAAAGGTAAAGTAGTCCATGTGGAAGAAGAAGAAAAAGGATCCCAAATTCAGCATGATGATGATGAGGTAAACACTCCACCCACTACCAGAATAAGTCGTTTTAGCGACGCATAAAGACGTCGCTAAAACGACAATATTCGTCGCTAAAAATATTTAGCGACGAAGTTACCGACGTTTCTGGCTGGTCGCGGAAATGTTAGTCGCTGATCTTCTAAACGTCGCCAAACGTTGCAATTACCGACGTTTGCCGACGAATTTATACGTCGGTATAATGCCGACGTCTACCGTCGTGTCGTCGGTGGCTTTGCGACGTAATTTATCGTGTCGCTACGCATCGGTAAATTTACCGACGAATTATCGTCGAGTCGTCGGTGGTTTAGTGATATGTTCAAAGTCGCTAAACGTCGATAAATCCTGGGGATGATTACCGACGTGCACCGACGTTTACTGACGTCCTCCGACATATATTGACGTCGCTAAACGTCGGTACACTGGATAATATCGCTTATCTACCGACGTTTATCGACGCAAAATTACGTCGCAGGACGTCGGTAAACGTCGGTAAACGTCGCTAAATCTGCAAAAAAATAAAAAAAATAAAATACAGAATATCTATTTCTCCCTGCAGTTTAAAAAGCTAACCATTTTTCACTGTAGAATAGGATCCAAACAATCACAAGATGTCCATTTCTCACTGTACACAGGTTTTAGTCTCTATAACCAAGTCTACAACAATCACACAATGTCCAGTTCTCAAAATGTCCATTTCTCACTGTACACAGATTTCAGTCCCTATAAGCAAGTCTACAATAATATCACTTCACAATACGAAGCATTGTCGACTACTTTCTAACGATACTAATCCGAAATGGTATATAATAATCCAACACCGTCGATACCAGTCGAATGGCTTAATTGCCAAGTATGGGAACGAATGGCTCAGAATACAACCCAAAATTCATTCTAGCATACATTAGTGTGAATCATCTATGTTCTGTACATATGGTGTAGTATATGTTCTTATCGTATCTAGTATCTGAAGAATGTAACAGAATCAAGATGAACTCACATAATGTAATACTAAGACATCATCTACTACTATATAAGATATAGTGATAGGTTGTCGTATCATCATTGCCGAGAGATGAGGGTCGAGGACAGTCAACTTTATCTACGGATACATAGTTTCTATCTCGCCAGTCGAATGGCTTAATTGCCAAATATGGGAACGAATGGCTCAGAATACAACCCAAAATTCATTCTAGCATACATTAGTGTGAATCATCTATGTTCTGTACATATGGTGTAGTATATGTTCTTATCGTATCTAGTATCTGAAGAATGTAACAGAATCAAGATGAACTCACATAATGTAATACTAAGACATCATCTACTACTATATAAGATATAATGATAGGTTGTCGTATCATCATTGCCGAGGGATGAGGGTCGGAGGACAAATACCTCTCTCACGCTATCAACGTCACAACTTTTCTACCTCAAGTTCTGATCAAGCATCTTCCTTCTCCTCTCCTCCACCATAGCTCTGGACCCATCTGCTCCTCCCTACTTCCCTTTTTCTTATTTGACTCTCTCAGTCACATATGATATCCAGCTCAAGTGTAGAGTTGGGGGAGAAGAAGTGGGCAGAAAGAGGAGGAAGAAGCAGCACAGCCGACGACATGACCCGGAGGAATTACAGAGGTTTTCTTCAAATCCGTAGGAGAACTATAAGGATATTTCTTTTCACAACATGTCACCTTGTCAAAGACCCTTAATGTGAATATCATGTTACCGCGGTGTCGGAAGACTAACATGTCATAATTTTCTAAGCCGTGTGTTTTGACATAATCCTCCAAACTCTTTTACCTATGTAGTAATGCAAGCCGTGTGGCTGAGAGAGTCAAATAAGAAGAAAGGAAGTAGGGAGGAGCAGATGGGTCTAGAGCCATGGTGGAGGAGAGGAAAAGGAAGATGCTTGATCAACATTGTCTTCCGGATCGTCCTCATCAAGGCATAACGGGCTGCTCAGCGTGCCCAGCTTCTTCAACTTATCGCTGGCTGTAGAGTCAAAATGGGAACGGGTCCTCTTTGTCGGCCCGGAGCTCTGACTCGCACTCGTCGCCGCGCTACCAGTTTTCTCTCCTCCTCTGACGCGGGTCATAATTAAGAAAAGAAATTTCGTACCTCTTCTTCACATAAATATCATTGCCACCTTGTACTCGAGCCTCCTCGTCTGTGATGCTATCCAACTTCTCGGTGCCTACATTGTCACTCGAATCTTCCCTTCGACTCGTATCGTCCTCTTCTTCGCTTGTCTTTTCGCTCCCTGTCTTGCAATCATCTGCTATCACCGCCGACTCATTCGACTCCTTCTCCGAGTCTTCCTCCTCCTCCTCCTCCTCCTCGGAGTCATCGGAGAAGGTGTCGAATGAGTCGGCGGTGATAGCAGATGATTGCAAGATATGGAGCGAAAAGACAGGCGAAGAAGAGGACGATACGAGTCGAAGGGGAGATTCGAGTGACAATATAGTCACCGAGAAGATGGATAGCGTCACAGACGAGGAGGCTCGAGTACAAGGCGGCAATGATGTTTATTTGAAGAAGAGGTATGAAATTTCTTTTCTTATGACCCGCGTCAGAGGAGGAGAAAAAACCGGTAGCGCGGCGACGAGTGCGAGTCAGAGCTCCGGGCCGGCAAAGAGGACCCGTTCCCATTTCGACTCTGCAGCCAGCAAGAAGTTGAAGAAGCTGGACACGCTGAGCAGCCCGTTATGCATTGATGAGGACGATCCGGAAGACAATGCTGATTCAGTTTTGCCTTCCTTGGATGGTATTGATTCTGTAGATCCGTGTATAAAAGAGAAAGAGATTGGGAGTAGAGTGGACCCGGAGGGAAATGAGAGATTGGAAGCTGGGTCAATATCCAAGAAATGAAAGAGAGACGAGGATTCTGATAGGTTGTCGTATCATCATTGCCGAGGGATGAGGGTCGGAGGACAGTCAACTTTATCTACGGCTACATAGTTTCTGCCTCGCCAGTCGAATGGCTGCAGAGACTATGTCCTGATCACCATGTCGTACCGTAGATTAATACAAATGGAGCTGGAGCTAGAGCCAAAATACAGAAACCAAAATACAAAATACAGAATCCAAAATATAAAATACAAAATATAAAATATAAAATACAGAAGCCAAAATACAAAATACAGAAACCAAAATACAAAATACAGAATCCAATCCCTGGGTTCGCCGAAAATACAAAATACTGTGAGAACGGATGGCTCAGAACGCAACCCAACCGGAGAGGATACTCTGAGAGATCCATCTGAGTAGGACGTATACTTTGAGAGATCACCTTTACAAGAATGATATCAGTAGTGGGATTAAGTGTTGGAGGAGATATTATCAGAGTATACGTCCTACTCAGATGGGTCTCTCACCGTTACTATTTTTTTCTGACAGTATGATGGATGTGCTCCGTCAACAGATTCTTGCTCCGAGCCAAAACTTTGTCCCGGAGCTCAAGTGAACATTCTTCGTGTAGAGCTCGAGTGAGAGGTTTCTGACAGCATGGTGGTCTCCTTTGTCAAAGTATCCGTGCTCGTCCCACAACCAATGTGGGATGAGCACGGATACTTTGACAAAGGAGACCACAATGCTGTCATGAACCTCTCACTCGAGCTCTATACCAAGGATGTCCACTTGAGCTCCGGGGCAAAGTTTTGGCTCGGAGCAAGAATCTGTTGAGGGAGCACATCCACCATGCCGTCAGAAAAAAATATTAACGGTGAGAGACCCATCTGAGTAGGACGTATACTCTGATAATATCTCCTCCAACACTCAATCCCACTACTGATATAATTCTTGTAAAGGTGATCTCTCAGAGTATACGTCCTACTCAGATGGATCTCTCAGAGTATCCTCTCTGGTTGGTTGTCGTATCATCATTGCCGAGGGATGAGGGTCGGAGGACAGTCAACGTTATCTACGACTACATAGTTTCTGCCTCGCCAGTCGAATGGCTGCAGGGACTATGTCCTGATCACCATGTCGTACCGTAGATAAATGCAAATGGAGCTGGAGCGAAAATACAGAAACTAAAATACAGAATCCAAAATACAAAATACAAAATACAGAAACCAAAATACAAAATACAGAAACTAAAATACAAAATACAGAATCCAATCCCTGGGTTCGCCGAAAATACAAAACACTGTGAGAACGGATGGCTCAGAACACAACCCAACCGGAGAGGATACTCTGAGAGATCCATCTGAGTAGGACGTATACTCTGAGCGATCACCTTTAGAAGAATGATATCAGTAGTGGAATTGAGTGCTGGAGGAGATATTATCAGAGTATACGTCCTACTCAGATGGGTCTCTCACCGTTACTATTTTTTTCTGACGGCATGGTAGATGTGCTCCGTCAACATATTCTTGCTCCGAGCCAAAACTTTGTTCCGAAGCTCAAGTGAACATCCTTCGTGTAGAGATCGAGTGAGAGGTTCCTGACAGCATGGTGGTCTCCTTTGTCAAAGTATCCGTGCTCGTCCCACAACCAATGTGGGATGAGCACGGATACTTTGACAAAGGAGACCACCATGCTGTCAGGAACCTCCCACTCGAGCTCTACACCAAGGATGTCCATTTGAGCTCCGGGGCAAAATTTTGGCTCGGAGCAAGAATCTGTTGAGGGAGCACATCCACCATGCCGTCAGAAAAAAATATTAACGGTGAGAGACCCATCTGAGTAGGACGTATACTCTGATAATATCTTCTCCAACACTCAATTCCACTACTGATATAATTCTTGTAAAGGTGATCACTCAGAGTATACGTCCTACTCAGATGGATCTCTCAGAGTATCCTCTCTGGTTGGTTGTCATATCATCATTGTCGAGGGATGAGGGTCGGAGGACAATCGACTTTATCTACGGATACATAATTTCTGCCTCGCCAGTCGAATGGCTGCAGGGACTATGTCCTGATCACCATGTCGTAGTCCAATACAATCCAGAGATTGACACAGTACTAATTCATATATGTAGTCCAATACAAATAGTCTAATACAAAAACAATCCAATACAAATTGTACAATACAAATAAGTACTAATAGCTAATGAGAACCACGCTGCTCACGTAAATGCTCAGTGATACGATCACACAACCATCTCGAAAAAGCGAGATCTTTGGCGTGAGGAGAGATGTCGTCCCTTGCAAGTGTTGCACGAATAGAACTCCCGGTCTCACTAGCTACCGGTGCTGGATGAATAGAACTCCCGGTCTCACTAGCAACCGGTGCCACTTCCTCCTTAACTGTAGGAGGAGCCACCTCAGCATTCACTATTTTCCTCAAATGACGTACTGCTCCTCGGGTCATGGGTGCCATCTGGTAAGATCGATAGTCACAAATAATATAATTGTAACATAAATAAGCTAAAGGAACCATCATATAATTTGAGTACATTTTTGAAAGCAGAGGAATGAGGGTCGGATGACAGTCAACTTTATCTACGACTACATAGTTTTTGCCTCGCCAGTCGAATGGCTGCAGGGACTATGTCCTGATCACCATGTCGTACCGTAGATTAATGCAAATGGAGCTGGAGCTGGAGCCAAAATACAGTTGGTACTAACCTCAATAGAACAAACACTCTCACAGCTCAAAATACTAACACATGCTCACGCCTTACTCTAGTGACACTCCCTTTTAAACACAAACACACACCTATATGTTCCCTTACACATGTTGCCATGTTACCTGTAAAAATTGGAAACCCTTATTGTCTACAATAAGACACAATTCTACAAAGAGAACCATACTGTAGAACTCACACTTTAAGACAATAGATGAAGGAAGACTTGTATGGAGGATCGATAGGGTTGAGCGATGTCATTTTATTCTACAAAGAGAACCATACTGTAGAACTCATACTGTAGAACTCACACTTTAACACAATTCTACAAAGAGTTATCATAGGGTGTTGAGCGATATCATTTTATTCTTTTCTTCTTCTTCTTATTGGGATTTTTGAGTATTGGATCTTGAGACATATATAGCTAGAACTTACGAAGAATGGAGTACCATACTTCAACAAATAGATGTTGACTAATTGGTTCATATACTTGTTGTCTAAAATAAGTGTAGGAATGTTGCAAGGTGAAACAATGTATCAAACACTATATCGAAACCCAAACCCAATATGCAAATCCAAATTAATACAAAAATACACAAGTGTATGTAGGAGATTAAGTATACAGAGGTGAAATACATATATATGCATGCTTAGGGGTGTCCACGTGTCCAACAAATGGACACAAAGTGTCCAAAATCTCACGAACACACTGTATCAGTGAACACATGGTCGTAATGTGTCTCCGTGTCCATTTTGGATACGAAAAACACCTCAATTAGGGTTAGGGTTTACCTTCAGTCTCCTCGCGGTGGTGGAGGAGGAGGAGGAGGACAAGTTCGGTGGTGGAGGAGGAGGGGATTAAGTGTACAGAGGTAAAATACATATATATGCAAGCTTGGGGGTGTCCACGTGTCCAACAAATGGACACAAAGTGTCCAAAACCTTACGAACACATTGTATCAGTGAACACATGGTCGTAATGTGTCTCTGTATCCATTTTGGACACGAAAAACACCTCAATTAGGGTTAGGGTTTACCTTCAGTCTCCTCGCGGTGGTGGAGGAGGAGGAGGAGGAGGATCTCGCGGTGGAGGAGGAGAAGGGGCTCGCAGTGGAGGAGGAGGAGGAGAAGGGGCTCGCCGGAGGGAGGAAAAGGGGCTCGCCGGAGAGAGGAGAAGGGGCTCGCGGTGGAGGAGGAGGATGAGCGGCGCCGGAGGGAAGGGGGTCGGGCTGTCGTCGAGGTTGGAGAAGAGGGACGGGAACAAAAAATTTGGGGAGAGGGAGAAATGAAAAGTCGAACCGAGAAAACCCTATTTAGCAGAAGTTAGCGACGTCCGTATATACGTCGCAAAGCGTCGGCCTTCCTTTAATATTCGGCGACGTCCTATTCTTTGCGACGCTAAACGTCGCTGAACTAATAAAACTGGCAATATTTTTCGACAATTCAACGACGTTAGTTTTTATTACACTAAAGGTATTCGCAATATGTCGCTGTTTGTCGCTATCAGCGACGTATTGTGACACATACTTCTGGAGTCGCTAAATCCAACAAAATTAGCGACGTTTTAAGTCTGCGTCACTAATTTCGTCGCTGATATGACTTATTTTGGTAGTGACCTCCTTCCCCTCATTCCTTTCCATCTTTTCCATCTTCACCTTCTCCGTCTTCGAGTTTACATCCTCCTCCAAAGAAGACAAGGAGCATACAAGAGCTATATGAAGCAATAAAAAATTTGGAAGAAGATTTGGCTAATTTTGCCTTATTTGTCGATGCTGATCCAATTACTTTTGAAGATGCCTTAAAAGAAGAGAAGTGGAAGTATGCTATGTATCAAGAAATTGATTCTATTCAAAGAAATAAAACTTGGGAGCTAGTGAGCCTTCCAAGTGGGAAAGAAGCTATTGATGTGAAGTGGGTGTACAAGACCAAGCTGAATTCTAAAGGTGAAGCTGAAAAACACAAGGCTCGTCTAGTTGTGAAAGGTTACAAACAAAAATTTGGTATTGATTACCAAGATGTGTTTGCCCCAGTTGCCCGTTTGCCCCAGTTGCCCGTCTTGAAACCGTACGAATTATTTTAACTCTATCGGCTCAAAGAGGATGGAAGGTTTATCAAATGGATGTCAAGTCGGCATTCTTAAATGGTTTTCTTGAAGAAGAAGTCTATGTGCACCAGCCACCTGGTTATGTAGTAGAGGGTGAAGAAGAGAAGGTATGTCATTTGAAAAAGGCTCTGTATGGGCTCAAGCAAGCTCCGAAAGCATGGTATAGCCACATCGACAACTATTTTTTGAAGACTGGATTCAAAAGATGTCCCTTTGAGCATACACTTTATATCAAAGAAGGCGATCAAGGTAAATTCTTGATAGTTTGCTTATATGTGGATGATCTAATTTTTACTAGCAATACTACAAGCATATGTGATGAATTTAAGAAGGCATTGATGCATGAATTCGATATGACTGACATGGGTTTACTTCATTTCTTTCTTGGAATTGAAGTCAAGCAAGAAGAAGATGGAATTTTTATTTCACAAAAGAAGTATGTGTCACGACCCGCACCCGCTAAAAGGGCACGTGACGCGACAACGCCCAGCCCTCACCGGAAAAACGGCGTAGAATGCCGTGGATTTTCTAGTCTGACAATAGTTTATATATATAACAAAACCTGTCGAGAATATAGTCAACTCCGAACGGAGGACAAGCAATGAATATATATGAGTGCTCAATCACAACTCTAAGATGATAAGTAAAGACTGAAAGATAAAGACAACAAGACGATAAAATATAACCTGTCAAGTCCAAATACAAATAATATACAAGTCCAGTCTCTAATACAGTCCAATAGTAATACAGTCTCAAAAGTGACTGGAGACAAAGTCCAGTACAAAAGACCTACTCTAACTAAACAAGTGGTATGGTCTCGTCAGGCGGAGCTACGCCCTGCGGGACCAAGTCTAGGCCCACTACGTCGTCTGGACCGTAGTAGGTACTACAATCTCCCTCGTCGGCATCTGTAATATTTTATCAACAGTCCAATCAGGATGGAACGAGTACATATATCTCATAACAGATCTCAAGATAGAATAAAAGCTATAAGACTGTAAATAGAGCATATACAATAAATCATGGAGTGTACATGTATGTATCATGGCATGGTAAGCTGTAGAGCTAGAGCTAGAACAAGAAAATAGAACGGGATCATGGTATGTACACAAGTCAAGGTAAGCCATATGTCTAATGTGTGTGAGTAGTAGTTTCAGCTTGTGATCGGCTTGGGTACCTGTTAAGAACTGGCCTGGCAAGTCATATGTGCGGTATATGACTCACACTGTTCGGGAATGCGGGATGGATCTGATTACAGGCATACGCTACTACTCCCCCTACCCCAACTGGTAGAATGGATCCAAATAGGACACATCACTGCACGGGATTCTAATGAGAAGGTAGCTAACCTTCTCTAGAATCAGTGACCATATATTGAGCATGAGCTACAAGGGAGCTTGCACAATACATCCCAACCTAAGAAGGAGAAACATCTCTCGTCGGGATCCAGGAATACCAATCCGTGAGAACCATGTGTCAGGAATAAGCATATCAACACTAAGTACATGAATCATAACAGTTATCATAAATTGGGAATAAGTATCAGAGAATGTACTCGCCTGTAAGATGATAAAATATGTCGACCGGATCAACTACAGTGTCTCGAGGACCTAAAGAGAACAAGACATATCAATACTATGTTTAGGAAGTAAAGTTAAATCAAATTAAATTCTATTTAGTCATTCTAGGTCAAGACATGTCTATTCGGGTCAATCTTGGTCATGGGAGAACATTGGAAGTTAATCCGAATCAAACTAGGTCAAAAACTGGCTTGCCGTTGACTTTTGGTCAACGGGTCAACTTTGGTCAACTTTAGGTCAACTCTAGGTCAACTCTAGGTCACTGGTGACTAATAGTTGACTTTTAGTCAACTGTCCAAGTTAAATGGAATTTGGAACTAAATTGGGTAAAGTGTTGACCCATAGTTGACTTTTAGTCTAAAAAGTCAACCATGGTCAACCGGGGCCAAGACTAGGTTTAGACGGCTAATTCTACTCATTACCAACCTCTACAACCCATATCCAAGTCCATCTTGGACTTGGAAACTCAAATCTTGGCCATGGGCCAATTCCCTATTTTACCCTTAAAAAGGGTAAACTTCTACCTTCGGCGATTATCTAGTTAGCCTACCTACGCTTGATATTTTGACCCGATCTCCCTAGGGTAGTAAGATACTAACCTATACATACGTTACCTACCAAAATACCTAGGTAAAGTGGACATCCAGTCCATGATACGGTCCATTGCCGATATCTTGAATATTTCAAGATACGCAATGATACGGCGCGATACCGGCGCCCTACGACCCCGATTTCAACTCGAGAGCCTACCCGCAAAATCTAATTCACGTATCCTAGGCCTACGTCAAGTTTTGTCGCGATCCGATACTCGGAGCTTCGTTTTACCTCTAACTCGACTTTCTCCTTCTCCTATTCTACTTCCCTTCTTCCTACTCTTCCTAATTCTCTAATCCTTCTTCTTCTAACTTCTTTTTCTTATTCTTCTAACTCTAATTCTTCTTCTTAGCCTCTTCCTCACTCTCTCCTTCTAATCTTTTCTAATTTCTTCTCATTCCTTTCTCAACTCCTATTCTTCTTTCTACTTCTCTTCTAATCTCTTTTCCTTTTTCTTTCTATCTAACTATCACTTTTCCTATCTATATATATATACATATACATCTATATATATATATATATACACATATATACATATATGGGGGTTTATAGTGGGGGGTTTATAGGTGCAAAAAGGGGGGGGAGATGGCTGCTAATGCAGCTGCCACTACTGCTACTGCTTTCTACTGCTGCTACTGCTACTGCTCCCTACTGCTGCTGCTCCCTACTACTGCTGCTGCAGCTGCTCTCTACTGCTGCTGCTACTGCCTCCCATTCCTCTTCATCCTCTTCTACTTCCTCCTTCTTTCTCTCTCTCTCTCTCTCTCTCTCTCTCTCTCTATATATATATATATATATATATATATATATATATATATATATATATATATATATATATATATATATATAAACATATCCATATATATATACATATAACTCACAACACACACACACATCTCCATATACATATACACACACACACACACATATATATATATATATATATATATATATATATATATATATATATATATATATATATATATATATATATATATATAAGCACACATATATACATATCTATGAACACACACACACTCTCACACAAGCACAACCACACACCCACTCTCTCCACCACACACAAACACCACCACTACCATTCTCATGACAACATCACCACTCTCTACACACACACACACAAATACATATCAACATATATATATATATATATATATATATATATATATATATATATATATATATATATAAATATATATATATATATATATATATATATATATATATATATATATATATATATATATATACCATTCAATATATAAAACCCCCAATAATTCTTAACCTAGATTTTCTAGGAAAAAACCTACAATTTATGGGCAAAATGTAGAGAATCCTATCCTCTACAATTATTGTGAAGGCATTAATGGAGAAGAGTAATAAATGAGAATTTAATGACATACCTAAGTGTAGTTTCTTGTAGGGAAGAAGAGATTTGGAGAGAAAGGAATTTTTTGGAGAGGAAGAAAGTGTTGTGACTTAATGAAGAAGAAAGGGGGGGTTCCTAGTCTTGGCCGGCCAAGTGGGGGGGGGGGGGGGGGGGGGATGGGTTTGGGTAGGATCCAATAAGCTCCAAACCCAATAGACTTAGTTTGGTCCAAATTGAATTCGGTTTGGTTCGGTTTGTTTCGGTTTGTTTCTTATTGACTAATTAAGTCTCTAAATGACTAATTAAGCCATGGAAGTTGGGTTTATGGTTTCTAGCCTAATTAGAATGGTATGTGGGCCAAGCCCAGCTAGTTTGTGGGTCCCACTATGTCACGCCCCAGAACCAGAATACTGGAGAGCGGGGGCAGACATAGCCAGCTACGTATAACGGAATGGGATCCACACCGCTATACGGTCATGGCTGTCTAGATATGTGAGGGTTTCACTACAATCCATCAGTCTCTTAAGGTCATAAAATAGCCTATTGTCTCAATCTCAACCAACTAATAATAATCACAAGATATCAGCTCTCCAAATATACAATTGTAAGGCGTCCCAAACATTACATATCCAGATGATCATGAAGCTAGTCGTTACAAAATGTGAGGACTAGCAAGAGTTCAGTCATACATGATCAACCCCCGGAGCTTGTCAATCATGTTACAGCCCGTAGGCAGACAGTAAGTAAGTACAATCGAGCTAACACTTGCTCGTCGGCTCAACGCCTCAAAAGAATAATTTATAATATTACAGTGGAAGAACAAAAGAAACCCACTCGATGCCCTGGTTACGCCTGGTGACCACCATCGGGCTGGAAAGCAGGAAGATCCTTTGGTGCTGCTCCGGTATCTGGCCATACAAAACCAGCTGGGTCAGACCCCAGAAAGAGCAAGTGCCACAAAGGAGGCTTCACTTAAGAACTAAAGCCAGCAAATTAGCACAATAATATAATTACATAATAAGAGACAGTAATTTAAGAAAAAGCATGATAGATAATTATAAAAGACAATCTTGCATAGAATCACTAAAAGACAGGACATATGGAAAAGCATGCCAGGATGATATACGATGAAATAACCATGGGACTATTCAGATAGCTAGGTTACAACCCGTAAACCAAACAAGGACCGGGGTTGTAACCCTTCGTCTGAATGGAACTTGGTTTCTCTCACCATTTATCGGCAAGATAAATATATAAGAAATCGGGTCAAGTAACAATCTGGAGTGACAATCATTATAGTGATAATCTGGAGTGACAATCATTATAGTGACAATCTGGAGTGACAATCATTCAATCATTCTGGTACAATCTTGCAATCAATCAATTCTAGACAATACCATACTGGACTAGACTCCATCCAATCAATCACGGCCAATCATTGCCTACGGTTTCTACATTAACTAACTAGGGTTATCATAATCCTAGTTAATAGCAAGATGCAATGAGATGTTCTAAGTAGTCACAGGCCCTGCAGCTATCCAGGTTATCCAGGCAATCATTATAGTGACAATCTAGAGAGTATAATGCATTAGAGTGACAATAGAGTTCAATCATTTAAAGTGACAATCAAGAGTGCCCTACATAACAGTGGGCTGGAAATGTGCCCTACTCGTCGGCAGGCTACAAGTCCAAACATTTGCGGCCGGGATAACAGGATCGCCTGTAACTGGGGAACATCTCTTCATGACTAGTGAATTATACTAATTATTAACCTTAGTCCATTTCAGTAGGTACTCCTGACCGTGGTACTCAGGAGTCCCCTCCTAGACATGATGCAAGACAGGACTGGATTATTTGTACAAGCACAATCGCCCACGGTGTCATGATTAATTAAACAGGTCATGTCATGTCAGGTAGCCGTCGCAACAGCTATTCGAGATAATCATGTCAGGTTATTATGCCAAGTGTACTTTGTCAGGAGTGCACCACGACGGGCCACTATCAGGTCATGTCAGGCTATTATATCAGGAGTGCACCACTACGGGTCACTATCACGTCATGCTCAATTATCAATTCCAAATATATCAAGTAAATTCGTGATTATCAAGTTCAGGACAAAAGGCGTAAGGATATAAAATGGACGTAAAATATCTAATAAAATATTAATATACAGGGCTATAGAAGAGCCAAGCTTAAGGAAAATAAAACCAAACTGGCACACTGACATAAGACCAAGTCAGCCAAGGGCCATACGCTCAGTGCAAAAGTCATACGCTCAGGTCATACGCTCAGGTCATACGTTCAGGTCATACGCTCCCAAAAGGCAGCGTATGGACTCCATACGACTTCTTGTCACACAAGTGAGCGTATGCAAGACATACGCTCCCAAAAGGCAGCATATGGGGACTGCGCTGCGCTAAAGAGCGTGCGCAACTCAGTGGCTCAAGCTAAAAAGCTCGCGCACTGCTCACTGTCTTCTCCAAACAGCAAGAACTCCATGGTTGAACCCAAAGCTTCAAAAGTCCATAACTTGGTCAAAATAAGTCCAAATCCGACTTTTCAAAGGTCAAATTGGGTAGAATAAAATTTTCTACAACATGGAACCATCAAAACTTGAAAACAAAGAAGTTTGATAGATCAAAACCACTAAAATCCGAAAATAACTAATTCCTAGATCTACAAAATGTTAAGCCTCAAAATGGAAAATAACAAGTTCTAATGTGTCTTAGAAACATGAGGAGAAGCTAATGGAACAATAAAAATGAGCTCTCTTGTGGAAGCAAGATGCACTTGCCTAGACCTCTCTCTCCCTCTCTTTGGTAGGTAAGGAAGTAAATGAGGAAGAAGAAGATGATTATGAAGAGAGAGAAAGAAGAATAGATAATAAATATGAGTGGTGGTGGTAGGTAGGGGGTTCACCCCTTGGTTCATGATGAACCAAGAGCAATCCCAAACCGAACCAAGCCGAACCAACCCAGGAATAAACCAAGCCCAAATAAACCAATGAATCATTAAAAGTAATTAAACTATCAGTGACAATAAAACCAAGCCAATGCAAAATAAACCAAGACAACTAACCATGAATAAATAAAATATGGATCCAAAACACGTATACGTACACTAAATACGTATCACGAATTTGGGACATTACACACTAGTGTTCAGGCTACCCGGGTCTCCAACTTGAGTCCGAATTGGGTAAAATTCAAACCGACTTAAATAAATTCCTAAAAATCATATAAAATCAAATAAAATTCCTAAAAAAATTATAAAACTTGAAAATGACGAAAATACCCCTAATTCGAAAACTGGGGATGACAGTATGCCAATAATATTTTGAAGAAATTCAAAATGGAGGGTGCCATCCCACTTAGTACTCCAATGGAAGTTGGTTTGAAGTTATACAAATCTGAAAATGAAGAAGATGTTGATGCAATTCTCTATCGTAGTCTTGTTGGTAGTCTTATGTACTTGACTGCAACAAGACCGAATCTTATGTTCGTTGTGAGCATGCTTAGTCGATTCATGGAATCACCAAAAAGGAGCCAGTGGGATGCAGGAAAAAGGGTACTAAGGTATCTTTGTGGAACCATTAATGAAGGCATACATTACAAAAGTGTTGAAGATTCAAGGTTGATTGGCTATTGTGATAGTGACTAGGCAGGAAGTGTTGATGATTCTAGAAGTACTTCTGGCTATGTTTTTCATATTGGTTCTGGTGCAGTCTCATGGGCATCCAAGAAACAAAAGGTCGTTGCTCTTTCAACAGTTGAAGCAGAATATATTGCTTTGGCATTAGCATCTTGTCAATCATTATGGATTAGATGGATCTTGGGTGAGCTCAAACATGAACAAATTGAAGGTACAACACTGTTTTGTGATAATTCTTCAGCCATTTCTCTTACCAAGAATCCTGTTTTCCATGGAAAAAGTAAGCACATTAGGATCAAGTACCATTTCATTCGTGATCTGGATAAAGATGGTGAGATTCATGTCAGACATTGCAGAACAAAAGATCAAGTTGCTGATATATTTACAAAAGCCTTGAAGTATGATATTTTCCAGAAGATGAAAGAAGAACTAGGCATGATGAAGATCTAGCTTAAGGGAGGCTGTTAGAAATATAAGCTAGAGAGTTGCAAGTTTTAATTAAAGAGAAGAAACACCTTATGTTATGTCATGTTCATATGCATGACAAGTTTCATTTCGGTTTCCTCATTTTCTATTTAACTTATACCTTTAATAAACATGTAACTTATGCAAATACATATGCTATATAAGAGTATCATCTTGTATCCATTTTCATCAAGCAAAATCAATAAACATTATTCCACTTCAATATTTTGAGTATCTTCTTCTAGTGTTTTAGAAACAAGAGAACACATTACTCTTGTGCTTTCACATCTCCTGAAGAAGTTTATCTCCATCACAAACTCCAAAATCCATGTCGACATGGATACTCGAAGATTTTGCTTTCAGCAGCTCGATGTCACCATACTTTCCAAGTCTGATACGAGGTTAACTTGTAGTCCTTCTGTTTCCCAATATGGCATCGGACACGTGTGTCCTTTATCGACTCTTTCAGGCTTGACTGTAGCTGTTTGTAGGACGTGGGGTAGCAATGTTTTATTGAAACTCTCTGCAATGAAGCACGGCGTGAGTCTCTATCCATCCACCAATTCCCTCAAAAGAGTTTTTCATATATATATTAAAGGTCTGCTCGGCAATTATAGGGGTAGCAGTTATGAGATATTTTTAGAGTTCCGGTTATGAGCGGTTATGAGGGATCCGATTTTGGATGGTTTTTAAGTAGCGGCTTTTAAACCAGTCCAATATATGCTTGGTAATTCACTAACGAGCGGTTCTGAAAGTTTTTTACACGAATAAAATTAAATAGGAAAATGTATCAGTAGTTATAATTGTATACTTTTTGTGAGGGTATAAATAAAATAAAATAATAAAACCGTTCAAAATCCACTTTGGGGTGTTTATAAAGCCACCCAAAATTACATTACACCGGTTTTGAGGGGTTTTTGAGCCGACCAAAACCAGTGTCTTAAAAAAATTAACAACCAGGAACTTTCATAAATGGTCGATTAAAAAACACTGTAGAACTGATAAAAATACTGTTACAGCAGACCCTAAGAGAATTCTCCACACCTGCACTAAGAAAAATAAACTCAAGTAACTAGCAAGACCTATGTAGCCAATGCTCCCATTCAAAGAGTAAAATTGATTTCATGAATTTTTTATTTTATTTTTTATTACTGAATCTCTTTCCAACGGTACGTACTGAGTCTATTTACATACTGGAAAAAAAAACTAATTCTAGGTTATATTTCATGTAGGATCTAATTGAAATAAGTCAGTATGATTCAACGGAGGACAAACTATAAACACGCAGCAAAAATTCGAACAATTAGATGATTTTCGATGAAAAGCCTTCCTTTCTATTCCAGCTAGTCAAGAGGATCCATCAAATAATCTGGTAGAACTTTGTTTGCATTGCTTCTGTTACTGATGCATAATGTATACATACAACAGAAATATGCTGTGTAGAATGGAGACAATTGGAGCAACAAATGCCCCATATATAAGCAAAGTAAACATAATTTGAACAAGACCGATTAGGTAGAACTTTGGTTGTCAGCTCATAGTAAAATTACCGTTTCACGTGTACTCAATCGGTATCAATATCGGTATCGCTATCGATATCGATATCGGTCTACATGACAGAGCTGTCTCACCAACTTCACCATAGTTTGCGTATTGTGCAAGAATATTGATGTGTTCGTATTATGTGTTCATGCATATAATATTTGGTAGATTTCTCTAAACAAAAGGTTTCTTCAATCGATTACTTGATCAGTAACTTCTGATTTACCCCATCTTTTGTTTTAGGCGACAGAATCAAGTAATATCGACAGCTTGACAGATAGTAAGCAAGTTGGTGATTGAACCTCTATCTTCGTGACTCGCTTGGGAGAAGGACTCGCTCACGGATAAGTCCGAGAAGACTTCGGATTTGAACAACCTCCTCTGCTTAGAACAACCCTTCTAACTCATTGTTATCCCACAAGAGTTTGGGGTCATGGGTGACCTTACAGGACCGGCCCACAATAAAAAACTATGGACAACCAAAATTAGTTCTGGATAGAGCAACCCAATTCCTAGACCGACCTTGGTTGGGAGGACCGCTGCCCCTTTCAACTCCAAAGCTAAGAAGAAAACAAACGCTCTCTCAATGATTGATAGACGATAATATTGAGTGCCATCTTATGCCAGTACGCTTAGAGGAAGGATCGAGTATCAGCCATCGATCGTTCATCAACAAAAGTACACATGATCGATAGAATAAAGTTAATTTGACATGATTATAATGTTAAATTTTTGTAATTTTTTATTATGTTTGTGCAGAGACTACTTGAATATCACATTTTCTTGGTGAACTTAACTTTCCTCCACTAAACGCAGACATATATGGCCTCGAAATCCTGTATTCCATGCTGGCACAACAAATTGAGCTTGACTACCACTTCATCAGGGAGAGAAGCCTCTTCTGTTCTCATCGTATGCTCTTTGTGCCGTCTTCAGATCAACTCATTGCTGATATTTCACCAAAGAGCTTCACAAACACCGGTTTACTATACTGTAACCCAAATTCATTTCTCTTGAACTCTAGGGGAGTGTTAAATCTTTGTGACTTTTTTTACAAATTTTAATCATTATTCCCTGCTATATAATTGTGCATAATATGTCCAGATCCTTATTTTCTGCTATATATAGTTGTAGAATACGTCAAGAATTGATTTGATTTAGTTAGATTTGTTAGGAATGATTTTAGAAATCTTTGTTTTCTTTATTACTCTATGCAATCTCTATATATTGACTATCGAGATCTAAAGTTGAAGAAAAATACACAAAAAATTATCAACTTACATATCAATCAATACTTCTCATATATATATATATATATTGACTATCGAGATCTCAAGTTGAAGAAAAATACACAAAAAATTATCAACTTACATATCAATCAATACTTCTTTTATATATATATATATATATATATATATATATATATATATGACTTCAACTTGAGATCTCGATAAAAAAAAAATATATATATATATATATATATATATATATGACTCCAGTCTTTTTCTAATTTTATCATTGACCTATATATAACCAAAAAAATAATAAATCTAGAATGGCTGTACATCTACACTCCCAGCTGACTCCCAGTTCCTCTCATAATATTCTTTTCGACAATCAAAGAGTTCAGCATTTATCCGCCCTTATGATCTTCATTCTGTTGATAGTATTAAGGAAGAACCTGAAAAATGTTTGAAACATGCATCAGGAAACCAAGAACTGACAATGAATGCTAAAAATTACGGGAAAAGGTAATTTTCCCGCAGGTGCGGGCTGGTCCGTCTACCGCGTGGCCGAACCCCATTGGCCCTCCTCTATATTCATGGGGTCAACGTCGGTTGACGTGCCAATGGGACGGCACCACCACGTGGTAGGCGGGCTGGCCCGCAGACGGACAAGGTAGCAGTCAGGGGCGGATCCAAGAGGGAGCTAAGGTGGGCTAGAGCCCACCCCAAATTTTTTTTTTACATATTTTTTCTATATAATTTTTTTTGATTTTTGTTTTGTATGGATTTATTCACTTTTAGTTCGCCCCAAAATTTGGTAGTCCACCCCAACTATAATTTATGGATCCGCCCCAGGAAGCAGTGCTCAAAAGTTACGGTTTCTTTGATCTTTTCTTTTCTGATACAATAATAAAAAGAGTACTACTTACTCCCATGGAACATCTCCCACCACCATCCAATCGCCTTCCATGTCCTCGTACGTAAGAACATGAGTGTTTCCTGATGAGCCTTGAGCAAGTTCAGGGGCTGCTCACATTCAACAGTAGGCCGTTAGTTCAAACTATAGGACTTGAATTCTTAAAACTATCGAAACTAAGCGCGTTTGGTACAATGTAATGTAATCGTAATGTAATTAAAAAGAAAAAAAAATATTGTAATGTAATCGTAATCGTAATGTAATCAAATGGAAAAAAATAAATTTTTTCCATTTGATTACATTACGATTACGATTACATTACATTATTTTTTCCATTTGATTACATTGCGATTACGATTACATTGCGAATACGATTACATTACATTACATTACAGTGTACCAAACGAGGCCATAGTTTTTCATTTGATTACATTGCGATTACGATTACATTACAGTGTACCAAATGAGACCTAAAACTGATTAGGAGCTAGCGGTTCGCCTTTGCTTACACAAGGTTATGTTGGACTCGAACATTTGGCTAAGTGTGCGTATCAGGCCACCGTAGCCGTTATGGGAGTAGAGGTCTAACTTCCTGCCGATGGGGATGCCTTCCATGTACACCTTCACGAACAAGGTCGACCGGTTTCTTCGGCTTCCTCTCTCTGCGAGCGCACTCCTAAGAAGGCGTTTGATCGGCGGCCAGTCGGAGACTTCTTGGTCTCTACTACCGTCAAGGGTAAAACAGTTAAAAAAGTGAATAAGAAGGTGATATGCATGATTGATCTGTTGGGAACGAATTGCGGAAAGTGTTCTCCCAAACCAACCACAAAGCTAAACGCAGACACAAACAATTTTCGACGTAAAAAATCTCTGCATGAAAAACTACGGGACGATCTAAGTCCAACCCTAAAAAATCTCTACAAGTTGAGAACCTACATAGCTCGAGACTTCAAAGTGAGCAATACTACTCTAGGAAGAGAGGACTATTTGGATTGCCAAGAAAACTTGGATGGTTGAAAGCTAGCTAGTCTTTGATTTGCTAAAAAAAAAACCTAAATATGCATGATATATAGAACTAACCGAGCTTGCGGTAGAGAATCGGAAGTGAATTAAATTTATGTATAACTTCAATAATATTACAAGGAAATGAAGGGTGGATTTTGTAATGAAGAGAAGACAGACAGAGACAACAATGGTTGTTGTAATTGCTGTAAACTTTTGAGCATAAAAGAAGAATTAACAATCAAAACAAAGCTGTGAAGCATAAAGTGATTGAACAGACGAGAACATAATTTAGCTAGGAAAGCCAATCAAACATGTATGAGTTGGAAACAGGAGTTAAGATTAATGTAGTTGCAGATGAATAGAACAATCAACAGACGAGAAAGAAGAAGAAAAAAAAAATGAAAGAAACATAATTAATTAAATGCAAATTTCAGGATCATATGTAACGAAGTTCTTGTGATACCTCGCACTAGAAGAATGCTCCTGGTCAGAGGAGTTTCTAAAGCTCAGCCCGAGCCTCAAGTCCGTGCTCCAATCTCTCTTTGTCGGAGACTCGGATGTAGAGGAAAGAGAAGCATAGCTACAACTGTCAGTTGAAGAAGTAGACGAATTCTCTTGTCCTGCCATTCCAACCAGATGAGAGAGAGAGAGAGAGAGGGAGAGGGAGGGACTACATTTGTACATATAGAGCAGAGAGTTTCTTGTAGGCTCAGTAAACTAATAATAATAATAAAATCCTAGAGGAACTCATGAGTTCTTAATTTTAAAGCAATGTTGTAAAAATCGGACCGGACTGGACTGACGGTTACACTGGATCCAACCGATTTATGTCAAAAAATTGATCCGGTTCTACTAAAATTGGGTCTTTTAAAGAACGTCGTTTTTGTGTGTCAAAACCGGATTCAATCGGTGAACCGGCCAAACCGGTTGATAATTGAACCGACCAATTTTGATTTTTCTTAAAAAAAATTCAATAAATAATTATCATGTTAAATTTGGAACATTTGCTTATTGGTTTGGCTTTGAACGATATTATAGTTGTAAAATTAAACCAAACCAACATACTTATGACCAAACCAAACTAAACCAAGAGTAAATATGAATATCTTATCTATTTGAACCAAGCAAACCAAATCTATTTGAACCCGGTTGAACTCCAGTTGAACCTGGTTGAACCGGTCCGACCTATACCAAAAAATTTCACTTCGATCATCGGTCCAGATTTTTAAAACATTGTTTTAAGACCCATGCATGATCTAGACAGAAAAAATCAAGAACCTAAATGTAAAATAAATGTCATATGTCATAATTACATTGTAAGTTCCTGTAGTCTGACTATAAACTAATAGGCCTGAAATATTCTCCGAGGCTTCGGCTACGCGGCCACGTGGCACGAGTGACTATGCCCCCGGAAGTTGGTAACCTTCTACTGGTCGGCCTCTCCCTGGATTCTAGAATTTGCATGATCGCCGTGTTAGAAAACACAAGCAATCGAAGACAAAAGAAATTAAATAAACAAGAAACACGAACTAATGCACAAAGAGTTGAGGGCGTTCATCCAACAAGAAATAACATCTTCACTATTGATCAACAATTACTTTTTGTGACTTTTCATAACTATATATATATTTGAGTACATAATTGAAATCCTAACTATAAGAAACTGAACTCAATTTTTTTATTTATTTTTAGTAGAATCCGAAATGATATGACGACCGGTAAAAATTGTGTGCCACACGATATAACTGAGCCCACATGTACTTTAAAAAAAAACCACTTAGAACTCATAAATCCTTTGAGCTGAAAAATAAAAAAAATCAGGTTCCACATACACCACGGTGTAGGCTATTTGACTGCTGCGAATTGCAAGTCCTAGCCACACAAGGCTCAATCTCGGCTATAAATTCAAGTATCATGACTGGAACATGACTAGCCAAAGATTAGACTCCCGAGAGATCAATTAAGTTCTAGAGTAATGGCGACAGAGACTGCGACCATGATGTATAAACTAACTCTCCTCCCTAACCAATTCCTTTCTAGTATTGAGTACTTGAGCATCACAACTTAATTTTTAGCCAAACGCACATGTCATTCCAAATTACCCAACATTTGAAAGAAAGAAAGAAAGAGAACAATTCTTCAACAACTCCATCCGTTCCTCCTTTACTAATTCATATTTTTTGCTTCATCTGAAGGAAGAACCCTTGTATTGTTTGTTAGTCATCAGAGTTTAAAACCAAAACTTACTACTGCTACGGGTAAGGGCACGATACTGATACAGAACACCGACATTTTCAAATATTTACATTAAGTTTTCACCTAATTTGCAAGATATGGACATGGGTACTAGTACGGACACGATACGGATACCGAAAAGATTCTTCCGTATCCATGCATTATAGCCTAACCATTATGCTCAATTGCTCCTCTCCTCGAGTGTCAGAGAGTAAAATTGTGGATTGTCTTCACTTGATCGGCCTAAATTCTTGGCTATAGGTTGTTATCAGGGCCGCCCAGAAGGTTGGGTTGTCCTATTTGGAGCTAGTTTTGGGTGCCCCTTGATTCTTATTGTAGGTCATACTAGAAGATCACCCGCGACACCGACCACTATTGGGATCACGTTGAGCCTGTGAGTTGCCCTAAGCATATGAAGGGTTGCATAAGCCCCAAGTCTTGTCTGACTTACTCCTGTGTCGGCACTGGTTGTTATCAAACTCATTTAAATATATGGAGAGATCACTCGGTTTACTAGAAAAGTTAGTGGAATAAAGAGATGTTGTTGAAACATAGGTGACATCTTTGTGGAACCGATTACTTATGTGCATTATTGAGTATTATCTTGTGAAGCAGAAGTGTTAAAATAATGGAAAGGACCTCTGAAAAGAAAGTCATGAACGAGACTCTAGGGAGACATGCAAATCCCTCTTGATACATAGAAAAAAAGGAGAGACACCAGCACAGAACCAACCTACTCCTTTCCTTTTTTCCCTCTCGAGAAGCTCACTTTTTTTTTTTTCCTTTCTTCTTTTCCTTTTCCTTTTTGGAAGATTTCTTTGCTTGCACAAGTCCTCACCTCACCTCTCATTGTAGACAACCGTTCCCTTTACAAAAGTCCTTAAATCCACTCCCACCTTTTGCAAGTGACACACTTTTTCCCTATCCTGTCTGATAAATAGCTCTTGTGAAGTGATAGGTCCTCAAAAAACAAATGAAAAGAAAGATTGTGATTAGGTCCTTTTTCCATAGATTCCATAACTACCCTGTGATTTTGCTTGTACATTATGTAACGTTAGCTAACATACGGTTACTTTAAAGATTTTTGTGTGTGTATATATATATATATAAAACTGTAAATGACCTCTAGCCTAGTGGTTAAGAGAGATACATGCGGTCCGAGTGGTCAGGAGTTCGAATAATTTACCTGGTTCCCAAAAAAAGAAATATATATATATATATATATATATATATATATATATATATATATATATAGGAAGCGGATCAAAGGCCCCGCCCGCGGAGCCCCGTCGAAGCCCCGCCCCCCCCTGCACCATCGGATCGCGCGGGGTCCGCGTGGGGCCCGCGTGAGCCCGCGCGATCCAACGGTTAAGGGGGGCGGGGGCTTCGGCGGGGCTCCGCGGGCGGGGCTCCCGATCCGCCTCCATATATATATATATATATATATATATATATATATATATATATATATATATATATATATATATATATATATATATATATATATCTGACTCCGTTTGACTGAAGAAGGATTGGATGACGATTATGACATTGTGACTTTTTACTGGTAGAGGATGCAGAAATTTTAGCATGTATTAGAGCTTAAAAATCGAAAACTCATCCAGATTCGGATCTTATTTACCGTACAATTCAAGCAGTTTTTTGTAAATTTTAATACCGTTGTGTACATCCAGCTTTTTTTTTTTTGAAATTTCACACACAAACACACAATTGGGAGGCTCGAACCTTGCCGGCCTCTCCGGACGTCCACTCTAATACCACTAGGCTAGAGAGCTCGGACTGTACATCCAGCTTTCATGTCGTAACTTATAGATTCAATCTCGTTGAGCATGAAATATGTAATTTACAACCCTCGTCACAATTGTGAAATTTTGGTGTGGTGGTGGAGGCTTTTAAAGTTTATCTAGGGAATTTATCCGCCTGGACCCAACTGTAAGTCTAAGTTCAACATTCTTTCTCAAAAGCAAAGTGGCCTCTCCTGTTCTTTGAAATATAGTAGTACAAGGTTGCCAACAGAGTAAAGGAGACTTTGTCCCTTGCTCTCTAGGCATCTTAACTTTCTCTTGGGTTAGTGTTCCCACTGGTGCATGTCTGTTTTAATGTGTAGCCCAGCTGCCCAAGCATGGATAGCATTCCTAGTACCTAATTCACTATTCCTTGGATCAATATATATATGTTAGCTCAGGGTCCAATCACTACTTTTGTGAGCAATTGGTGTGCACCCAAAGGTGCATACAAGTGGGAGATTTGATGAGGTTGGGTGTAGAGTCCTTCGTAAGGAGTGCACCATGTCCTATGGGTACTAAGGCCACAATCCCAACATCTCGTTCAACTGTCTCCCCCCTCCCATACATTGGGGTCCTTAGGATTTTTCTTAAAATCTTCTCAAATCCCAACACCTTAATGTCACCTTTTCTTCATTTCCAAGCTAATAGCTAATAATGACGTCTTAAAAGCAATAATCCCTTGAGGATGTGGAATTAGTTAGGTGTTTTCCTTATGGTGTCCCTATTAAACTGTACTAATTCTTTCATATGTTCTCAGTATGTGACACATATCCTCAGCTCCTATAAGTATGGATACAAAAAATAGGAGTTGTCATATGCTGAGAACATGTGACAAAACTGATACAAAATATATTGAATTTCTAGACCGAAAGATTAATTCATATTTTTAGGGAAAATATTACTACTAAGTTTCAAAATTTATTCAACACCAATTATTCCGACAAAGGAAAAACCAATCAAATACAATATAAATAATGTTGCGTTAAAAAAAAAAAAAATCAAAATCAGTGTTACTAGAATCGACTTCAAATTTTAGCCTTTATCCAAGAACTGAAGTCCTTGATAACGGGAACATGAGTAATAGTTCTGAATTCTACAAAGATCAATGGAGATATGCCATAAGTTTAGTGCTAATGTTGTCACAATTTTCATATAATATAGTCTTCAAACCTTTCGTTGAAAGAAATCTTGAGCACATAAAAGATGGGAGGCCGTACAAGTAAGCCCCCTTTTGAACTGAAACAACATGAACCCATGACGTTCTTAGAATGGTGAAACGAGTATATGAGTTATTCTAATTGAAATTTGATAAAGAATGAACGTACAATGGTAAAAACGAATATTATTTGGACAATTATAACCGAAATATGGTATAAAATAGACGTGGAATATTGAAAATGGGTATAAATGGTTGATTTTAACCGAAATACGTTATAAAATGGACGTAGAATAGTGAAAACAAGCATAGATGGATGATTCTAATAGTTAATCGTGTTAATTCAGCTGAGTATAATTATTTATTTATATAATTTATTATATAAACATATATTGCATATGAGTGACTGCTTTGAAACTAATTTTATTTCTCATACTTGGCCCAAGTGTTACAACTGCTTCAACTCATGGGTCATGGCGTCGCATCTACTGATCTACAACATGAGCAATAAAACCGTAAAATCAAAATTCCAATTTTAGGCGCCTTTCACAGAAATAGGAAGGATTCTTTATTGCATGGGAGATTTTTCAAGACACTCAAGTGATGGTAAAAAGCTCTTCAACAATACCTAACTGCACAATTGGCCTTACTATTTGACGCCGTTTGGTTTGTGAAATCAAGAGTTTGGAAATTTTTTTTTTATTTATTTACTGTGTTTGGATGTCAAAAGAAAGAAACAAAAAGGAAAAATAGTTCCCAAAGAAGAAGGAAAAATATATATGGAGGAAATCCACTCAAGATTTACTTTTTTCTCAATTTTCTAACCTTTCAAAATACCAGAAAAAAATGATAGATATTATAATCCCGCCCACCCCCCACCCCCCCCCCCCCCCCCCCCCCCCCCCCCCAAAAAAAAAAAAAAAAAAAAAAAAAAAGAGTGTGTAGAAATAATTTTCCTTCCTTTCCCGAACCAAAGCCTATATGCATACTTGGCTAAAAGAACAAATACCTGGGCAGCACTTCAAAGCTGCTCGCAACACACTATATAAAATAGAAACTGGGGTATGGCTTGTTGCCCTACTCTCACACAAGAACACTTTGGGAACAGAAAATTGAGAAGAGGAATTGATGCAGTCCTCAATAATCAGAAACTTTATCAGAAAATTATGCCTATACTTCTGATTGTGTGCATGATTTGAATTTATAAATTTGGAGGCTGTTGGGAGACAAGATTTACGCAAAAGAGAGTAAGATATTGAACACAAAATATACAGTTTACGGCAGAATTGTTCAATAACAGGACCTTGGAACAAAAGTTAAAATGGTGCCCCTCAAAAAGAACATAAATTTTTTGAAAATTTCTTAAAACAATAACATCATCTAGTTTTGAACTCATGTCCTTTTAAATAAGAGATATAAGTGAAAACCAGCTTTGCTAAACAAGTCATTCTACGAAATTGTGTGCCATGGGAATCTAGGTCTCGTTTGGTACAATATAATGTAACCGTAATCACAATGTAACCAAATGAAAAAAATAATTTTTTTTTCATTTGATTACATTACGATTACGATTATATTATATTTCATTTGATTACATTACGATTACGATTACATTACAAAACAGGTCCTAGTTTTTTTTTTCCCTCAAAAAATTTGGGCCCTGGAGGATTGTTTGATCAGTCCTGGGTCAAGGCCGACCCTGCAGGAACTTTGTGTACATCTTTTCAACCCTAAAGAAGCCTCACACAGTTGAGTATTTATCAAACTCAAGATGCACAACCGTGTTGAGAAGTGTATAAACTGAAAGCTTATGCAGATCTTGTTAATAAGTATATTAACTGAAAGTTTAGGCAGATTATGTTAATAACAGCAGGAAGATTGTACCTTTACTTTCTATAATATGTACAAATGTGGAATGGAACAAATGTAGGTGGATTTTAAATGCCTTTGACATATTTTCAGTATTAGTAGCTCATCTTTTGTAGTTCAGAAGTAGAGCCCTTCCAGGAGGCTGAGCTGTATATGATTCCTGTACAGGAGTCACCTGATCAGGCATAACTTATTTCAAAGATCTCATCGCATTAAAAGAAATATACGAAAATGATCATTTATATTTGATCGGAATGGTCCGATACTCCTTCAATTTTCTTTGATCGGAAAAGAGATCCCCAATGTCGGTATCGGTCAGTATCGGATATCGGTCAGTATCGGATCAGTATATGCCAAACCGTATCGGTATCGGCCGATACTTTAAACTATGAATATAAATATATGTGATCAAGGACGGAACCACTCTGCAATGTTTTTTTTCTTCATATGAGTCAGCTCACATCTCAGCCCACCCCAGTTTATTCCAGTTCAGCTCGAATTTTTGGCTCCGCCCTTGTATGTGATCACAATTACTGTGTACTTTCCGGAGATGTCTTTCCTGAGCAAATGCAACTCCTAGTAACAGCACTTCATTTTTGCACCTTATTTGACTGTTCTGTAAGTCTAGAACATCAGTTTGAGTATTTGAATGATATCCATAATCCTATAGATATTTGCTTTAAGAGGTACAAATACCACGATACCTATCTGCTTTTGTATCCATCACCAAATGAACACTACAAAAAGCAAAGAACAAATACAAATACACTTGTACATATTTCTGTTTTGTATCCATTCTGTTTACACACGTAGATGCCAAGACCAGATAGCTAACTGTCATAAAGCAGTATTCCTGACTGTTATAAAGCAGTATTCCGAAACACGGTCATCATCATGCATTAAGTTAATTATTTATAAGAAAACAACCGTGAATCAAATATGTTTGGTTGATGAGAGTAGAGAATGGTTAGATGTTAAAATAGAAGTGTGGAGAAAAACTTTGGAATTAAGGAGGTTTAAAATTAGTAGGACGAAAGTAGAGTACATGAATGTATCTTCCACTAGATATCAAAGAGAAAATGAGGGAGGAGCCCATATAGATGGTCAAGAGATTCCTAAGAACGACAATTTTCAGAATTTATGATCAATCATTCATCAAGATGTAGAGATTGAGAACGATGCCATGCATAGAATTTAAACATGATGATCGTAAGATACCTGGCAAGGATCATGAAGCAACTATAGCTTCCTAAGGGAGCAGTGCCAGAACTGTATCTAATGATCGCAAACACAGGGAGAAGAGGGTCGACGCGCCACGAAGGAGAAGATGAAACGTTCGCGCTACAACCGTGCCTCATTGCCAATGAGTGTAGGAATGGGGATGGGCATGCGCACGTCTCACAATTTCCTCGCCAATTAATTCCTAGGACGTCCCATGGCATTCCTGGTCCGATGTCAAAGAAGTCATTTTTTAAGTATGGTTAAAAAAGATTATCTGTTCTACTGTATAATAGGAAAACTTGGTGGTAAAACTTTTGAATTCCTAAAATATCCTGAGTATTTTATAAACATGATGTTGTTATGTCAACTTACATGTCATTTATGTTTAAGAGTCAAAGCAATAAAGTTTGCATAAGTTTCATTTTTCCATACAACTTTTCATGTTCCAATGGTAATATAAAGAGGAAATTTCATATAGAGTGAAGAAATTTAGCATATTTATATAAAAGAGGAGAAGTTTCGATATTTATAGGAAAAGTGCCCAAATTTTTTTTTTTTTTTTTTTTTTAGAGTGTGGCGCCATCTAAGATGGCGCCCAATTTTTTTTTTTCTTTTTTCCTATTTGATGGTTACGTGAGAAAGTTAGAATTTATCATCTTAAATAAATTTAACTCTTTATATACAATTTTATCTTTTTTTTTTAAATCTTAGATATTTATTTAAACTTAATATTAGAAAAAAAATATGTTTAAAAAATAATTCAAAATCTTAAATATCTTTTTCTCAAATCTTGGATATAACTTGAAATCGTAATAATTTTATCAAACAATTTTAAAAATATCTCTAGAAAAAATTTAATATTAGAAAAAATATGTATTTATTTAAATTTAATATTTTAAATGTTAGGTATTTATTTAAATTTAATATTAGAAAAAATATGTTTAAAAAATAATTCAAAATCTTAAATATTAGATTTTTAAATCTAATATTACCAAAAATATGTTTAAAAAAATAATTGTAAAAATTAAATAAATTTATCTTTAACGTGAGAAAATTGATTTATTCGTCCGTAAATAAATTTAACTTCTTATATACAATTTATTTTTAATTTGTTTCCAAATCTTAGATATTCGTTTAAATCTAATATTTAAAAAATATGTTAGAAAAAATCACTTAAATCTAATATTAGAAAAATATCTTAAAGATAAGTTAAAATTAATAATTTAAAATCTTAAATATTGTTTCTCAAATCTTAGATATAATTTGAGATCGTACATAGTTTTTTCTACGAAAATTGATCTCTTTCTATGGGTTTGACCATTTATTTTAAATTTAGCTTAAATTGACATGATTTTCAAAGATAGAAAATAAAGATATGAAAATAAAGCATAAAAGATTATATTTGATACTTAATTATAAAATATTTTAATAAATTATGAATAATTTTATATTCTCATCTGATAACTTATAATATATTTTTATATTCATATCTTATAAATTATGAGTTATTTTTTCATCACCAAATATAATATTTTTTGTTTGAAAACATATCCAAGAACTTACCTCTAGAGAGATTTTAAAAATTGTTTCATAAAATTATTACGATTATAAGTTATATCTAAGATTTGTGAAAAAATATTTAAGATTTTGAATTATTTTTTAAACATATTTTTTCTAATATTAAGTTTAAATAAATATCTAAGATTTTTTAAAAAAAGATAAAATTGTATATAAAGAGTTAAATTTATTTAAGAAGATAAAATCAAACTTTCTCACGTAACCATCAAATAAAAAAGTTACGGAAAAAAAGAAGAAGATTGGGCGCCATCTTAGATGGCGCCACACTCTAAAAAAAAAAAAAAAAATTGGGCGCCATCTAAGATGGCGCCACATCACTTTTCCTATAAATATTGAAAACTTTTCCTCTTTTATATAAATATGCTAAATTTTATCACTCTATATGAAATTTCCTCTAATATAAATTTCTCTCCTTACCATTTTCCAAATATTATTATTCTCAATATATAAAAGTAAAAAAAGAAAGAACAAAATTCGTACTTCGAATCCGTAACTACCACTTTTCTAAAATGAGGATAATTTTGAACTTTTATAAAATTGATTATTTTTAGTTATTAATTAATGGATTAAATCATGTTAGTGATATCAATCGGTAAATTTTGATTATTTTAATATTATTTAAATTGATGCATTGTGTTGTGCCTTTAACTAGTGAACCTTAGAACCATTTTCACTAGAGACTAACTATGACCATTGAGACCTAGTAGTGGACTTAGATTTGTTAGTTGGACTTTAATTATGTTAGAATGGCTAGTAGAAGTTAGTTGTGACTTGAATTGCTAAGCCACTTTGGGCCTTCTTCCAAAAAGGCCTTTAAATAACAATTTGAGAGACCTTTAGCTAAATGTAACCAACCAAGCCCTAGCCCATGACCATATGGTCGGCTATAGCAGCCACAACAGCCCCCACCTTGCTATATAAGTCATCATTAGCCCCCTTTCATTCATCTTTCATTGAAATCCTAACCCTAATTGTGTTCTTCCCCAAATTTGTCCCCTTTCATCAAATCAACTCCAAATTCAACCAAACCAATTGCAAACTACTCCCCTTGAGTAGAGGAGGTCTCTATTGGTTAGATAGGAGGGATTTGGAGCAATTTGACCATTGGATTTGGTGGAAAGGCTTTTGCAAGAGGATTTTCATTGAGATTCCAACTCTCAATTGGTAATGGCCTCTAAACCTTTTCAATTCTTGTTACATAGATGCATTCATTTAGGGTCCCCCTAGCATTAGGCTAAGTTTGGTTCAAAATCGAATCCATTTGGGGTGTGTATCGCAAGAATATCAGATACGTGCCTCAAGTGTTCGATGAAATTTCCTATAGGATGTTTTGTTCACCAATTTCAAAACTAATTACATGTTTGGATAGCTAATTATGTGTGGATTGCTATGGTGTAGGGCTGAGTCAATTTTTGTGTCATTTTTTGTGTCAAAATGGACACGGGGATGCTAGCCGAGCCCCGTGCAGGCACAGTAGCAGTGCCCTGCTGCTGCCATGTCCGTACTCACTGGACACGACACAATATCTAATGCTAGTGACACGATTGGGTAGGGGCATCGACTGACACACTACCTAAGAAGTTTGGGTTCGAATGGTTGAGTTTTCAGTGAGTTATTCGACTCACAAGTGTCTGTCGAACACAAGCACACCCTTCTGTACACGTTCTGTAGACACACTTGCTGACACTGTTTGGACACGTCTTGTGGACACAATGACACCTTGACATAGTAGACAATACCATGACACCTAGGCACTTGTGTCTGACACAAATCGACATTACGGTATACATGTTTTGCCATGCTCGAACACACTCGAACACTCCACATTTTCGAATTCTCTGATACCATGTCTGATACCCTTGCTCTGTGACCCCATGTGGACACAAATATCTCTGATACACTTGTTGACCCATGATACAAACCTTGACACATCTGCACACTTGACACACTGACACATTTGTATACATGTTTTGCCATGCACACACACACCCACACATGCTCGACACTTGTTAATGTGTGATACTTATAGGATACTATTTTGACACAATGTTAGACACTCTAATACATGCTAGACACTCACCAGTTGACATATGTGTACACACACAGTTTGACACTCGAGTTTATACTATGATATGGCTATTCGACACCCTGTACAGGTTCTGATACAATGTCTGATACTATGCATCATTCTCTGATACCATTGTTTACAAAAAAAAAGTTTTATTACAAACTAAGAAAAGAGTACAAGAGTACTGTTTGCCATTGATTGCCATAGAACATAACAGTTTTATAGGAGGACTGATCTTTAACTCACAATTACAAACTCGCTTGTACAAAAGAGAGCATAGGAACAAAACCTAGAAAAAGTAATCTAAGTACAATTGTTTAGTTTTGATTCTGGAGGGTGACGGTAGAGGCTCGGAAAAGTGCTATCAACTCTGCCTTACTCCTTGGACGATCGAACGCAACCTCGGCTCCGGTGAAGAAATGCTCTCTCTCTGCCTGGGTGTGTGTATATCTCTCTGTATGTCTTTGTGTGTACAAGGGAATAACACCTTGCTATTTATAGGAATTCATGAGTAATGGGGGTGTACAGCCACGTGGCTAATTTTGGGCCACATCCTTGTAACTGTGCCTCGAGAAGTGGGCAGCTGGGGATTGGTTAAGATTGATCATGATCTGTTTGTTGTACTAAATTCGAACTGTTAAGACTTGGTCAACTTCTGCCACATGTCTCAATCACTACTCTGTGGCGGGCCGCATAAATGATGCATCCTGGCTGAGCCGCATGAAGGACTGTCCCATAGCCGAGCCGCATGAAGAGTGTGTCATGACCGGGCCACATGAAAGTTGTCTCATGACCGAGCCGCATGAGAGTAGTCTCATGACTGAGCCGCATGAGGGTGGTCTCATGACCGAGCTGCATGAGAGTGGTCTCATGATTGAGCCGCATGAGAGTAGTCTCATGACTGAGCCGCATGAGAGTGGTCTCATGACTGAGCCGCATGAAGGTCGCATAGGCGATCCGCATAAAGAATTGTCTTTGGAATTTGTGAACTGTGCCAGATATCATGATGATTTTCTCATCTTTTTAGGAGCATGTCATGTCTTGTCTTTATGTCAGAGCCATCATCTATGTCAGAGCTATCGTCATTATGTCAGAGTAATTATGGCCAGCTGTATAGGCAGATTTTGAACCGCATAAGGCCGCATGAAGCTTCCTGAGCCGCATGAAGCTTTCTGAGCCGCATGAAGCTCCCAGGGATTTTGAGCCGCATGAAACTCTCCAGATTTTGAGCTGCATAGAGAATCCCTTTCTTTCCTTGCGCTTGTGAAGGATCACATCTCGCAAGTCAAGGACATCTCGATCAACCTTTCCACTCGCTTTATGGGCCCGGGAATCTCGAGCACACAAATGCGTAGGTATCATGTTTGCTCCCTGATGCGGGGCTAGTAAAAGCACTTGCCCTCGATCAATGTTGGGAGACTCTTGAGAACCACCATGTCCATTTGTCGCCGGGGGCTGGACACGGGTGGCCTTATATAACTTTCCATCAGAGGCCCGCTTAACAGTTATTGGGACTCTCTGATGGTCAGTAGTTGGGACAGCTGACTGAGCTCGACGAGCCCGCGCTGTCCTAGACTTCTTCGCTCTAGCACCCGAGGGTGCGTAGTAGGAAGAGTCCAAGTTGGAGAACCATCCTGTCCGTTTGCTGCCGGGGGCTGGACACGGGCGGTCCTATACAACTTTCCATCAGAGGCCCGCTTAACAGTTAGCGGGACTCTCTGACGGTCAGTGGTTGGGACAGCTGACTGAGCTCGACGAGCCCGCGATGTCCTAAACTTCTTCGACTTAGCACCCGAAGGTGCGTAGTAGGAAGAGTCCAAGTTGGAAGGAGGGAAGAGAAGTTTGGTGCCCTTTTCAAAGGAGGCAAGGGGGCTCTATTTATAGAATGGAGTGAGCCCTTTCTTCTTCTCCTTTCCGATGTGGGACTAAAAGCAATATTTTCCATGCTTCTACAAGACCCCCTTCAAAGTTTTCAAATTGCAAATTTGGAATACTTTGAATAAGAAGCATAGAAAGTAGAGTTATTTTGGTGTGGCAATACTATTAGAGGTAGCATAGACGTGATAGGTTTGAGTACTTTTGCTGGGGATTTTGTGTGGACTTATCATCCTTGGCGTACCTTAGTTTTAGGTATGGATAATAAGTTGAGAGAGGGAACCATCATATTTACTCAGAGGTGGTGAGAACATGGTTAATATGGGGTTGATGGTAATGAGGACATGGTGGGAGTGGACTCAGTTGAGGATACATAGAACAACTCAGAGGTAATATGGACGTGGAAGTTCTACGTAACGGGTAATGAATGCCACGGAACAACTGGTTCCAGAAACATATGATTGTGAAAAAAAGGGGTACATGTACTAGAGGACCTAATACAGCATTTATGGTCAACAGTGGACATTTGTGGACCTATTATCCTTTTTGTGTACTGGCATTGCGAGTACGGATAATAAGTGGAGAGAAAACCAACATATTTACTCAGAGGTAATAAAGACGTGGTAAATATGGGTCTAAAGTAGAGCCTTCCTACTCAGAGGTAATGAGGACGTGGTAGAAGTGGGCCTAATGAGGATACACAGAACAACTCAGAGGTGCTATCAACGTGGAAGTTCTATGTATTGGGTGGTTTGTTTGTGATGGACGAGAAAATAACTCAGAGGTAATATGGACGTGGTTGTTTTTCCCGTTGGAGAATTTTGTGGACCTATTACCCTTTTTGTGCACTGGTAGTACGAGTAATAGATTCGAATGATATTTTGTGGATCTACTACTCATTGGTACACCGGTGGTGCAAGTAATAGATTAGGATAATTTTTATGGACTTATTACCATTTTTGTATAATGACGATACGAGTACTGATAATAAGTGGAGAGAAAACCAACATATTTACTCAGAGGTAATGAGGACGTGGTAAATATGGGTCAAAATAAAGCCTTCCTACTCAGAGGTAGTGAGGACATGGTAGGAGTAGGCCAAATGTGGATACACAGAACAACTCAGAGGTGTTATCAACGTGGAAGTTCTATGTATTGGGTGATTTGTTTGTGATGGACGGGAAAACAACTCAGAGGTAATATGGACATGGTTGTTTTTTCCGTTGGAGAATTTTGTGGACCTATTGCCCTTTTGTGCATATGAAATGCGAGCAAATAGATTCGAATGATATTTTGTGGACCTACTACTCTTTGGTACACCAATGGTACGAGTAATAGATTAGGATAACTTTTATGGATCTATTACCGTTCTGCACACTGGTGGTACGGGTAATAGATTAGGATAACTTTCATGGACCTATTACCCTTCTGCGCATTGGCGGTGCGGGTAATAGATTAGGATAAGTTTTATGGACCTATCACCCTTCTGCATACTGGTGGTGCGGGTAATAGATTTGAAGGAGATTTCGGTGGGGAAAAGCATTTGGGGTAAAAGTTCAGAGGTATGATCATACATGACTTGCTGCCCAGGAGATGCGATATGAATCCACTTGAAGCGGTCAGAGAGTAAATTCAGCGGTACCTGAGGGTATATAACTCAACAATCTGGGAGATTTGGGGTCAGAGTGTAAGTTCAACGGTACCAAAGGGTACATAACTCACAATCTGAGAGATAGTTGGAAGATATTATTTAGTCATAATTTTTCTTGAGGAACTTGTCGTTGTTGTTGTTGTTGGTATTAGGACGTTTGCTCTTATCCTCTCCATCCAAGATATGCAGCCCCAGTTGGTGAGCCTTCTTCAATTTTGCTTCTACGCTAGTGGCGCTGATGATGAAGGCCTTCCAGTATTTAAATTAATCTTCGCCCATTCAGAGGCTGATTGTGGGTTGCGCCTGTCTTTGTTTAACCAACTCCGTTTTTTAAGTGTAAGTTGTGCAACAGTCTGAAATACTCTTTAGGCTATAAATAACCATTCAAAGAGAACTTTTAATTCTTTACTGAGAGTTAATTTGCTTAAAACCCTTTTATGCCTTCTTCTTTCCGAGCTTCTCCAACCCTCTAATGGCGCCAAAGTGATCCGCTGGAAAGGCCATTGCTGGGCCTTCATCACATGCATCATCGAAGAGAGTACCTCAATATGCACCGCCCTCTTCGAGAATTGAGACAGCCAATCCGGCACTGGAAGGTGACTCCTCGAGAATGAACTGATTATCGACAGAATCGATCGACTCTTTTTAGAGTTTTGGTTGTGAATTGTATCATTTCATAATGTGTGCCTTCCCTTTTTTTAGAGTGTAGGCGCGCTTCATAACTTGCGCCTTCCCTTTTTAGGGTTTGGTTGCTATCCACATACTGTTCATTTTTACGAACTATGTTGTGCGAGTTTAAACTTGTGCCTTCTGATTTTGTGTGATTGCACATGTCAAACTGGCGCAACTTGTAATGCCCCGCTCCGCACAGTGCATTATGATGAGTCATTGACTCGAAGAGTTGCGTTGACCCGATGAAGTATCGATGCGAATCGATGCGAGAGTTACGTTGGGCAAAGGTAAGATTTGAGTCGGTTGGAATCTATGAATCGAATCGATGCAAAGGATAAGTTTCGTTGAGCAAGTGCTAATGTTGGTTGATCTAGTGTGCAGGCTATGCCTTTATGCTGGATTACGGATCGTGGTATGGGCGCGATAGGCCAAATCAACCGAGTAGTTCAAAGGAATGGCTAAGTCCGGGAGTTAGCTATGCGATCAAGTTATGGAAGCGAGACGCTTCAATCGGCGAGGCGGTAAGGCGTATCGGCTTAAGGTGGGCGGGTTCTTGACTCTCTCTCCCTATTCTTTCACGTCTAATAAAATATGTTATGGAATGCGTAAGATGTTATCGAGTTAGCGAGAATGGCTCGGCGATGAAAGATCTAAATATGCGTTGAACACTAAGATAGAACATTGAACAATCGAACAATTGAAGCGACATACATCAAGTGTACGAGTCGCGGTAGGGCAATGTGTTGGCCCATTGGTCATATGGTCAACCTGATTTTAATAATTGATCAAACTCTGTCTGGATATACGGAACATCTCGAATTCTTGGACATGATCAAGATTGGCTATCCACTGAATTCAAGACCGAAGATCTGTTTGCCTACTCGAGTCTGTAATTCCTTATGCAATGTATTTTTTTATATTTTATTTGAGTCTAGGAATATGTTGTACACCGAGTCGTACTGGCAAATAGGCTATCCCTCAAATGAGTTCAAAATGTTTTTAAAATGACCTCTCAAAAAGGTTTACAAAAAGGTTTTCAAAGATCACCAAAAGCTTTTTCAAAACCCTAACTAAACCCTGATTTAACCCTGACAGAACTCGGACTGAGTTCGGCCAGAGTTCGGCCAGAGTTCGGTTAGTGGCCGTTGTGATTTTGAATCCTTGGAACTTGGTCCTCCTGCAGTTGCGGATTTGACCGAGATTTGCTCATAGAGTTCTGTCCGAATTCTGCCCGAATTCTGTCAGAAGTCTGCCTTTGGAACTCCTATAAATAGAGAAGGATTTCGATCATTTCAACTCACTCATTCACTTTCAATCTTCTCTCTATCTAAAGCTTTCAGTCTTTCAAAGAGTTTTCTAGAGCTTTCAATTTCAGATCCCAAGCCAGTTACAATCCTCTAGTCAATTTGCCAGTGCGGTACAGTCTAAAAGTTTTTGAGAGATTGTAATCAGAAGGCTTGATTGAAGAATACCTCTTCACATTTGAAGTTGGACGAGTTCTTCGTATCAAAGTTCGCGTTGTAGAAGTTGCAAGGACTTCGTAAGAAAACTTGCAGTTTTTCCAATAGTGGATTCAACTGGTAGCAAGAGTTCTACCAACTGGATTAGTCCTCAACAGAGGGATACCAGTATACATCGCTGTCTTTGCATTTTCTCTCTTAACTCTGCCTTTACATTATTTTAGCTTTGATTAATATTCTGTGATTGTGCTGCTAACATTTTTAATTAGCATTATTCCGCTGCCAACTCTATTCACCCCCCTCTAGAGTATTACGCTTTACTATTTTGTTCCTACAATTGGTATCAGAGCGGGTGTTACAGGTAAAGCAAAGGTAACAGTGCAATTATTTATTCATTTTAATTAATTGTTATATAGATCACAGCACAACACATGGCAACTGTGAAATTCACAAGTGAAGGCCAGGCCACAAACAGACCCCACTGTTTGATGGTACGAATTATACATATTGGAAAACACGGATGAGTTTTTTCTTGAAATCTCTTGACTTTGATTTATGGTCCATTGTTCTTGATGGCTATCAAAAGCCACCTCGTATAAATGTTGATGGAGTTTTAGTTGAAAAACCCCATAGCAGATATACAGAGGAAGAAAAGAAAAGGGCCAGTCTTGACGCACGTGCCATTAATGCTCTTTTTGTGCTTTAGACAGAACTGAATTTAACAGGGTGTCTATCTGCACAACGGCTAATGAAGTATGGAAGCTACTTGAAGTCACACATGAAGGCACGACTCAAGTCAAGGAATCTAAAGTCAGCAGACTTACTCAAGAGTACGAGGCATTCAAGATGAAGCCCAACGAAACAGTTACACAAATGTTCGAGAGGTTCTTGGATATTGTAAATCCTTTGTCCTCCCTAGGCAAAGATTACAGTAACCATGAAAAGATTCGCAAACTCCTGCAAGCTCTCACCAAGAACTGGATTCCAAAAGCTACTGCAATCATTGAAGGGAACGACCTCACAACTATGTCTCTCGAAGTACTCATGGGTAAGCTACTCACTCATGAACTGGAGCTACAAGATTTTGAAGAACCTGCACCAAAGGAGAAGACAATCGCTCTCAAGGCTCAGCACAGAAAAGCTGCTGAAGGTGACTCAGACAGCAGTGGATCTGACGCTGAAGATCAAGCACTCCTAGCAAGGAAGTTCAAAAGATTCATGAGACATGAGAAGAGAGTCAAAGAGAACAACAGCAACAACTGGTATCAAGAAGATGTTATCTGCTATGGTTGCAAGAAGAAGCGACACATGAAGAAGGATTGTCCCACAAACTCATCATCAAGCAAGAAGAGCAACAAGTATGAAAAAGGGAACCTGAAGAGATCAACATCACGGAAATATGCCAACACCAGCATATGGCATGAAAGTGAAGCCAGCGACTCAGAAGATGAACATTCAGAAGACGCTGCAAACGTATGCTTTATGGCATCCGATCAGGTGGAACACCCTTCACATGCTAGAAGCAAATAGATCCTCGACAGCGGTTGCTCACGGCACATGACCGGTGATGCTACCCTATTTGTAACACTGTCGAAGAAAAAGAAGGAAGGCTATGTCTCCTTCGGTAATAACTTGAAAGGGTATATTATTGGTATCCACTACAACAAAAAACCCTTTTAATGACGGCTAAAAAGCGTCATTAATGACGAACCATGACACTTTTTTTTCCACAGCAACCGTTATGAAAACGGGTGTTATAAATATTTTTTAAAAGCGTCATAAAATAACCGTCATTAATAGTTTCTATAAAAGCGTTATGAATAGTTAATATATAGTGCACAATTCAGAACAATTTTAAAACATCATGAATAGATAATATGTATAGGCTCAATGCAGCACATTTATAACACTTTATACTATTCAAATTAGCATATTTATAATGCTCTATACTGCACAGCATATATTACATTCCAAAAACTTAACATTATATATCACCATCTTTATTACATTTCTCAAAATAGAGTACATATCAACATCTTTATTACATTGAATATCCAAATACATATATATATTTACAACAGTAAAACACACAGTAGTGGTTCCCTCACAATTGAGAACAAAGTGCAACAAAATGCTAAGGTGTAGAAATAAGCCTAAATTGAATACATAATCAAAAGTCTCCACCCAACCTCTTTCTCCAATTATGGTAGTGCCTTCTTGAGTTTGCTGATAGTATCGGCCCGTAGTGCTTTGAGGCCTCTACGCCATTCTTCCTGCCATAATGTTGAACACATAGGATGAAATCAAGAAATTTTAAATATTATTAAACTATGAAAAGTAGTGAAACAAAAAAACAATGAGAATGAAAAACATTGTTTGACTTTGGTACTTTTAGTATTATTAAACATCTTTTGGTACTTTTAGGTTTGTTTTTTGGATATAAGTCAGTCACTAATTAGTATTATTAAACATCTTTTGGTACTTTTAGGTTTACTGCCTCATATGATTACCTTAACTGAATGCAAGTAGAATGCACAAAATACTTTGAGCATTCAAATCAATAGCAGTCAAACAAAACTGTAATAGTCAGTAAGAGAAATATAAAGAATAACTACAACGAAAAGAAGCCTTCATCACTAACTTTTATTATTGGTTGCATTAGAATATTTCCTTCAATCGGCTCTATCAACAGCCATCACCTCATTTACAACCACTAAGAGTTACATATAAATGAAATATTTATTGCTATGTGTATTTTTACAATTTTAATTAATGAATAATGAAAAAGTATCATAAATGTAGATATCACACATTCTTCATTACAGAAGTTCATAGACACTAAATATAGACTTTTCTTTTGAATTGGACAGAATCTGGCATATACATATTGGCTGGGACATCTTGCTGTGTATGTACTGGATAACGAGTAAATAAATCACGTGTATAGTAACCTAATCTCTAAACAAATAAAAAGGGTTGTGGGTGGTGGGGGTGATAAGATAAACAATTTATACTACACAAGGCACAAACATAGATAACTTCAGTTTATAAATTACAAATAATATGAGCTGATTAGCATCCTAATGGTAAAACAAGTATGATACTCAGCCATTACACTTGATATTATCAGAACCAACTTAGACTTAATTCAACATTACAAATCAAGGACCCATATGATATGATATCAGAACCAACAGACAACAAATCTACTTGGAAAATCAAGGATCCATATGCAAAGGATTCCACATATAATCATCTTGCATAAACATTATATCATAAATTATATTACGACAAGATACTTCTGGGCTAGAAAGTAGCTACAACCAGCGAGACAAAAAATGGGTGAATTGACAGTACGAAATAGTCAATGAGTATCACTGTATCAGTAATATGTAACAATGGAAGTAATATTAGAAATAGAATAAAAATTCGCAGGAACTAAACCATTAGCATTGAGGAAGCATAGATAAGCTCAAGCAAAGCTCACCATAAGCAAATGGGTAACTGACGGGCGATATAAAATTACTTTCCACGGGTTTGGGCGTAGAGAAGGATCCTTAATATCCTGCAATGGTTTGACACGATTATGGTCTCTTCCATTAAAGCTACCATCAGCACTACTACCCTTTAAAGGGACGAAACCGCGGAGTTCCCACTCCAGACTCTGAAGCATTCTAAAAGTGTTGAGAGTAAGCTCTATAAACTTGACCTGGTGATATTGCATAAGAAATTTATACGTTGGGAACAAATTACAGAATGTAAAGGTTTAGTAATCAAACAAACCAAAATTATTAAAAAATGGGGGCTGTGTAACTAACCTCGTTTTTGCAATAGCTGCTCAATAGGGCATCATGTAAAACCAGACTTCTTTTACCATTACAAGGAACAACACTGGTAAGAGAGTAGGGATGTGAGTCGTAGACAAAGCTGTATCTTAGCGGCCTCATATTCATGAATAGAGAATCGGCTCTCAGAAATCTATCTACTTCCTGAAGTATATACTTCCATTCTTTTGATTCTGCTTCCTAGGTAAGATTGTTCAAGAACAAATTATGTATATTTGATAAAATACAAAGTAATTTATTATGGACTTGCGTTCAATGATAAATCAATTCAAAGTAATAAAATAGTGGATCATAGTTTCTACCTATTGGAATCAGAGAATGAAAACAGATAAGCAATCTAGGAAAAGAAATAAAAGTATCAGAACAATAAGTATAATGCTTAAGAAAAGTGCCAAAGTTGTGTCATTCTCATTGCTTATAGACATTATAGGTTTCTGTTGATGAAACTTCTGAATCAAAATATATACAAAAAGAAAAAAAGTCTTCATCCCAAAATTTTGGGGTCACCTACATGATCCTTTTCTTTCTCATTCTGATCCGCCAAGACTAATCTCTTGACTTGCACCATGAGCTAGAATCATATATAGTAAAATTAGTAGAGTTATTATAGAAAATAAAACCAATTTGAAGTCTGTAAAGCAAAAGTGAAAGAACTTACTTGGCTGTTTATCATTTAAACGAACTATAGGAAAATAATGCGTACACCGATTTTCATTTTAAACTCCACGCACAAGATGAAGTATAACTTATAGATAAGCATTACTTCACTTTATAGACGGATGCATATGAAACCAAAATCATCATGGAGAAGAAACTATCATTTCTCATAAGTTGTAAAGTAACTTTAGTATGGATAGAAATTATCAAAAAAGAATATTCAAACCTACAGATTTCACCTGCATACACCACAGTCGGCTTAGATAGCATTTCCCTACGCAAGATCATCTTGCATCACTTCTCAACGAAGAAACAAAAGGCACAACATTTTATTAGTTCACAAACCAAAAGCTGATGCAATTTTCCTTATGGGTGCATATTCACAGACCGAAAGAGGAAGCAATTCTCAGGATGGTGAATATGGTCTGTCTCCTAGTCCCTCAAGAAACAGTTAAATCTAATCTAACCTACCACGATAATCGGTGAATTCCTCAAGAAACAAGCAACACTAACTGAAGAACCACACTAAAATAAACAGGAATGCGCTACAATAAAATTATCAAGTATCTTAGCTAATCCCCATGCATTTTAAGTTAAGTGGCTAACATTACCTCCTAGGATCAGCATATCATTGGTTAGAATTCCAAGTTCAAACTATCTTAACCTTCACCAGCTGAAATTTAAGAACATCATGCAATCTAGAATATGTTAATAAAGTCAAAACCGTCACATTCCATAAGCAACAATAAGAACAAAAAAAACATTAGTCCCAAAATTTAAGGGCCACACACAGTTACTAGAAAACATTAGTCCTGTTGTTGATATATATATAGTGTTATTGGGCTTTAGTCCCACATTGGCTAGAATGATAGGAGAGGAGGCTAGCCTCTCCTATATATATGTTGTTATTCCATTCACAATAAACTCACTTCAAGTCTCAACATGGTATCAGAGCCTAAAATTGCTTAGAATACCGTTAGAGACCCCTCCTCCACACAAACCCTAACCCTAATCCCCCTTCTACGCCGCCGCTGCCGCCCGCTGCCGCTGCAGCTGCTGCCGCGCTGCCGCCGGCTGCTGCAGCTGCCGCGCCGCCGCCGCCGCTGCCGCGCTGCTGCCGTTGCTGTGCCGCTGTTGCGGCTGCAACTGCTGCTGCTGCTGCCGTGGTTGCCTTCGAGCACACCACTTTTAGGGCACCTACGCTGTAGGTCAGCCTGAAAGTTGCTGTACCGTTTTTACGGCTGCAGGATTCATTGTACCGCTATTGCGGGTACAAGATTCACGCTCGTTGCTGTACCGTTTTTACGGCTGCAGGATTCATTGTACCGCTATTGCGGGTACAAGATTCACGCTCGTTCTTGAGATCAATCTCAAGGAGATGCCTATAATCCCTAGATCCGATGAAACAGACATATTCGGATTTAGGAGAGGACGGCAAGGACGAGCGTGAGTCGTGGAGCAAGTGTGAAGTGATCGAGAAGAAGCATCGATGGAGGAGATTCTCAAGAAGCTGGATGCTGACGATGTGGCGACATTGCTGAAGTTGATAAAGGTGTCGGCTGGTGAAAGCACGACACGAGCACCGCCAAAGTTGGAACTACCCTCCATCGATCTGAAGTTGGATGGACCAGCCACCTATTTGAGTTGGTCACGGCGGGTGAGAAGAACCCTTGCAGGTAAGAACCTGGAGGGATTCTTGACAGGCGAGAAGACAGAGCCGGAAGAGGGCTCGACAGGACGCGACGAGTGGAAATCCACTCATATGGTGATTTATATCTGGCTTCTCAACTCCTTAGTCCAGTCTATTGCTTCCACAGTAGATGGCATTGAGATGGTGAAAGACGTATGGGAGAAATTGAGAAGAACCTATGATGGCATAGGTAACAATCTACGGATCTTCCAGATAAAAGGGGAGATCGACGACACCGTACAAGGCGAGAAGACGGTGCAGGAGTACGCTACGGAGTTGGAACGTCTCTGGCTGGATTATGATCACCATTCCAAACGGGCAAGCTGCGGGGACCCAAAGTGCAAGGAGAGACAGGTGTGTCTGCAGGAGAGGACGATGAAATTCCTTAAGGGACTGACTGCAGCATTCACACAGAGGACAGCCTTACTCCTCGTCCAGCCAGCGATCCCTAGTCTCGAGGAGGCTATCTCAGCCATGATTCAGGAGGAGACGCGGATCAGATTACAGACAGGGACAGGCGCATCATCGACAGGTGCTTTACCCGAAGTGAAGTCAGCACTAGCAGCTACCGGTTCGGGGGATACAGGATCCAAGGGAGAGCTCTGGCAACAGAATCGGCAGTGCTACAACTGTGGGGAGATGGGCCACCATCGATATGCTTGTACCAAACCACCTAAGGAGGGAGACTCAGGTGGTGGACGTGGACGAGGATATGCTGGACGTGGACGTGGTCGAGGAGGCCGACGAGGCGGTCGAGGAGGCTATCGGGCAAACCTGCTGGTGGCAGATGGGAATGGAGGAGCTGGCGGCGCCTTTACTGAGGAGGATCAGGCGCTACTGGACCTGCTGGAGAGAAAGCAAAAAGCGTCAATCGAAGGAGACAGGAGGAGCGTAGCAGAGGAGGCATCCACTCCATTCTTCAGAGGCAACGCCGCTATGTATGCCCATCCATCAGAAGGTACTGACGAGTCTCACGCTCTTGCATCTATGTCTTCCCTTAAAATGTCAGACTGGATTATCGACTCAGGAGCATCTCGGCATGTGACCGGAAATGCTAGTAAGTTTTCCTCGTACACTCACCTAGCATCGACAGACACCATTCAGACTGCGGATGGTACTTTCCAACCAGTGGTCGGTAAGGGTACTGTTAATTGTACGGGTTCAGTAAGGTTATCCAATGTTTTGCATGCTCCATCCTTCCCAGTCAGTCTCTTGTCTATTAGTTCTATAATTCTCCAACTAAAATGCATTGTTTCTTTTGATATTCCTAAGGTGATCTTCCAGGAGAAAGGGACGGGACGAAGACTTGGGACTGGCACTTGGCATGATGGACCGTGGTACCTAGATCAAGACGGACTGGACTCAGCATTGGTGTCTATGGCAGAGAAGGCTGGAATGGAGGAACTGCAGCAGAAGACTGAAGACACTTTGATACTTCATCATAGGAGGATGGGGCATTCTTCCTTTGATACTCTAAATAAGTTGTATCCAGATATGTATGCAAAATCAAATAAAAGAAAATTAGTATGTGATGCATGTGAGTTAGGAAAACTTACTAGGAGTTCATATGTTGGAAATGGTCATAAGAGTTCTTCAGTCTTTGAGGTAGTTCATTCTGATGTTTGGGGCCCATGTGCTACTAACACTATGAATGGGTATAAGTATTTTGTTTCGTTTATCGATTGTGCATCTCGTGTCACCTGGCTGTATTTGATGAAGAACAAAAGTGATGTATTTGCTTGTTTTCGGGACTTTCATAAATATGTCCAGACTCAGTATAATGCAGTGGTGAAGATACTGAGATCTGACAATGGGACGGAGTATACCAATAGGACACTTGCAGAGTACTTGTCAGCACATGGAATACAGCATCAGACCTCTTGTGCATATACACCAGCACAAAATGGAGTAGCAGAAAGGAAGAACCGACATCTTCTGGAGACCGCAAGAAGTATGATGATCGACATGAATGTCCCACAACACCTATGGGGATATGCGGTGTTGACAGCAGCTCAACTTATAAACAGGATGCCTTCAAAAGTCCTGGGATGGAAGTCTCCATGTGAAGTATTACAAGGTAATAATAGTAGAATACTTCCACTAAAGGTGTTTGGATGTGTGTGTTTTGTGAAGGACAACAGACCATTCGTTGGAAAACTTGACCCTAGAGCAGTCAAGTGCATCTTCGTGGGCTACTCAGCAACTCAGAAGGGGTATGTATGCTGGAGTCCAGTAGAGAAGAAGAAATTTGTTAGTATGGACGTCCACTTCCGGGAGCATGAGCCATATTACCGCCAGGATGGAACTTCGTATAACACGCCTCATACTACAAGTATAAGGCGAGAGGGGGAGATAGAGAACTTGGAGAACCTGGTGGTAACCGATTTAGAAGTTTGGCATAGAGACACGGTTGAGGAGGAACATGAAGGTGAAGCGGAACAGAGGGAGGAGACGAGAAGTGTTACACCTACGGCTCAGGGGGAGTTACTGACCTACAATAGGAGAAACAACAAGCAGACTACAGGACCAGTACCTACAGTGTCAGTGCCAAGTCCCTTGCCTGCGCCTGTCCCAACTCCTGAGACACCTATACCACCATCCTCCTCATCTACACCACCATCCTCCTCATCTACACCACCACCCTCCTCAGGTGATATCGTTCCTCCCATACCACTACCTACACGAAGGACTACTCGCAACAATGCGGGAAATCCTCCGGACAGATATGGTTGGGATCTTGCTAAGTTTGTTTCTTATGATCATATATCTTCTTCTCATGGAGCATTTATAGCATCTTTGGATAGTATTACTGTACCTAACAATTGGCAGGTTGCCAAGAACGATCCAAAGTGGAAAGCGGCAATGCACGAGGAGTTGGGAGCTCTTGAGAAGAACCACACTTGGGAGCTGGTGAGACTGCCAGAAGGGAAAAGAGCAGTTGGATGTAAATGGGTTTTTACTGTGAAACAGAACCCAGATGGACAGGTTGAGCGCTATAAAGCTCGACTGGTGGCAAAAGGATACAGTCAGACGTACGGCATCGACTATGACGAGACCTTTGCACCAGTGGCGAAGATGAGCACTGTCAGGACCTTGATCTCCCTGGCAGCCAATGGAGGGTGGAAGCTACACCAACTGGATGTGAAGAATGCATTTTTTTATGGAGATCTAGTAGAGGAGGTGTACATGGAGATACCACCAGGATTCGGCACAAAACAGACAGAAGGCAAGGTCTGCAGACTGAAGAAGTCTCTCTATGGACTGAAGCAGTCTCCTCGGGCATGGTTTGACAGGTTCAGGAGAGCAATGATAGGGATAGGATATCAGCAGATCAATGCTGATCACACTGTCTTCTTCAGACGGAGTGGAGGCCATATCACCATGCATGCAGTATATGTAGATGATATGATTATCACAGGCAATGATGAGCAGGAGATCGCCCAACTCAAAGTAAAACTTGGCAAGGAGTTCGAGGTGAAAGATCTTGGCCCCCTTCGATACTTCCTTGGGATTGAGATTGCTCGAGATAATGAGGGAATCGTTCTTTCTCAAAGGAAGTACGCACTGGACCTGCTTACGAAAACAGGGATGATGGGATGTAAACCAGCTACGACACCGATAGACCAGAAGTTTAAACTGGATGCTGAAGCTGGAGAACCAGTTGACCGGGATAGATATCAGAGATTGGTGGGCAAGTTAATCTACTTAAGCCACACTCGACCTGATATCAGCTTTGCGGTAAGTGTAGTAAGCTGCTACATGCATGACCCCCGGAAGGGTCACATGGACACAGTGTACCAGATTCTGAGGTACTTGAAGGGAGCCCCCGGGAAGGGACTGATCTTTAGAAGAAATAATCATGTAGGCATTGAGGGCTATTGTGATTCTGACTGGGCTAGCTGTGCTGACGACAGGAGATCCACATCGGGATACTGTATATTTGTAGGAGGCAACTTGGTCTCTTGGAGGAGTAAGAAGCAGTCAGTAGTGGCCAGATCAACAGCTGAAGCAGAGTATAGAGCGATGGCCTTGGGAGTCACAGAACTATTGTGGTTGAAGAATATGCTGACGGAGCTAAAGCTGGACCAGGGAGCAAAGATGAAGCTATGGTGTGACAACCAGTCAGCTATTAATATTGCCAACAATCCAGTACAGCATGACAGGACCAAACATATTGAGATTGACAGATTCTTCATCAAAGAGAAACTGGATAAAGGAGAACTAGAGCTGGGCTATGTTCCAACCAAAGATCAGGTAGCAGACGGACTGACAAAGGGGCTTAGTTCTATCAACATGATGAGAGGATGTGACAAGATGGGCTTAGTGAATATCTTTCGCCCATCTTGAGGGGGAGTGTTGTTGATATATATATAGTGTTATTGGGCTTTAGTCCCACATTGGCTAGAATGATAGGAGAGGAGGCTAGCCTCTCCTATATATATGTTGTTATTCCATTCACAATAAACTCACTTCAAGTCTCAACAAGTCCCAAAATTATAGTTTTGTTTGACTGCTATTGATTTGAATGCTCAAAATATTTTGTGCATTCTACTTGCATTCAGTTAAGGTAATCATATGAGGTAGTAAGCCAAACAGTTAAAAGGTACTTATAGTTTGGTGTAGAAATGGATTCAACCAAATAAGCATTATTTTTTCATGATATCAGAGTTTTATAGAATAGTGGAAACAAAAGAACCATTAGTATAACATGAAGAGAGCAACTGTGACAAGGGCCCATTGATTTAGCTTGTACATATATTACCTAGGATGTTACTATCACTAGAACATAGTTACCTACTTAGCTTCTGCAGAACTTAAAAGTCGATTCTCATAGCCATTTTGTGTGCATATTAGCATGTTTCTTTATGATTCTATTTGCTAAGAAGAATTAATATCATAACAAACTCACAAAATCATTCCAGAGATCTTAAGCACAACAACAGCAATAAAGCCTTTATACCGGAATTTTGGGGTAGACTATTTGAATCCTTCCTTCCAGAGATCGTAAGTTAATAATATTCTAAAAACTGTTATGATCAGATTAAACTGTCATGCCGTCAACTTCAATTACAAACTGCTTCCAGTAACAAGTTATTACATACATAGTTAGGAAAGGTGATGGATTTATGTGAGAGATATATCTCGAATTTAGTCATATAGATTATTCGAATGAGAGATATATCTCAAATTTGGTCATATAAATTATACACTGGCGAACGGACATCAACTATCAGCTTGTGTGCCCTGGAAGTCTCATCACCAACTTCAAAAACATAAGAACATAATCAAACCACAACCAAAACATTCTCTACTATAACAGATCGATCCTGACACCTCAATCCAAGAAGGAAACCCAGCAATAACTGAACCCAATCGACACGCTAAAGCCTCCCTCTGTGTTGACACGACACAGACACTAACCCAACACTCTTTACAAGAGAAAAATCCTATCGAGATAAAATCAAATTTAACAGAGAAGAATATGGACTACCTACAGTATAATCTTGAACCAGACTACAACACAGAGGATTGGTCCTCAATACTGCTCTATGGAAATTCATCGAACACCTCATATGCAAGATTGAGAAACAAAAGTATTATCAATCCCTCTAGAAGTGGATCGGAACAACCAGATGAGATGAAGGAAGAATTTGAACAAGTGAAGAAGGAGTGAGAAGAACTCACCGGTCCAATCCCGGTCCTCATTAACAGAGCATGATCATAGCAAAATGACAGATGGGGTTCGATTGCAGTCAAATTAGGAGTCCTTACATTTGATTGCTGGATCTATCGAACACGCTCCGCTCCAGAGTTGAACGATTAGCCACGACGCTCAGAGCTCGATGGAGATCCTCACCAATACTGATCGATGGTGAAGGTCCGCATACTCTGTTCGGAGAAGAACAAAGCTCATGAAATCTATCCCGATTAGAATGAACAATGGAATGATTAGAGGAAGAAGAAGAACAGAGGAAGAGGCGGACTCACCATAACTCGAAGACGAGGTCGCCATGGCCAAATCTCGAAGCTAGGCGAATGCCATGGTCGAGATTCAATCGACAAGGAGGGGAAAGGAGGGATCGATCGGACAGGGCTTCGCTGCTCGTGAGGATGATGATTGAATTTTCTTCGATTCAATCGCCACAGTACGCACTCCCGTCCTTCCATTTCCTTCCCTCTCTGTAATTTTCGATTTAGGGGTTCTCTTTCTCTTCGATTTAGGAGGTTGAAAGAAGGAGGAGGAGAAGATTAGAGTTTAGAAAAATTTTAGGGTTCAGGGAGATGGAAAATTTTAGGGTTCAGGAAGAGGAGGAAAGAGGGGGAGGAGGGAAGCTCTGAAAAAGATCGGGTGTTTGAAGGGTTTTGTTGGAAGTTTATTAATTACAAGTTTGCCACCGCTCTAAACTATTAATAACGCTTTGTTTTATAAACATTATAAAAAGCCCAGAATTAGCGGAAACCGTCATAGAAAAAAGGTATTTCGAACTTTGATGACGCTTCTTTGTCAGCCGTCATGAAATCCACTTATCAAGCATCATTAATAGGTCTTTTTGTTGTAGTGATCGGTGATGTTGGTAAGTCTCCCTATCCTGTGATTAAAGATGTCTGTCTGGTTACCGAGTTGAAACATAATCTACTCAGCATAAGTCACCTAGCTGATCATGGTTATGGAATCAACTTTGGCAAAGACAAATGTACTATAGTTGATAGCTCAACTGGTAGTACTATCTTTGAAGGTATCAGGGAAGACAATATATATGTTTTCTATTTGTTAGAAGAAACTAACATTTCAGGTAGATGCTTAATGGCCAAGAGTGATGAGAGTCATCTGTGGCATATGAGACTCGGTCACGCTAATATGGATACAATATCAAGATTATCCACAAAGAAGCTAGTACGCAGTTTACCGAACATTACATTCAAGAAGGATTCGGTATGCAGTCAATGTGAAAGGAACAAAGCTACCAGATCCACATTCAAATCAGTAAACGCAGTATGTACTACTAGAACTCTACAATTGCTTCATATGGACTTATTTGGTCCTAGCAGAGTTGCTAGCCTCGGAGGTAAACTTTATGCTTTTGTAATTGTAGATGATTTCTCTAGATACACGTGGGTATATTTCTTGACATACAAGAATGATGTATTATCCGAATTTGTCGCCTTTTGTAAGAAAGTACAGAATGAAAAAGGTTACATGATCACTCGCATAAGAAGCGATCATGGAGGCGAATTCGAGAATGCTGATTTTGAGCAATTTTGTGACACACACGGTTTTATACACGAGTTCTCCTGCCCTAGGACTCCACAAAAAAATGGAGTTGTGGAACGTAAGAACAGAACTCTAACCGAAATGGCCAGAGTGATGTTAAACCAGTTTAGTCTACCCAAATATTTCTGGGCTGAAGCTGTCAATACATCTTGCTTTGTACTCAATAGAGTTCTAATTCGACCCAAATCGAAGAAGACTCCATTTGAGTTATGGTTTGATAGAATTCCTTCAGTTTCATACTTTAGAATATTTGGCTGTAAATGTTTTATTCTTAATACAAAAGACAATTTGGGAAAATTTGATGAAAAGGCCGATGAAGGTATATTTTTAGGTTATGCGGCCAAGAGCAAAGGATACAAAGTCTTCAACAAATGTACCATGATCATCGAAGAGTCAATCAATGTCACTTTTGATGAATTGAATCAAATGACTATCGATGACAATGACGAAGATACATCTGTACCAAGCACAACTCCAGCTGATTCTCAACCAAGCTCTGCACTAGCTGAACCTCCTAGAGAAGATCCAGGAACCAGCTACCTTCAGTATCTACCGAAAAGGTTGAAATTTATAGCTGATCATCCAAAAGATTTGGTAATTGGTGATATTACCAAAGGAGTAAGTACTCGTACATCCAGTAGAGATATTGTTTCTAGTGTTGCATTTATTTCACAGCTAGAACCCAAAACTATTGATGAAGCATGTAGTGATAGTTTTTGGATAGATGCTATGTAAGAGGAATTAAACCAATTTGAACGGAATCAAGTTTGGGAACTTGTTCCCAGGCCTATTGATCATCCGATCATTGGCACCCGTTGGGTATTCCGAAATAAACTTAATGAGAATGGTTTAGTGACTCGTAATAAGGCTCGACTCGTAGCTCAAGGATACAATCAAGAAGAAGGTATCGACTACGATGAGACTTATGCTCCAGTTGCGAGATTAGAATCCATTCGCATGTTATGTGCATTTGCATGTTTTCATGATTTCAAACTATTTCAAATGGATGTCAAGAGTGCTTTTTAAAATGGTTTTATAAAAGAAGAAGTTTTTGTAGCTCAACCTCCAGGTTTCACGGATTTCAAAAACCCTGATCATGTTTTCAAGTTGAAGAAAGTCTTATACGATTTAAAACAAGCCCCTCGTGCTTGGTATGATCGTTTAAGCTCTTTTCTACTTGACAACGGTTTTTCAAAAGGCAAGGTTGACACTACACTGTTTATTAAGTCTTTTAATGGCAAACTTCTTTTGATTCAAATCTATGTTGATGATATTATATTTGGATCTACTGATGAATCTCTGTGTCAAGAATTTTCTAAGTGTATGCAGAATGAGTTTGAGATGAGCATGATGGGAGAGCTAAAATTCTTTTTCGGACTGCAAATCAAACAAACTGATAATGGGACATTTATAAATGAAGCCAAGTATACAAAAGACCTGCTAAAGAAGTTTGATCTGGACAATGTCAAACCTATTGGCACTCCAATGGCAACTTCAACAAAGCTTGATTCAGATGAACAAGGCAAGCCAGTCGACACACGTAAGTATCGAGGTATGATTGGTAGTTTACTTTATTTAACTGCTAGTCGGCCAGATATAATGTTTAGTGTTTGCCTGTGTGCACGTTTTCAAGCTAACCTAAATGAATCACATCTGTCCGCAGTTAAGCGTATCTTTCGATACCTTAAGGGCACTTCTTCTGTTGGCTTGTGGTATCCCAAAACTAAGTCCTTTGACCTTATTGGTTATTCGGATGCAGATTTTGCTGAATGTAAAGTTGATAGAAAAAGTACCAGTGGCACTTGTCATTTCTTAGGCAAGGCTTTAGTCTCATGGTTTAGTAAAAAGCAAAATTCTGTAGCCCTATCAACAACAGAGGCTGAGTACATCGTCGCAGGACGTTGTTGTGCTCAGATTTTGTGGATGAAACAAACCCTAGAAGACTATGATTTATTTTACACATATATTCCCATTTTCTGTGATAACACAAGCACTATAAATTTGACTAAGAATCCTGTATGTCACTCTCGCACTAAACATATCGAGATTCGACATCATTTTCTTAGAGATCATCATCAAAATGGAGATATAAACCTTGTGTACATAGATACTGAAAATCAACTAGCTGACATCTTCACTAAACCTCTAGCGGAAGATCGTTTCAATTATTTACGTCGAAAATTAGGAATTTTGGACGTCAATAATATTAATTAATCTTGTTTTATGATTATATATCATTATGCAAAAACTGTATTAGAGACAAGCCAATAAAGAGTCTGTCTGTCACCACAACTACGGTTGAAGCGAAGCGGTACTTAAGAGTTCCCCGGTGAACCTCCGCCAGCTGGGACAGTACTTCTACAGCTAATCTAAGACAGTCGCTGTGTAACGACATTTAATTCATAAAATAATATTAATTATGTTAATTGAAGGCTAAAATAACTAATCTTTGAATTAAATATTTGAAATGAGACAATGAATAAGAATGGCAAAAATCAACTTTACAGAACCCTAGGCGAATTCGGCCAGAGCTCTGACCGAAGTCGGCCCGAGTTCGGTTGAGGGTACCTGGTTATATATCCAGAACCCGAGAGCCCCTCTTCTTCATTGCTTCCAAAATTCTTTCAAACAGCAGCAGCAGCTGAACCGAGCACCAAAACCCTAGTTCTTCACCACCCTATTCCTTCCAATCCAAGTGGTGAAATCTTTCCAAATTTTGGAATCGTGCGGAGATCATCGTTCTCTTCGAATACTTTGATCTCAGGAGGTATAACTCCATCTTTCTCCACTTTTCAATTAGTGCATTTTTATTTTCAATTTGCACAAATGGTACCCAAATTCAATCCATCTAAGAGGAAGAAGATGACTCATAGTGAGGAAGGGTCATCTTCGCATCCGCATACGGATTCCCTCTTCTCGTCGGTCCAAACGAGCGACGGTGCGTTCGACGGGTTTTTCTTCCAAACCCTAGACCAAGCCCTACTGTGGCATGGAGACTTCTCCATGAGATCCATATGCACAGGCGCTCCAGTCAAATGGACTGTATTTCTTGACCACCGCCTTTTCTTTGAGGCATTAGGGCTACATCTTTTTGTTCAAATATGCTTCCCTATAGCAACTAATGTCATTAGATTATTTTATTGCAATCTCATATTAGACACTTTTGATGTGAGCACTCATGTTGGAGGCATTGATATCAATTTCGATGATAACCTCTTAGCGGAGATCCTTGGTATCCCTAACGAAGGTGAACCGCTAGTCGATATCACTGAATTTGATTTTTCCGAAGGCACGACACTCGCAAGTTTCAAAGCGAAACTCTGTGCACCTGATAGAGTACGCTCTGGAAAGTTCAAGGCTAACAACCTGAACTTGTTTAACTATGAATTGTATCGCATCATCTATTCTACTATCCTTCCAAAATCTACTTCAAAGGATGATGTGACTTCTCTTGAGCTGTCCGCCATGTACCATATTCTTAAGAGGATTCTATTTTCTGCCCCTAAGACCATGATTCAGATGATGGGTCGTTGTCGTACAAGAGATAGAAATCTCTCTTACGCGATGATTTTCCCACGCATCTTTCAGCGCTTCGATATCGATCTGTCGACTTGTACTCAGGACCCTGAGCCCAAGTTTCTTCAGTTATCTCATCGCAGCATGACTGCTACAGCTCCACCTACTGCTCCTCCTACTGTACCTCCTCCACCACCTCATCAGTATGCCATGACATTTGAGGGCATACATCAACATTTATCTGCTTTGCACGTCTCGATGACGGACATGGCTCGCGAGCGTGAGTTCCGCGACGTTACCCGCTATCAGGCGCTTGCAAACTCCTTAGCTGATCTTCGTTTTGCCCAGACTGGTCATTCAGCCGGTTCCATCCCTAGAGATCCAGCTTTCTCTGGTTACCGCTGTGAGAATGAGGCTGTTCATGCCTACTTCCAGCCCGGTAACGCCTATGATTGGTACCGTCCTGACCGTGCTCCATATCGTGATTATGTTGGTGAGTTCTATATTGGCGCCCCTCTACATCCTTCTGGCGCTGGTACCTCTGGAGCTGGTCCTTCAGGACATGCTGGTCGAGCTGCTGATGATGTTGATGATGATGATGAGGAGATGTGACTATCTGATTTTGAGTGACATTTTATTGTACACTTGGAAATGCTCCGACATTCCAAGTTTTTATCAGTACTTTTTTATTATTATCAGCACTTTGTAGTTTGCTTTAGTACTTATTTATTTGCATGGACATGTTTTATTTTGCCTCAGTTTATGGCATCCAGTTTATTTCATCACTATGTTTCAGTTTCAGTTTATGCTAGCACTATCTCTCTATGTTGCTTCATTCTTATAACTGTCTGTTTAATTACATGCCTGTGATGATTTTATACATGCCTGCGATATTTCTCTAGTATTATGCCTTATTTTTATTAGTTTTTTCACTATTTGTTACTTATGCATTTGATTGCGGGGGAGCTTTATCTTTTGCAATTATTTTGCTAAGTGACAAAGGGGGAGAAAATTAAAGATCTAACATTTTTCTTTGAGAATACAGGATATGAACAATTCTACTTCTACTTTTTGATACTTTTGAACAAGCTTAATGTTATATCATTCATAGTTTGTCAATTATCAAAATGGGAAAGATTGTTGGCCCATTGGTCATATGGTCAACCTGATTTTAATAATTGATCAAACTCTGTCTGGATATACGGGACATCTCGGATTCTTGGACATGATCAAGATTGGCTATCCACTGAATTCAAGACCGAAGATCTGTTTGCCTACTCGAGTCTGTAATTCCTTATGCAATGTATTTTTTCATTTTATTTGAGTCTAGGAATATGTTGTACACCGAGTCGTACTGGCAAATAGGCTATCCCTCAAATGAGTTCAAAATGTTTTTAAAATGACCTCTCAAAAAGGTTTACAAAAAGGTTTTCAAAAAGGTTTTCAAAGATCACCAAAAGCTTTTTCAAAACCCTAACTAAACCCTGACTTAACCCTGACAGAACTCGGACCGAGTTCGGCCAGAGTTCGGCCAGAGTTCGGTTAGTGGCCGTTGTGATTTTGAATCCTTGGAACTTGGTCCTCCTGCAGTTGCGGATTTGACCGAGATTTGCTCATAGAGTTCTATCCGAATTCTGCCCGAATTCTGTCAGAAGTCTGCCTTTGGAACTCCTATAAATAGAGAAGGATTTCGATCATTTCAACTCACTCATTCACTTTCAATCTTCTCTCTATCTAAAGCTTTCAGTCTTCCAAAGAGTTTTCTAGAGCTTTCAATTTCAGATCCCAAGCCAGTTACAATCCTCTAGTCAATTTGCCAGTGCGGTACGGTCTAGAAGTTTCTGAGAGATTGTAATCAGAAGGCTTGATTGAAGAATACCTCTTCACATTTGAAGTTGGACGAGTTCTTCGTATCAAAGCTCGCGTTGTAGAAGTTGCATGGACTTCGTAAGAAAACTTACGGTTTTTCCAATAGTGGATTCAACTGGTAGCAAGAGTTCTACCGACTGGATTAGTCCTCAACAGAGGGATACCAGTATACATCGCTGTCTTTGCGTTTGCTCTCTTAACTCTGCCTTTATATTATTTTAGCTTTGATTAATATTCTGTGATTGTGCTGCTAACATTTTTAATTAGCATTATTCCGCTGCCAACTCTATTCACCCCCCTCTAGAGTATTACGCTGTACTATTTCGTTCCTACACAATAATGGTAGAATATTGAAAGACGATATTGAGATGTGCATCGTGTGCACGGCTCCGAGAACATTGAACACTAGGCGGAGAACATTGATTACGGTGCTGAGCGTGCCCTCGGGCACTCATGTTACGAAAAGACTAAGTAATTACGAAATTATGATATGAGAATAACTTACGAATGGTACTCGTTGAATACAAGTACGAGATGTCTAAGCCGTTGGGCGTCGTGCATCAATATGGATGTGTTGGGGCATAACGCCGACGGAGCTCCCCATATGAATGGTGGATTATGTTTATGAGACGCAAATATGTTTATGGCACGGGAAACCGTTTATGGCACGGGAAACCGTTTATGGATCGAGACTATGTTTATGAAACGGAGGATTTGGTTAGAATGTTATGTGTGTTTGCTATGGCGCGTATTGCAAGGTCAATGGACTCGGATTGCCCGTACACGGGTACGGCTTCCTTCGGACGGTTTCGCCGGAGCACCGGGACCGTTCGGCCTAGGAGGAAATTATGTGTGGTATTTATGGTGCACATCATTCGGACAGATTACGATCGTCCAGTGCTGTGATAAGCTATAATATCCGTAAGTTTGAGATCCTTCGGATATTGGGCTAGCAACCCGTATCGAAGTGATCGTAGGCTTACACATAAGAGATGCCAAGTCTATTACGGTACGAAACACCGTGACCTTCATATAGATAGGGCCGGTGGGCTGAGATGAGAGCTAGGTGCAGGCGCAGGGCCTGTCACCCATTATGCATATGTTTACGTTTATGATTGGTCGGTTGCACGAATTGTATGATTGCTTATCTAAGTTCTAACCATGGCAGGCTAGGCAAAGAGGAACGGGATGAGCATGAATCACTGTATTATGTTTCAGATTATGTCTAACTGTATCTGCTGTAGGAACACGATATGGGACAATCATATAAGTTGCTATGTTGAGTATTGCCATGAAACGGATCCTAAGGCTAATTAGCAAGATCACTAAATAATGTTGCATGTTCTACTAAATATACAAAGTGTTTGGTTTGGGTGCGAGCGGGTCTTAATCCGTGCGAAGCGAGGACGAAAGCACTAATCCTCCACTAGTTTATGTGCAGGCTCAGGTTATGATCGACTCGGGACGGGGCTTGGCTTGGACGTGCCAAGGCATGGAGTCCTTGGCGTCCAAGAGGAGCTACCGCATAGGCGTTCTGACTTGCGACATGGAGATGTTCGGCCGAAGACTACTTGGTGGCTATAAAGAGGCATAATGTATGGAACAATGTAATCCTTTGTGAGCTAGAGAGGTCATGAGCGTTGTAGCCAATTGGCATGTTAAGTTGGACTATTCAGTGCCTTTGTAACCTTCAGTTCATTATGAATAAAAGAGATTCTTGTTGTATACTCTGTTTTCCTTCCGCTGCTTATGTTATCAAATTGAGATAGTTCTGTGTGAACCTGTTATCTTGCCTTGCACGAGCACAACTCCAGGCTCGTGCGGCATCACGCCCCAGCGAGGACGATGATTCGGGTAAAATCTAGCGAGGACGAGCGATTTCCCGGGTCGGGGTGTGACAAGTTGGTATCAGAGCGGTTCCATCCTTTGGACCGTACGTGAATCTCTTTGACCCTCAGTTGCTTCGCTAATCGAATTCAGTTGACTCTAAGTTATTTCCGCAACCGCATGGCTCATGGATCTGCTCGACGCTACATTGGATGTTCCATACAATAAGTCTATATTAAGTGCGTACGTCTGCCACAAGGATGTCGTGACTATCACGCTATCTCCGGATGCCATCGGAGAACGTTGGTTGTACGCAGTGCAACGAGTTATGGAGTGTTGGTTGCACGAAGTGCAACGGATTACGAGATTGTGGTTTCCCGAAGTGTAAGAAAGTTATGAGTCGTTGATTGCACGAAGTACAACGAATATGGTGATGTTGGTTGCATGAAGTGCAATGATATATGTGTTGTCGGTCGCACGAAGTGCGAGGAGTTATGTGTTGTTGGTCGCACAAAGTGCGAGGAGATATGTGTTGTTGGTTGCACAAAGTACAACGGATCGATATGTGAGACGATGCGTATTATGTGGCTATGAGAATGGTTATGTGTCGTTGGTTGCACGGAGTGCAGCAAGTCGTGAATCGTTCGTTGCATCGGTACAACGAGTCGATTTGGTATGATGCGTGTTGTATGGCTATGCGGATGGATAGCGATATATTGCGCGAGATTGAGTAAAGACCTTAAGTATCGAGAATGAGTTGTTGCACGAGTTGCAACAGTGAGATTGGAAGATCGCAGATGCGATAGTACGGGTCGAGTTGGTCGGTAAGTTGAGTTGAGTAGGCGAACGTGTATATTGGCCATATGTCGCGTTGAGATTTGAATAAGCGAATGTTGCGGGTGTGATCGAGATGATCGCCATGGCACGGTTAGATTTGAATGAATGTTGAACTTGAGCGAACGATAGGGCATGTTGGTTCAGTTGTTGTGCCAACTTGAGTAAGAAGAACACTAGAGCTGGGATCGGAAAGATCGCCATACGGGATAGTTGATTGAGAATAGATGTCGGACCTATGCGAAATGTGATGCTGAGTAATGACTCGATTTTGAGTGGTATATGCAATACCAATTATGCGAGCAAGTGTAGTGAAGTATTATATCAATAACGATAGGCTCGATCCTGAGTGGTATATGGAATACCACTTAGTGATAGCTATGTTAAGCCATTTGGAGACTTGCGATAGGTTTCGTCGAGACGATTTTGTTGTTACGATATGTTGTCCTCAACGGACGAAGTAGTACCGAGACTTGAGTGGGAATGAATTGGGAGAAGTCGATGCAAGTATGCCTTGATGAATTAAGTTGAGCGATTATGCGTGAAGTCGTGCCTATGGATGATACGTCGAACGAGGATTCGTTAAGTGTAAGTCGAACGATAAGTTGAGCATAGCGAAAGAAATGTTACGTTGAGAAAAGTCGACCCGGTCGAATGTACGTGAGTTAGTACGAAGAGTTGTTCGGAACGTATTGAGTAAGTACGGAGAAATCGTGCGAACAAAATTGGGTTAGCGCGAGGAGTCGGTAGCACGATTGGAAGTGCGAGTTAGGGATATGAGAATGGATATGTGAAATTGAAATTGTGTCGCGACGATGTTAAGTAGTTACAACTGAATAGATCTTGATAAGTACGAGACTTGATTCGTATTTGAGTTCGGATAATGGCAATGATTGTAACGGATTTGAGCTTATGAGAAAGGAAGATGTTCAAGTTATGCATATCGACGATGGTATTGAGGCGTATCAAAGACGATATATAATAACTCGGGGATACTCTAATCGAATGAACAAAAATTATGTTGAGCATTGTTGTTGGATGAATAGGATGCAAGTTAAGTTATGGCAGTTTGGATGCTAACGGTAGGAACGCTTCGGAGAATTTGAGAGTCGATGGATGTTACTCGAAAGAAAATGGAAGTGTCTGGATTGTTTCGTGGATCACCACTATGTTGACATTCTTGTCTTGAGCGAGCGCAACACCAGCCTCGCACATGCATCCCGTCAAATTAGAACGATCATTCCGCGTGAGCGTTGGTATGGTGATTCATCCAGCGGGGGTGATCGAACTTGCAAGGCGTGGTAAAATTGGATTTGACTTGTGGTTTGATGCGAAAGATGTTCGAGGATGGTTTTGATGAGTATGAAATGTGTCGAGCTATGATTACGATAGGGAAACTCGGACTTGAGGCGAGTAGATGTCATACGGCTAGCAAAGATAGTCGACGGTAATGCATGAGTGATTCGAGTAGTAACGGCGCGCAAGCGCATGAGTCATTCGAGTAGCAACGGCGCATCAGTTGCGCGGGGATGGATGAAGTATGGATTAATATGTCAGAGTGGGTAAAGTCAGTGTCGTGAATTGATTTGGCTCCGTGATAGGACATAGCATGGTTCGTGTTAATTGTCCCTCGTTGATGATCTTCAATTATCGAGCGTAGTTTCGGGGCAGGTGACCCTAGTAGACTTGACCGCCAAATCAAGTGAATGTTGAAGTCCCATAGGATGATCCTAAAGAAGTCGCATAAGAAATTTATCGAGGAGGAGGAATGATGTAGTACATATTAAGGATAAGTCTAAGCGAGCGAGTATCGCGTATCGAAAGTTAGCGAGTAGCCTTCGACTAGATCGAAACGAATAGAAAAGTTATGATCGATCGAATGAGTGCGTAAGTAGACTTGGTTGGTCGATGATCGAATAGATGTTGAGGAACGTGCTTAGTGTAGTGACGCGGTAAGGCGATTGCAAGAATTCTGCAATGCGCAAAAGCGACGGATAGTAGAACGACCCTAAGAGTTGTGTCGTAGATCGGTTTGAGTAACGGTTAGGCTATGTGTGTTGAGCGCGCCATCTATGTTACGAAACGAACTAGTCGGGATTGATTCGAGAATTGAGTAAACAGATTCGTACTCGGTCGAGAATCAGAGACGAGTGTATCGTAAGAGACCTTGGGTCGGAAAGATTGTTGCCTTTGAGCATCGGAGACTCAAGTTGACCTCTTGTGTCGGAAGAGATTAAGCACGATATCTGGATAAGTTACCTAGCGGGGGTAGCTCCAGACGCAATGTACGGATAGAGCAAGAGAATGTGAATCACATATGGATCGTTATGTGCGAGACTTAGTACGGATTGTAGACAAAGAAATTTGTGACATGTTGACTTAGTCCATGTCGTTAAGGCCAAATGTTATGAATGATAGGATGAAAGACTTGAGTTATACGAGAGATAGGCAAACGGTTGGACGAATAAGCGTTACGGAGAATTGTTGTGATCGGATGCGCAATGACTCGATGCAGTACATGCGTTAGATGGTCGGCGAGAAACTTATGAGATCAAAGTTATGGTTTGGATCAAGTTATATGTGAAGATGTTTGCGAGCAGGTCTCTAGGAATATGTGCTAAGAGATGACTAAGTCGAGAATGGAACGATGGGTGCTTCAGAATTTAAGCTGAACGTGTTAGTTTGTCCCGATATCCTACAACTGAGCTTGGCTGAAATGCATATATTGGTGGGATGCCTAAAATATGTGTATGATCCAAACTAAGTTGTATGATTCCAACGATAGTAGTACGAGATCGTGAAACGATCTAGCGAGGCACTTGGATTAAGTGTTGGTTTCGGTTCGAGGACGAACCTGATTTTGAGTGGTATATTTTGTATTGCCCCGCTCCACATGGTGCATTATGATGAGTCGTTGACTCGAAGAGTTGCGTTGACCCGAAGAAGTTTCGATGCGAATCGATGCGAGAGTTACGTTGGCCAAAGGTAAGCTTTGAGTCGGTTGGAATCTATGAATCGAATCGATGCAAAGGATAAGTTTCGTTGAGCAAGTACTAATGTTGGTTGATCTAGTGTACAGGCTATGCCTTTATGCTGGATTACGGATCGTGGTATGGGCACGATAGGCCAAATCAACCGAGTAGTTCAAAGGAATGGCTAAGTCCGGGAGTTAGCTATGCGATCGAGTTATGGAAGCGAGACGCTTCAATCGGCGAGGCGGTAAGGTGTATCGGCTTAAGGTGGGCGGGTTCTTGACTCTCTCTTCCTATTCCTTCACGTCTAATAAAATATGTTATGGAATGCGTAAGATGTTATCGAGTTAGCGAGCGTGGCTCGGCGATGAAAGATCTAAATATGCGTTGAACACTAAGATAGAACATTGAACAATCGAACAATTGAAGCGACGTGCATCAAGTATACGAGTCGCGGCAGGGCAATGATGGTAGAACATTGAAAGACGATATTGAGATATGCATCGTGTGCACGGCTCCGAGAACATTGAATACTAGGCGTAGAATATTGATTACGGTGCTGAGCTTGCCCTCGGGCACTTATGTTACGAAAAGACTAAGTAATTACGAAATTATGCTATGAGAATAACTTACGAATGGTACGCGTTGAATACAAGTACGAGATGTCTAAGCCGTTGGGCATCGTGCATCAATATGGATGTGTTGGGGCATAACGCCGACGGAGCTCCCCATATGAATGGTGGATTATGTTTATGAGTCGCGAATATGTTTATGGCACGGGAAACCGTTTATGGCACGGGAAACCGTTTATGGATCGAGACTATGTTTATGAAACGGAGGATTTGGTTGGAATGTTATGTGTGTTTGCTATGGCGCATTTTGCATGGTCAATGGACTCGGATTGCCCGTGCACGGGTACGGCTTCCCTCGGACGGTTTCGTCGGGGCACCGGGACTGTTCGGCCTAGAAGGGAATTATGTGTGGTATTTATGGTGCACACCATTCGGACGGATTGTGACCGTCCAGTGTTGTGATAAGCTATGATATCCGTAAGTTTGGGATCCTTCGGATATTGGACTAGCAACCCGTATCGAAAAGATCGTAGGCTTACACATAAGAGATGCCAAGTCCATTACGGTGCGAAACACCGTGACCTTCATATAGATAGGGCCGGTAGGCTGAGATGAGAGCTGGGTACAGGCGCAGGGCCTGTCACCCATTATGCATATGTTTACGTTTATGATTGGTCGGTTGTACGAATCGTATGATTGCTTATGTAAGTTCTAACCATGGCAGGCTAGGCAAAGAGGAACGGGATGAGCACGAATCACTATGTTATGTTTCAGATTATGTCTAACTGTATCTGCTGTAGGAACACGATATGGGACACAATCATATAAGTTGCTATGTTGAGTATTGCCATAAAACGGATCCTAAGGCTAATTAGCAAGATCACCAAATAATGTTGCATGTTCTAATAAATATACAAAGTGTTTGGTTTGGGTGCGAGCGGGTCTTGATCAGTGCAAAACGATGAAGAAAGCACTAATCCCCCACTAGTTTATGTGCAGGCTCAGGTTATGATCGGCTCAGGGCGGGGCTTGGCTTGGACGTGCCGAGGCATGGAGTCCTTGGCGTTTAAGAGGAGCTACCGCATAGGCGTTCGGACTTACGACATGGAGATGTTCGACCGAAGACTACTTGGTGGCTATAAAGAGGCATAATGTGTGGAACAATATAATCCTTTGTGAGCTAGAGAGATCATGAGCGTTGTAGCCAATTGGCATGTTAAGTTGGGCTATTCAGTGCCTTTGTAACCTTCAGTTCATTATGAATAAAAGAGATTCTTGTTGTATACTCTGTTTTCCTTTCGCTTCTTATGTTATCAAATTGAGATAGTTCTGTGTGAACCTGTTATCTTGCCTTGCACGAGCGCAACTCCAGGCTCGTGCAGCATCACGCCCCAGCGAGGACGATGATTCGGGTAAAATCTAGTGAGGACGAGCAATTTCCTGGGTCGGGGCGTGACAAGTTGGTATCAGAGCGGTTCCATCCTTTGGACCGTACGTGAATCTCTTTGACCCTCAGTTGCTTCGCTAATCGAATTCAGTTGACTCTAAGTTGTTTCCGTAACCGCATGGCTCACGGATCTGCTCGACGCTACATTGGATGTTCCATACAATAAGTCTATATTAAGTGCGTACGTCTGCCACAAGTATGTCGTGACTATTACGCTATCTCCGGGTGCCATCGGAGAACGTTGGTTGTACGCAGTGCAACGATTGCACGAAGTGCAACGGATTACGAGATTATGGTTTCCCGAAGTGTAAGAAAGTTATGAGTCATTGATTGCACGAAGTACAACGAATATGGTGATATTGGTTGCATGAAGTGCAATGATATATGTGTTATCGGTCGCACGAAGTGGGAGGAGTTATGTGTTGTTGGTCGCACGAAGTGCGAGAAGATATGTGTTGTTGGTTGTACGAAGTGCAACGGATCGATATGTGAGACGATGCGTATTATGTGGCTATGAGAATGGTTATGTGTCATTGGTTGCACGGAGTGCAGCAAGTCGTGAATCGTTCGTTGCATCGGTACAACGAGTCGATATGGTATGATGCGTGTTGTATGGCTATGCGGATGGATAGCGATATATTGCGCGAGATTGAGTAAAGACCTTAAGTATCGAGAATGAGTTGTTGCACGAGTTGCAACAGTGAGATTAGAAGATCGCGGATGCGATAGTACGGGTCGAGTTGGTCGGTAAGTTGAGTTGAGTAGGCGAACGTGTATGTTGGCCATATGTTGTGTTGAGTAGGCGAATGTTGTCCATGTTGAAGCTGTCTTCATTCGTGTTGAGGTGTTGAAGCCTTCACAAGTCTCATCGGTGTCGCATATTCCCATATCCTTGAACAAAGGATAACTTAACCGCACAATATCTCACCATAATGATATCTGGATCTGAAAAACATGCAGATCAAATTTGCCACAAAAAATTTTGCGATCAAATTCAAAAAAAAATATAGAACAATCATGATAATTCAAACTTTAAAAGATAATAAATTATTGGATGGTTTATATCTTGATAATAACCCCCTATTATAATACATGGCATCTTGCTGACAAATTTACCTATAGGACATAACAGTTCAAAAAAATATGACAAGCCACACATGACAATCCCTGAATGGAATATGAAGTAAATAAAATTTAAGGGTGCTGACAAATTTACTTGGTGATATGCCAATAGCTTTTTTGTTGAAAATTCTTTAGGTTACCTGTCCAAAGAAAAAATATATTAATTTGCTCCCTTTTGGTTTTAAATATGAATCTTTTCCAAATTTATAAACAAACAAAAGTTATATAAAATGACAATGTAACTACGACAGATCCACATACCTTTTTCCTCTAGCAAAAATTTTCAAAAAAACTTTTGATTCAACCAAAGACAAAAATAGAGTGAACATCATTGATAATCACTCCAAGCAACAAAATATTTCAACAGATTTACTCCTAGTACTAGTTATGTGGCAGAAACAATCTTCAATGAAAAGATCTTTTCTAAAACACTGGAATAACATGCTTTTGATGCCAATATTTGTATGAAATTACAATTTAATGTCAATATAGGCCGATATATTTAATGTCAAACACATTAATTGTTGATCAGTTTCGAGTTTACGGCTCAAACTACACAAAGCTTGGCCACAATAGCGTAACTAAATAATTTTATAATGAATACCTTTAGAAAGCTTTAGAACTACGATTTAAATAGATGGTCTCATAATCACAAGATCAAATTACTTTATTTTATAATGATTGAAAGAAAACTTCATCAATATAGTATACTGTTTAGATAACATCTTTATCCAGATCCCAAACACGAATATGTGACACGTCCCTTGAAGCATATTGTTTAGAGAACATGATAAAAAAGACATGGGTCAATTTTAAGATTGAAAAATAAACAAATCAATGCAATAGTATTACTCTAGATACATTTGAAACATTACCGAATAACCAGATTGTTGTTGCTAGTCTACAACCAGGCAAATATCCCAGTATCCAAGAATTAGTAGTTAGACTGTCAATCCTCCAGGACCCAAAGGTAGGTTGGTCCCTGTATCAGTAGAGAACAATTACAACTGACCACGAAATTACCTATGAGCTGTAGATTTTCTCCAAAGCCTTAGAAGTTAGAACCAATACATAACAACTTGACCTTTTTTTGGCAAAAGGATTTCACTTAAAAGATAAAATGGCAGTCATTTCAAGTATACTAACAAAAGAAATGACACTAATTAACCAGACAAGATGTTCAATCGGTCAAGTCATAATGTGATACTCTGATATTGCTATCTTATGATCGATTAGCCTTGACCTCTAATCTCGCTTTGTTTTGCTTATTCTAATTAGCAGCTGCATTTGACTTTTATGTGAGGAAATCGATGAGCCAAACCAAGAGAGAGCAATTGATGAACTTATCCTAGAAGATCAACTTAACCTAGGTGCCATATGCTGCAGCTTGAGGAGCCGTTGTGGTCATCTATGGTTGACCATAGTAGCATATCCATAAGCATTATAGCCAGCCTGAAAGATAATTAAATGCGTAGGTAAACCATGCAATAAAAAGCAACATTAGTACTCAAAGCAACCAAGAATAAAGAGGAGATTTCAGTTACACAATTTGGAAAATTAATGGCCAACAAATACAGTAGATGCAAGTAAACCAGCTAAAAAGTTTTTTTATGAGAAAAATAGTGGAGCCTATTTGGTTTAACCATATGTCTGAGATGCAGCTTAAGCTTGAGCAGTATGATCTACAATATTGTGCTAGTGCATGTACCTATATCGTGCTTGTGCATGCATGTCATATAACATCGCATAAAAGGATTACATATAGATTTCCATGATTGTTTCAAATTCAAAATGTTAAAAAGAATAATGCTTCAATGTACATGAAACAAGACAATCGTTGGGCCATGCATATCAATAGTACACATCAAAGAAAGTTCACCAATGATAGAATAAATAGAATATTATACTATACCTACCGTGCATAGCCTGGATTCTACGTCTAGATAGACCGCCTTTTTGGTTATGCACTCGTGCAATCAAAGAGCACCTTCCAGGTCTAGAAAAGAATCTAGATGATAAGGACAAATCATTAACACCAGTAAATGAAAAATAAGGTTACTCGAAGGACAAAGTCTTCAAACCTCAACTAGTTGTTTTGATAGTTGGACGTGGTCAAGAGCTCTAGAGAGAATATATACACCGTGAAACATAGATTGTGCCTATATGATAACTAATGTTGTATAACTAATGGTGTTAACTTTCTTTTGAACCATATGCATTTTCTAAATATAATTAATACCCAAGTCCTGGATCCTTGAAACAGTTCCATTAAAACTCTGGAATAGAAGAACACCTTCTCCTAGTAGAGCACTGCTCCTTGGGTCATGGGACTAATGGATATATTCTATAATGTGTCTGTATAATCAATTCAGCATGACCATTGATTTAGGTATCATTCCCATTCCTTCTCGTCTTCCTGGATTAATAATTCTCCCCGTTTTACTGACATTTGTTATATGCACTTGTTATTCCAAAGAACACATCTTTTATAGGTCATAATCTACATCTTTTAAGTTTTCTTCAGTTTCCATAGAACCTTGATATTATTTAGACAATTGAGGCAGAAAGAAATGTAGGGGCAAAGACAAGTTATAGAAGTTAGCAAGAAATAGCTAAAACACCATTCACTTAGAAAAAAGATTTGCCGGTAAAACAACTGGTTCTAAACTAATAGGATCTGGCTGTTAATGCTTTGTGTTCATGTTCATATTTAGAGGTGTCTCTGCATCCATACATCAGGCATCTGGAATTTAGCAAGGTAGTATACAAAAAGACTAATGCAAATGATTAATGTTGGGTTGAATTGTTTTATGTTTCTACATATAAAAATATAGACATTAGCTAATACTGGACAAGATACATACCACATTAAGCCAACAACAATAGTAAATAAGGTAGTGGAGAGGAGCTTTTGAGAAAACTAGGATGATCTACTTGATGCTTTGCGATCAACCTAAAAATAACAGCAAAGAATGAAGAATCTCTACTGATATGTAGAATAGCACCAATAATAAAGAATAAAGAAAGAGTGCAGGCAAACAACATTTTTACATTCTAAAAATATCCAGCTAATCTTACTGCTTAGGGCTTACCATAAATACATGCAATGGCTGCTTTTCAGACACTCCAGGGTTCAAGAACGACTCATCTTTATTTCTGGATGCACGCTGCTTCTGTAATGCCCCGCTCTGCACGAGGCATTTGGTTGGCTTGTTGGATGGGATCAGAACGTTGGACCGTGACTTATGTTGGAGATCAGGAGAATTGAGACTGATGCAATCTTTCTTAGCTGGCTAGATGGAATGGGTATTGGAATGTGGCTCGCTGGTGGAGCTACGCTTGATGAGATTGGAGCAGGAAGACCGTTATATAAGGCAAGTGGAACTGTCCTCCTTCCTCCTTATTCCTGCATGCTTAATAAATGGAATAATGTGATACTATGAATAAGTCCCTAATGTCCCTTACCTTGAATGTTGAATAATTGTGATGCGATGCTTTAGTTGCTAATTCGATAGAGATTCATATGCTGGGAATCCTTGAATGAATAACACATGAACTTTGAATTGCTGAACGAATCACACTCGAACCACTAATGTAACATGATGCCTGAGATTGAATCAATAATGTCCCTGATGCTTAAGATTGATGAAATGAATGAATCACTTGAATGATGAGATGCTGCGTGAATGATACATGAGAAAAGAATTGAATATGCTATGGTTCCTATAAAATAAATGAAATGCTACAGGTCCCTTTGAAATGAATGAATGCTGTTGTTCCTCCTTAGAAGGAACATAATGAGAAATGTTGTAATGAAGCAATGAATGAGAATTGATGAGGCTTGGGATCATTGAGATCACCAAATGAAATGATGGTAATGTTGGGAATGAATAAGTCATTGAACATGACTTGAATGAGATGAATGATGATGCACTGTTGTCTTTACTTCAATATTTCACCATGTATTTTATGTTCACGATTGAGTTGGACACGCATTCGCATGGTCATAGGACAACTTATGCATAAGTGATGGGGACATGTTTTCTCGGACGGTACCCCGGGACGTTAGGACGACCGATCCGGCCTAGGAGAAAACATTGGCGTACCAGTAGGGGCACGGGTTCTGCGAGGCATCCTTTGGGGCTAGCTACCTTCTCTGGAGTCATCGCATTACCAACGAAGACCTATATGGCAACGTCCGTATGGTTAAACACCAGTGACCATGTAGTCAGGATGCATGCTAATGAATGTCTTATACAGGCAGAGTAAGTATATCTGCTAACCTGTATTTGATGCAGGTATGAGGGAGTCGGCTATCGGTAAGAAATCACTTAAATATGATAATTCAATATATGTGTTGGTTTAACTTGCATGCTTACGTTCCAAATAAGTTTGTTGATGCTGTATGTAGCCTTTCAGTATGAGATCCTGCTTATCATGTTAAGTTCAGTAGCTAAGAAAGATGCCTTGCTAATCATTGCTCAAACACAACATACATGCTAAGTGATGCTTGAAGTGAGAACTGTCATAATGTTTAAGATGTTAATGTTAACGATGCCTCAATGATGCCTTTTCATGATAACACCTAGTATGCCTCAATGATGCCTTTGCATGATAACACCAAGAATGTTAAAAAGATATGTCTACATGAGTGCTACAAAGAATATGTTTACATGCTTCACTCTGATTATTGCCCATGAACTGTAAACTGATGCTAGGCCCCAAGTAGAAAGACCATTCTATTAAATGTTTGCTTAAATGATCACTTTAAATGTTGGTTTATGCGAGTGGGTTGGATTCTACTCGCCAGTGCATAGATGATGTGCTGACCTACGTTTTGTGGGCATGTGCTCTTGCTTGGAATATTCTACACACGAAGATTGGCTTGATTGGTTCCGCGGCATCGAAGATTTGTTGGGCATACAGAAGCTCTCCTTGTACAAGATGATGTCTTCTGTTTATAAAAGGCATAATGTATGGAACATTGTAATCAGTTGTACCAGTGAGATTGTAAGCCAAGTCGGTATATCGAGTTGTAATCCATTGTATCCAAATATCAAATGTAAGCTGTATAGCATTGTTCAGTTGGTTTCCAATGTAAAGAGAGATGTACTGTAATCATTGCACTTCAATACAAGTCTTGTACTCTTCTTCAATTATCAATAAAGAGAATAAAGTTCTATATATCTCTGTGTGGCTTCAAGTTACTCTTTTTCTTTGCTGCTATAAAGAAGTGATGTACTTCTATTCAATGAGAAAGATTGTCCTCACTAACTTTAATTTGTCTGCTTCTGCCGCTGCGATGTGTTTCTATTTGAAGATAATCGATTATGTACCATCTTTGCCTAGTACAAGTGCAATACCAGACTTGTACGGCATCACGCCCAAGCGAGGACGATCGATTCCAAGAGATAAAATATGTGAAGAAATGACTCTACGAATTGGGGCATGACAAATTGGTATCAGAGCACGGCTTTACGTCCTTGGTCTCTTCTTTAATTCATTTCAAATCAAAGTTGCATCGATGATTGACTAAAGTTGCTTCCGCGATCACTCAACGTTGCTTCCGTGATTAAATCAAAGATTGCTTCCGCGATTATGCTATTGTTGTCCGGTAATCATCCTTATGTTATCTGTGCTTGAAAGTTTATTGACCCTCTTGGCTGCTCACTGGATGTTCCATACAATAAGTCTATATACATTGTGATGCCCCTAAATGAATGATTGTTGTTGGTTTGGACACAAATAACCTAACAATGACTCGATGCCATAGTATGATATATTGTGAATGTTGTTTGGAATGCGGGAATAAAAGAAAGGTGGCTATGTATGCTGCGACAAGATGAGAATTGCATGTGATGTTGGAAAAGAATTGTGAATGAAATAATTGATGGATGAGTTTGACAGAACTGGTGAATTGACTCATGTGTGTTGCTAAGTGCTTTCGAGACGCTAAGAATGTTGGCTTATACTATTGAGACCCCGAGATGTTGGCTAAATGTTGTGATCATCATAGATCACGAATGTCTGGAATAGAATTGAGTTGGTATTGTTTAAGGATGGCTTCATTTCTGAGTGGTATATTGCCTCTACCACCTCAGAACGAGATGTATGTTGACCCTTTCCATGGGATAGCAGTGAGACTATCTGTGAGTACTGGGTAGTGCCGAGACTTAGCTGGGAGTCATGTATTGTGGCTAGATGACTCGAGTGTCCCTTGACGGTGATGTTATGTTGGATAGCGAGATTGTCGAAAATTGTAATCGGTGGCATGGTTAGAAATTGTTTAGTCGAGTGCTGACTCAGACTAGTAAGACCGTTAGTATGCTATGAGTAAATGGATTTGGCTAGAGAATGTTGTGGCTTAGAATATCTGAATGTTGATTTCGATTGGTTGGATGCAAATTATTTGTGGCTAATACAATATTGATTGCTAAGATGAAAGTTTTGGAAAAAGTTGTCGGTGACCAAAGGAATATTAGAGATTTGTGCCTTGACCCTAAGGTGTAATAGATGTTAACCCATCTAGATCACCAAAGGATATTCGTTGCTTATGCGCATATATGCTCAAGAATTGAATTGCACCAGAAAAGTGACAAGTAGCAACCCTGAATCCTTGTGTTGCATAGAGGATGGTTAATTGATACATGAATTATCAGATTGAATGGAATGAACTACTCGACCCTTGAGGTAGAGAATTTTAAGAATGTCCATATAAGATTTTGACGGCTGGAAAAGGAATAAAATTTAAGAATGCCCGTAAGAGAGTTTGATGATTGAGAAACGAATGGAAACAAGAAATTTCAAACGTATTGGATAATGTCGGTATAGGTGATTATTGGTTGGGATATAGATTGTTGGCTTATGACTTAGTGGTGCAACCTTGTCATACAGACCGAATAGTATGATTCTATAGTTATATTAAAACTATCGGAATCGATGACCCTTGAATAGTCACTACACCAAAATAGATGATTTTCGACAGTTGGAGATGTCCAACAATGACGTATTAAAACTATAGTTACATTTTCGACGGATTAAAACAGTTGTTTAGGATCAAAATTCCTTTTAAAAATTTCCTATTCCCATACTAAAATTTCACTCTCACGATTCCCTCTCAGTCCCAACCCCCTTTCACTTTCACCGTTCTCTCTCATCCCTCCCTCTATTTCACTTTTACTTTCACAGAAAAAATTCACAAGGATGTGGCCGTCGCCACGACCGACACTCCTCCATCACCAGCGAAGCGATCAATAGGCGAGAAGACCTCCATCGGGTACGTCTTTTGAGTTCATTTCGATTAGGGATTTAGGGTTTCGAGGAGGACGATCGCCGGGATCCGCACGTCGGAGATGATTCATCCGAGACGTCTATGGGACCGGACGTGGATCTGCTGATGGACCGGATTGACGTAGAGAGAAGGACCGGATTAGGGATTTAGGGTTTCGAGGAGGACGATCGCCGGGATCCGCACGTCGGAGATGATCCATCCGAGACGTCTATGGGACCGGACGTGGATCTGCTGATGGACCGGATTGACGTAGAGAGAAGGATCGGGAACTGGATCCGGGCACTGGACCGCCACGTGGCCGGTGCGTGCCGCGCCGACGAGCGGCTGAAGCCGCTCCTGAAGCTTGACATATCGAGCGGCGTTGCGAAGGCGCGGTTCATGGCTCAGCCAGGTTTCCTCTATTTTCCTATCGTTTATTGATTATATTTGTTACTATTTGTGGATTTTTTTGTGTAATTTAGATGATACATAGGCATTAAAATCAGTAGGAGGACAATAAGAAATTAGTCGTTATATATATTTTGGATAGTAGGAGATGGTTTCTACTTGAGGTGCTTTGGGAATTGGATAAGATGTTGGAAAACTAGAAGAAAAAATATGTATAGAAAATTAGAAAATTAGATGAGCTGAAATAAGAATAGTAAGATGGATGAGTGACACTATATGAAAGACAATTTACGGGATAAGCATATACATGGAAATTTGGTGGTAGAAAATTTACGGAATAAGCATATACATGGAAATTTGGAGGTGCACACCGAAGATAAGAGGCAACGTTTGAGGTTCATTCATCTGAAGATTTAAATTGACCTTTGTATGTATGGGATACCTGTTGCAATTATAGAGGTTGCTTGGGGCACTCACGACACATGGGTTGTAACCTTGACTTTCTATGTTATATGTCCTGGGCCTCGATCTTAGTCATTAATCTCGGGTTGGGTACTATTTAAAAGGGACCGCACCTGATCAATTCAGCATTGGATCCAAGTATTCCACAAAAACTTAATAGTATGATTCAATAATCCTAATTCCTACAAATCTCTTTTTTTATATATGTTATTGCTTGTGTTTGGCTTGGATGTTTCCTTGCACTTTTTTCTTCATGAGCCAAGCCAATTAATGTTTGAAGATATGCAATTTTATAACAAGAAAGAGCTTTATTCTTTTAGTGTTTCCTGTCATCTTCTAGTGTTGAGTTAGTGTAAGCTTTATTCCTTGCTATTTTTTCTTTATGACACGACATTTGATATTTCTAATATCCACAAAAGAATAACAATTTTTTATGGCCGGTTCTCAACCTGATGCCAACCTGCTTTGTTGGTTCCAAGTACATGAGAAAGAGAGGGCTCTTCATAGACCTAAAATGTAAGTGGCAGATAGTTAGACGTACCTTTCTAGTCGTGATCATGCAACAAACCGAGCACCCTTTTGAGTCCCCCAAGACTAGTGAAGTTTAAATAAAGAGGTCAAGGTGATATTATAGGGTATAGGATCGGTTGATCTTTGTTACACGTTAAGCCAAAGAGAAGGTGCCACAATCCTTGAGCCAGGAGGATTCCTGGGCTGATGGACAATTCCAGCTGACCAACCCATGCCAGCAAAGTGATCAGTCACAGTAGTTCCTTCCACTTCTAAGCTAAATTCCACTTCTAAGCTATTACTAACCATCATATGTTTAAGGTCCCTCAAGCCCCAAGGAGTGAGGACTATGATTGTGTCTGCCACAATTAAAAATAGGGGAATAGTACCTTGCACACATGCTTTAGTGGATAGGCATGTGTTGATGGATTTGTGCTTCTTTTATAGATTTTGTTAGGTTGGATTTTGTGTTGAGTGCTTGGATTTTGAATAACCAGGTTTGATCTTAGCTTGAGGTGGAAATTTTTTGGCCTTTCACATCACCTTGCATAATGGCTGCCCTATAGCTTATCTTTTAGGAATTGTTATCGGATTCCTTTTCACACAAAAAGTTGTAAAATTGTCACTGTAATTATGCCCATTTAACTTTCTAAACATCCCATCCTTGCATTCTTATTGCATATACCATTGAGTTGCTATGATATGCTCTTTTTGGATATGCTTATGTTGTTTATTCTCACTAGAAAGTTTATCTTATGTTAATCTAATTTTGTTTCTTTAAAAAATAGGGCACCTTGGCAATCAATTTTTCTTATTGCTTGAAATGCAGCAGCCATACTACCTGCATTTTGGGCTCTCCGACAAATGGTATATTATCTTTCTGATCTTTGTCAAATACTCAAATGAAATGGTGTCATGAATGCATAGCTATATCTGCATATTCAAACATTTCCTGTGAGCTGCAGAGACATATATAGATCATGTCTTGAATACAAGACCTAAGATAATGGCTTACATTTATTAGGAGAAGAACACGATAGAAAAATGGATAAATTGTTCTGTATACTTCACACCTAATCTGAACATGTGGTGGAATTTCCTGCTCCCATATTGTACCCTTCTTTTTATAAGAAGTGCTTTACCATGGCCTTGTTTCAAGCAAATAAACTTCAAAGCATTTTTCTTGTTGGCATAAAGGTTGTGCAAATATTTCATCTTTTACCTGTACTTTTTCACTGTTTTGATTGTAGTACTGAATCTCCCTCGGTAACTAGCCTCCTTTCAATGCTATAGGTTGTTGTTAGGAGAGGGCACCACATTATCTCTGTTTAGGTTATCCTTAGTTACTTTTAATTGCTTATTGGCTCATTATTGGCCTCACGAAACAAAATTCTTTAGATCTTTCAATATCAACTTCTGGGGCATGTCCGAGAGGTATAATTTCACCATTATTACTTCTGGTGGCTTACTTAATGAATAATTTATGCATGGGACGCTTGTTACTTAATGATAGAAAGCTAAGTAGCTATATACATATGCATTGGAAGATTTGTCCATATGCTCAAAGAGTTCCCTAACAGCACTTGTTAGAAAAACCCATTATTATAAGTATTTTGAACCCAAATTGAGTATGAGAGAAAAACCGTCTTAGGTGGTTTGGGCATGTGCAACACAGGCCAAAAGATGCACCAATAAGGATGAGCAATAAGATAGCAGTTAAAAGAGCCTCTATGACTAGGGTAGGCCCAAATGAACATGGATTGAAACTGAAAAAAGATATGGTTGTTGTCAGTGTTGAAGAGGACAAGGCCCTCGAGGGAGCTGAACCGAAGGACATGATTCAAATAACCGACCCCAAAAAATTTAGGATAAAGGCTTTGTTGTTATCTTGAGATCCCAAATTGGAAACCTTATTAGAACTCTTCTTTTAGACTTTAATGTTTGTATCTCCATGTATAGCACATATTTGATGCATTGTAAGCTCATGATATACTGACATGTGTAGATAACATACCACTTTAATTGTCTATACTCTTAGTTTCTGTAAATGCTAGAAGTGACATGGCAACCCCTGTTGGGAGCGCATCACTTGGTGTAACGGTAGAGCCTGGCAATTGCATCTTACAACGACGCAGGTTCAAGTCATGGAAGCAACTTTTTCACTTGTGGGGTAAAAGATTTAGCATATTTTGACCTCTCATACCCTGCACTAGCTGGATTCACTTGTTGCTGAGAGACCTTTGTTTATTGTGTTGAGCTAAACGCTTGGACTACTTGCTGGTATCTTTGATTTCTTAATGCAGTTCCTTTTCTAGTTCTATATCGGATGTGTTTTATAGGGTAAAAACGATTCTTGTTATAAAAGCTTAACAAACTTTTCTCAGGCATTTGCTGAGTGGGTGCTTTTTACATCTAGTGGGATATCAAGTAGGCTGTATCATGCATGTGATGTAGGAACCTGGTGTGCTCCCTCCTTCTGTGTATTACATGTATAAAACACTACTTGGATGACATTGATTTATAATGCTATCTTCTCGACACACAGCGAAAATGTGTTCTTTCGAGGGAGAAGCCTAAGATGATTGTGAGGATCATGGAATACAAATAATATCTTAATATCGAGGGAGAAGCCTAGGATGATTGTGAGGATCTTGGAAGTATAAATACTACTTTCATGTTTTATCACTTACCCGCAGTATTTAATTTTGCATTTGATTGATCATGATATTTGAACATCTTTTTCTTTAATTGCTAAATTTATCTGTTCTTTTTACCAAGTACGATTAATCTTATCGGTATATGTTACTTATACATTATAATGTAGCATTTTCAATACTATTGATGCTTGATGTGCACCAGTCAGTAGTTTTGAAAGTTATTCTTACTGTAACTTAACACTTCTTCAGTATTGCATCATTTGAATTACTCTGAATCTTATTATTCTGTATTTCTATATTGTTTGACAAAGTGATTCCTCTTGACAGGAAAGAATCCCAGCATGAATATTCGTCTTGCAAGCCTCCTAGTACATGTCGTACATATCTTGAACATATCTAACAAATACTACATTTCTGTAGTGCAGGGGATGAGATGACTAGAATATTCTGGAAATCAATTAAGGATAAGGTAAACTAATAGTCTCATTCTTTTGTTATTTTACTGTTTTTGTTTTATTTTATGACAGTTAGAACATAATCAGAGTTAGAGTTCTGAACCTGAATAGCGCACGTGAAGTGTTGCTCATGTATCTGTAGCACCTTCACCTTGACGTTATTATTCCACATAAGCCAAATATATTTGTTAGAAACACCACCATGTCTGTAAGCAGTCAGTACCCTCAGAACCCCACAGGGATTTATTGCAGTTGGTAGTAATTTCATTGAGGAAATCAATCGGGGTGTAGTTATCCGCACTTTGCTCAGACGGATTGTTGCTGAGGTCGATGCAAGGGTGATGAGTCTCATCCGATGTGTGTTGCTCGTTTTTCTCTGGATCCTCCTCCTCAATTTTTGAATAGTTCTTCTCCTCTTCCTCCTCGTTTTTGCTCTCTTCTTCAACCAAGGCCTGGAATGTGTTAGACATACTGATGCTATGAGTACCGGATCTGCTGGGTTTATGAACCGAACTGCTCCTCATCGTGACAGAAGCTTCTGTCTCAGATTGAAAATAAGTATGATTATTGGGGAGTTTAAGAATCGGGCCCAGGTCTTTCTTAGTTGTTGGATTCTTCTTCTTTTTGAGTTCCGGGTTCGCGTGGAAGCATCCATTTCTGTCATGACCGCGCAAAGAACAGTAATTGCAATATAGAATATTACTTTCATAGATAATTATTTTAGTTTGACTTCGTTTGAGTGCTTTAGACTTGACTGCAATATAACAAGAAAAAAATACTACTGGCGGCCACAAGTTTAACATTTTAATATTTGTATTGACTTTTGTTTGTAGCTATGTCTTAGATCATGCAATCTTTCTTTTGTATTTTACTTTGCAGATATCTTCTAGATAAGCCCCGCATTAAACCTATAAAGGAGGATTCAACATGTGATAGAAAACGTTTGGTTTTACTCACGGAGAAAATCCAAAGTCCTGGTAAGTTGAACATTAGTCCTAGCCTATCATATGTCAACTTGGACATTCTGTGGTGTAATTGACCCTATTTTGTGAGATAATTATCTTGTGGTTTATGTTGGCTTATATATGGAATAAGAGAGCATGGCAAGATTTAAACATATATTAGTTTCTGGTAAATGTTTCAACATTTTTAACATCTCTTTAAAACACTCCTTCTCTACTATAAGCCTTGTCTAAATATGCCCAACAAAAGATTTTACATCATAGTCATATGATTATATGTTCTGCTGGTCTAGTATTCAATCTATATATACCTATTGTGTTACTGATACCATATTAAGGTATTTTCTTCTTTGGTTGCTTGTTTTTTATGGTATGAAGCGAACTAGAAAACATGGATGCTTCAAAGTATCATGCTTGTTCATGCTAGTACATATGCAATTGTAATTGTATGCTCTAGCATTTCCTTAGCTTTATATTTTGTTTGCATATTTTGAGATCAAGAGATTATGCATACTAGTAAAGAAAAGGAAAAAAAAAAGAATAGGGAACTTGTCAAACTGATGTTGGATCTTTGTTTCCTTGTCTCTTTTGTTTATTGTAGTATTCGTCCTATTTTGATTTGATTTTTGTTAGAAATGGGGTTGATATTATTTTTCAGAATAAACAATGGTTGATACTCTTGATCTAATTAATTGTTGAAGAGTATATGAAAATGACAGATTTATCTGGAATTCCTGATCAAGTGCTCGACATATTGAAGGGTTTGTGCGATATTGAAGTAGTTCCACATTTAATAATCCTTGGATATTCCTACTGGGGTGCAGGTTAGTTGCGAGAGAGATGCTTATTTGTTGTACTTGGCCCAAATTGTCTAATTTTTTATCTTTTTCTTGTTTGACCAAGTCCATAGAAGTTACATAAATACATTATAATATACCAGTATATATCATATCCATGCAACGATGTAGTGATTAGAAATTACAAGATCTAAATATGGATTTTCCTTTTCTAAGACTAAACTGGGTAGATAACAACCAGGCAGTACCTGGCTATTATCCAACTAAAATTTATTAGTAATACTAAGGCTATGTTTGGTTGCTTGTTATAAAGCATATTTTTTTACTTTAAACGTCAGCAACAATCAAAAGACTGTTTGGCTATCATTCACTCTGAAAAAGCTTTCAGAATTTTTTTTTTTAAACTCGATGTTTTAACTCTGTTTTCGGAGAGTCTCCAAAACTTGTTCTGGGAGAGAACTTTTTTTTTTCTTAAGTAACCAAAGAAGAGGTTTGAAGTACAATTTCTAACTTATTGCTCAGTTTGAATCATTGCACACTCTATCAAAGGTAGAGAAGCCTACAACAGATACTCTAATGTGAGTTCATTTTAAGTGGACAAGGCAAAAACTCTCGAGAAGAATCATGGTTTGATGGAACTTCTACTATCTTGTAGTTAGAAGATATTTGAGCTGTTGTTCCATTTTGACTTCAATTTGCTTCTCAAATATAGAGTGTTTTCAGTCTGATTTCTTGATACAAACCACTGGAGGATTATGCATAACTTTTTTGTCGACTCAAATTTCCTTGAATGCGACTCAAATTACCTTTTAAATGTGGAAAATTTGTACAAGGGTTCTGGTGGGCCCACAACTGTATTTTGGATCACATGTAGGAGCATAAGAAGGTATTCTTGAAGAAATACCCCCACATGGGAGTTTGGGCTTTAGAGTTTCAAAATACTGCTGGCCTTTTGTACAATAAGGCACTACTCCACTTTATAGAATGGGTTGGTTTGGTTTCAGATCTTTTGCACTCTTATTTAGTTTCCATTTGTTCAGGGTATGTTAATTTGAAATCCATGTTTAGTAGAGGATGAGCGTATTTTATTTCTGATTTTTACTAAGGGATGCAATTCAATTGCCTCTTTCGTCTTTTGTGTAGTTAGGAAATAAACAACTAATACCCAAGATTTCATGAAAGTTTTCCTTATCGTTAGGTGGAGAAGAGAAGAGAAGAGAATCTAAGTTGTCCTTACCCTTCCTGATTGCTGCAAGCATGGCACTTTGCTCTCTTTTCTTGGCCATTTCTCATTGGTATGTTCAACTTGCACTTATTTTTTCTCTTCCTTCTATGAGATAGTATATGCGTATGGTAATGCCTATATATGTAGTTAGAAGTTACATTGTTTCTTACCTCTTCAATAGGAGGGTCAGAGAATAGAGAAAGAGATGGGTGGTGCTACGTTCGGAGTTGTTCAGTTCTTGGACTTGATTTCATTAGGTACAAAGTACTCTTCTCATTCTTTTGACTAAATACTGATGTCTTGACTTTTTATTATTATCAATATTTAGCATCTCGATCTTGAAGTCATATTAATGTTTTTAACATAATAGTGATATATCAGATGCACAATGGTGGTGGTTCTATTGCTTGATACTTTGATCCAACTTTGAAATTTATTGATACAACTTGATACAACTTTGGATCAATCTAGGTAAGGCCATCAAACCACTACAACTTTGAAATTTCTTTCCAAAGGTTCCTTTCCGAGTTGATACAGTTTTCTTCAAATCTCTGCAGCATATAGTAATGAGATTCCAACATATATGTTTTGCTATTATCAATATCACTGGAATAACATGAGACACTGACAAACACAGTTCCAGTCATAAACCACAAAATATTACATCAAGTAGAAACGAAAGATAGAGCCACAAACCACAACATAACGTCCCATTGAATCAAACCTTGTATCAAATTACCTACTACGCACCCCTAAATTTAGCAAGGCCCCGGCGCCTCAAGGCCCACTACTTGATTGTAAATAAGAAGAAACTCTCCGATGTTAGAGTAGGTTGGTTATTTCCTTATTTGTTCTCTCAAGATTATGGTTAGACACCCTCCCTCTTCCTCCACCCCATACCTATCTGTAACTCAACAACATTGAATTTTAAGTATCATTAATGAATAATTGTGCATGTGAATGGAAACATGCAATTTTCTAAAGTATCTTAATTTAAGTATTTAAAAGTATTCTATGTATTAACAAATGCAATTTTTCTAACTTGTCTAGGCTGAGACTGAGTATATATGGTCGCCTTTTGAAATTCCTCTGGCAACATATAACTGGCTTTAAGTTATTTTTTCTTGTTAGATTCTTTTTTCATTACTACTATTCACCTAGGATTAAACCTATTTACTAAATGGATCACTACACTACCATTAATTTGTGGGTGTTTAGAAATCCTAGGACACTCAACCTTTTTAAGGGAAATCTGATTAAAATTTGTGCCAATTGAAGAGTTTCTCTCTCTTCTGTTTGTCGGCAAGTATAGGATGGCAAGATGAGTGATAAAGAATGGTAGCTTTAATATTTTTCTAGAGTAACATCTAAAATTACTTATTTTGAGTTACATCAGGTTTTTTATATGCAACAACAATATGTAGGGACTACTAACTTATGAAAATGGCAAACTTTCTTGAAAGAAGTATTCTCTAAATCATTAGAGCAACTAACAAGGTATTTTTGTTGTATTTCTTTATTTCTTTTGTAGTTTTTGACGTTAACATAAATGTTATTGTTAAGCTTATAATTTCATTGTTGATAAATTTTTTGACAGCAATGAGATGTTCGAGAGAGAGACGGAAAGTTTGAAGATATTACATTTGGGAAAATGTTTAATTGGCAAAAATATTCAGTTCAGTTTGTGAGGTTTTAATTTCTTTTTCTACTGCACTGGATATTGTAAGCTATCAATATCACTCTTTTTTTTGTTCATCATGAGAACTAAGTCATTGTAAGCTAGCAACATTGGGATTTCATTTTGGTTTTAATGGAATGTTGCTAAGTAAAGTCTATACATTTATTGGTTAATACAATTTTGATTAACTTATTTTTATTATTGATGAGTGTTGATATTTATATGAAATTCTATTTTTTGATGTATTTCAGTTTTATATACATGATGAACATGCTTATATAATTTTGATATAGATGAATTGAGTTTTTTTTTTGAATTATGTTCTCAGAAAAACGACAGACCTTAACTATTGAAAATAAAAAGAAAATGGTCGACCAATTCACAGATTATTTGACAGTTTTAGTCTGTTGTTTTTATTTGACAGACAATAACTGTCGTTTTCTCAGCTAGGAAATGACAGTCCAGAACTGTCGTTTATATTTTGGGACGCGCTATTAACGACGGATGTTATGACGGATCAAAACTGTCGTTTATCGCAATTTACGACAGTTTTGGTCTGTCGAAAAATGCCAATTTTGGCGTAGTGAGTTAACCTTGGTTATGGGTTTATGTGGGTACGAAGGAATCGGACCAGAAATTGAATCATTGGAATTTTACTTGATGGATTATTAGAACGATGAAGATCGTATGTCGGATTTGGAATTGACCGTAATGTTGATAGATCGATCTTAGTCGATTGTTGGGTAAGTCTAGAATGAGCCTCTGTGGGAATTATTTCCTTGAGGAAGACCGTGAATAGATAGACTTGACCCTAGCGACCAGTTGATGATTTACCAATTGCTGGCTTAGCCCAATTGGCGATTCATTATTCAGACTAAATTGATACCCATAGGTTTGGGTAGAGTTCTTTAGAACTGTCGGTTGCTTGTTGGCCCTAAGAAACAGAAACTAGTATAACCCTAGTAGCCGTCCACTCTAGGGGAGTCACCTGAATGATTAGGTATAGCTGTCGGTATAGCTAACCATTGAGACTGGACCGAATAATAGATGGCTGTTGGCGACCCATAGAATGACCTTGTGGCATTGAACGAGAGATGGTGATGAGTATGATCTAAGAATGATAAGTTGTAAGTATATGCTCCAATATGAACCTTAGAGATGTTTGACCCTTGAGAATTATGTGTCGGCCTATAGCGAAAATGGAATCGTGGGATGAGACTTGATTTGTATGTATCGAATAGTGAATTATTATATGAGATGGAATTGACTGCTCATGACGGAAATGTTGGATGAGTATCTATAGTCGGGTAGCTGGATTAACCTTGCCTGTTGCATAGAATTATACCCTGACTCGGATAATCGATAGTTGGTGATGTTGGATTGTATCTTTTAGAAAAGATGAATTGCCTCGGTGAAAAAAAAAATGTTGTTGGATTTGGGAAGGAAAATGATTGTTGTTGTGAAACCTTGATATGATTGGCTCTAAGTTAGACCCTTGATCGAATGTTAGAAATGTTATGCTTGGATGGAGATTGTCCCTGATGTTAAGTGGTGGCCTGAAAAATAGTGATTGTGGCAAAGTGAATAAAGTGATAAGTCAATTGAAAGGATACTAAGTCTGATTTGGGAAAGAGAGTTATATCGTGGCTGATCGAATTATACTATCATAGATGTTGGTTGAAGTACATATATTTTGGGGACGCCTAAAATATGTGTATGGATACAGCCGAAGTGATAGGTTGCGACAGAGATAATATTGTTGGAAGAATTTATCGCACTAGCGCAGACTTTGGCTGAAATGCATATATTTTGGGGACGCCTGAAATATGTGTATGGATCCAAATAAAGTAATGTGTTGCGACCAAGATAGAATGTAAGAAAAATGTTGGTGAATCAATGAGAAGTTGCAAGTATTTGGAAAAAAAAAGAGATAGATGGATTGAATCGTTGATTGATTAAAATGATACTGTTGGACAGCTATTTTGAAATGACCGAGTGGGCTGAAATGAATATTGAATTGAAGCTGAATGAGTAACTCATTGTGATTAAGTGAATCTAGTAGATGAGTTGTTTTCTTAAGTTTCGAGGACGAAACTTTTTCTGAGTGGTATATTATGTAATGTCCCGCTCTGTACGAGGCATTTGGTTGGCTTGTTGGATGGGATCAGAACGTTGGACCGTGACTTATGTTGGAGATCAGGAGAATTGAGACTGATGCAGTCTTTCTTAGCTGGCTAGATGGAATGGGTATTGGAATGTGGCTCGCTGGTGGAGCTACGCTTGATGAGATTGGAGCAGGAAGACCGTTATATAAGGCAAGTGGAACTGTCCTCCTTCCTCCTTATTCCTGCATGCTTAATAAATGGAATAATGTGATGCTATGAATAAGTCCCTAATGTCCCTTACCTTGAATGTTGAATAATTGTGATGCGATGCTTTAGTTGCTAATTCGATAGAGATTCATATGCTGGGAATCCTTGAATGAATAACACATGAACTTTGAATTGCTGAACGAATCACACTCGAACCACTAATGTAACATGATGCCTGAGATTGAATCAATAATGTCCCTGATGCTTAAGATTGATGAAATGAATGAATCACTTGAATGATGAGATGCTGCGTGAATGATACATGAGAAAAGAATTGAATATGCTATGGTTTCTATAAAATAAATAAAATGCTACAGGTCCCTTTGAAATGAATGAATGCTGTTGTTCCTCCTTAGAAGGAACATAATGAGAAATGTTGTAATGAAGCAATGAATGAGAATTGATGAGGCTTGGGATCATTGAGATCACCAAATGAAATGATGGTAATGTTGGGAATGAATAAGTCATTGAACATGACTTGAATGAGATGAATGATGATGCACTGTTGTCTTTACTTCAATATTTCACCATGCATTTTATGTTCACGATTGAGTTGGACACGCATTCGCATGGTCATAGGACAACTTATGCATAAGTGATGGGGACATGTTTTCTCGGACGGTATCCCGGGACGTTAGGGCGACCGATCCGGCCTAGGAGAAAATATTGGCGTGCCAGTAGGGGCACGGGTTCTGCGAGGCATCCTTTGGGGCTAGCTACCTTCTCTGGAGTCATCGCATTACCAACGAAGACCTATATGGAAACGTCCGTATGGTTAAACACCAGTGACCATGTAGTCAGGATGCATGCTAATGAATGTCTTATGCAGGCAGAGTAAGTATATCTGCTAACCTGTATTTGATGCAGGTATGAGGGAGTCGGCTATCGGTAAGAAATCACTTAAATGTGATAATTCAATATATGTGTTGGTTTAACTTGCATGCTTACGTTCCAAATAAGTTTGTTGATGCTGTATGTAGCCTTTCAGTATGAGATCCTGCTTATCATGTTAAGTTCAGTATGCTAAGAAAGATGCCTTGCTAATCATTGCTCAAACACAACATATATGCTAAGTGATGCTTGAAGTGAGAACTGTCATAATGTTTAAGATGTTAATGTTAACGATGCCTCAATGATGCCTTTTCATGATAACACCTAGTATGCCTCAATGATGCCTTTGCATGATAACACCAAGAATGTTAAAAAGATATGTCCACATGAGTGCTACAAAGAATATGTTTACATGCTTCACTCTGATTATTGCCCATGAACTGTAAACTGATGCTAGGCCCCAAGTAGAAAGACCATTCTATTAAATGTTTGCTTAAATGATCACTTTAAATGTTGGTTTATGCGAGTGGGTTGGATTCTACTCGCCAGTGCATAGATGATGTGCTGACCCACGTTTTGTGGGCAGGTGCTCTTGCTTGGAATATTCTACACACGAAGATTGGCTTGATTGGTTCCGCGGCATCGAAGATTTGTTGGGCATACAGAAGCTCTCCTTGTACAAGATGATGTCTTCTGTTTATAAAGGGCATAATGTATGGAACATTGTAATCAGTTGTACCAGTGAGATTATAAGCCAAGTCGGTATATCGAGTTGTAATCCATTGTATCCAAATATCAAATGTAAGCTGTATAGCATTGTTCAGTTGGTTTCCAATGTAAAGAGAGATGTACTGTAATCATTGTACTTCAATACAAGTCTTGTACTCTTCTTCAATTATCAATAAAGAGAATAAAGTTCTATATATCTCTGTGTGGCTTCAAGTTACTCTTTTTCTTCGCTGCTATAAAGAAGTGATGTACTTCTATTCAATGAGAAAGATTGTCCTCACTAACTTTAATTTGTCTGCTTCTGCCGCTGCGATGTGTTTCTATTTGAAGATAATCGATTATGTACCATCTTTGCCTAGTACAAGTGCAATACCAGACTTGTACGGCATCACGCCCAAGCGAGGACGATCGATTCCAAGAGATAAAATATATGAAGAAATGACTCTACGAATCGGGGCGTGACAGCTTCAACTCTTGCAGCTACTGACAAGAAATTGGTTTAGGAAAAGTCAAAAGTCTGCAGTAGTCAACAGCCAATTAAAGTCTACATTAATCAAGAAATATAGACTTCTCTAAATGTAGTGGATTGATATCTAGATGAAGATAGTAACAGAAGATGTTGGGATATCTAAGGTAGTAGATTTGATATCTACAAATTGTTGGGCTAAAGAATAATAATGATTTTATTGGTCGGAATGTTCAGCCAATCAAGAACAATTGACATGAGACTGTTAGATGGATGCATGGTAACAAAATAAAAAGTAGGATAAGGGAAGGTGGCATGGAATACATTGAGAATAAGGCAAAAGGAAATTGTTTGAGATGAGGACACTGCCGTTGTGAATGTTAAAGCCCTTAATAGAACACAATAGAAGAAATAACATGAACATTTGTATATGATAACTGATGAAAAATAACATGACCATTTGTACAACAAACTTGCAACTGCAGCAACACTAAATGTGTACTGAAGTAAGGTTCTTGAATCTCCCTGTAATCACAACTAATTCCAATGCCCTCGACCAGTAAATGCGTGTTACCTCTCCTCTGCTTGAGATAGTTGTGAAGACATTGCTACAAAAGTACTTGATGAAATACTCACCATGCTCTGAAGTGAAGCTATTCTTGCCTTTCTTGCATGCATAGACAAGTTCGATAGTTTGACCAAGAGTAAAATGGAAGTAATTATATCATAAGATGAAGAAATTAACAACATCAAATTCCCTAATACTTGGAAAATGTAAAATTGTTGCTGAGATTCTTAGCAAGGAAAAAGAAATGCAAGTTTTCAATTGTCCATACATTTGGTTTAGCAGACATATAGGGAATTTGTGTCGGGGTCACAGCGACTCGGGAGATTCCCTATGCCTCGAGCCTACCACGTGTATGCCATTTCAATCTATGGCTCACAAATTATCAAGATCAATATCTTTAATTATAGCTTACATTAACTTAGTAACAAAGTTATGTCCTATCAATCTTGACGTATCCTAGAGTATTCTGGAGTGTGTATCGTGTTGACACAAAATAAGATGTTCAAAATAATTTACTCATAACAGTATCCTTACTCTTCCTATATGTCTTCCTAGATTCCATAAACTAATCAATTATTTGGATAGGTCAAAATGCCCTTAGACATGGCTACATGCTACTATGCAGTAGTGACAGCCTTCTATTGTACTAATAATGTTATTCTCATATCTCATCAATGTAGTTACATATCTAGGGAGCAATGGATTATTGCACCTGTTACATCTTAGGATCCTGTGAGAACCTCCCATATGTAGTGGTTGAACAAATTTCAGACCCAAAGACATGGACAAATTGATTCATGCACAAAAAGTAGGTTCCATAATAGTCTATAAGGATCATGTTCCTCCAATAGAACTTCCAACACTGTATCTACTTAACACTAATTTCTAAGCAACATCAACAGTAGGTAGAAAATAATCAGATTATTGATTGAAGTAACTAATGTAAACCCTTGTAAAAATATGGGAAATGTACTTATATGAATGTTATAGAAAAACATGGAAAACGGTTAACCATGAAATATCCTACGAACCTTACAACAGTCATGAGCAAATTCCAAATGTTCATACTTGATACAGTATATAGGGGAAAAGAGCACTAATGACGTAATACTAAGAACTTCAGTTGTTAGTACTCATCAACAAAGTTGCACCTCCTACAGTAATGCATATCAAAACTGGGAGAAAGGGATAAGTTTTAAACATCATCCAAAAACCATCTCTGCACTAATAAGTGTGTAGGAAAACACTTAACCAAAATGCATAATACATTGGTTACAAAAGCAGACATGTGGATGATTCTTATCCCCTTAAAGGATAAAAATCCTGCATTAATGAGAATAAGAGGTAGAAAATAATTTTCAACAAATAAAAACACCACAGTTCTTGGCAGTAATACATTATTCTTATTTTTAGTTAAAACACCACAGAAAAAGTGGGAGACTTCATCTAAACTTCATACAGTGGATGTGCTCGATAAAATGCTCCAAAGCAATGATAACGTTCTCCCTTCAAACTGATGCAAAGACAATTGGATATAGTGTCTCAATTCTTATGGTGCTATCAGAATATAGAATCTAAAATAAAAGTAGATAGAGAACACTACCACATTCAAAAGATATATATATAGAGAGAAAGAGAAGGCTACTCAGGTAGGGCGATGGTATCTTCGACCAATCGTCAATGCAGGCATGTTCAAGGTATGCTCGTGGTAGGTCGCCAGAGAGAGAGGCAGAATCAACAAACTCGAAAATCAGAGAAGAAAATGATAAGGGAATTATTTGTTGGGCAGGTCGTCGGTGTCCTTGTAAGTCGACGTTGCATATGAACCCTAGTCATACCAAAATTATGAGATTATGAGAGAGAAGAAAAATCTAAAACCCTAATCAAAATGAAATCAAAGAAGGACGTACCCGATGTCGGTGATGGAGTAGTGGCAGTAGGTAGCGTGTTCAACATCGAGAAGATAGAGGGAGATAGGGGAAAGAGAGGATCTGCTTGGAGCGGGAGCGGCCAATGCGTGGATGTACTAGAGGAAGCACACCACGTACTTGTTGTTCGGGAACTCCATTCTCAACCCGCCAACATTGGGGCTAGGGCTGGAGAAGAAAACAGAGTTGGTGGTGACAGGTACGAGTGGGTTTGATGACCCTTGGTGAAGGCAGGAAGGGAGGAAGCTTGGGTCAGTAATGGCCGAAGGGATCGAAGGAGAGAGATATGGAGTGTGGTGGATTACGGAGTCGACGCCAAGGGTCGATCGTGTAGGCTTGGGGTGACCGACCACCTGGATTATGTGGAAGGGGCATGGAGCCAAAAAAAATTAAATAAAATTTGATATTAAACAACCATTTTAACCTGTCAAATCCAAATCTACTATTTGGGAAAAATAGATTTTGATGTTAAACAACACTTTCAATCTGTCGAAAATACAACGACGGTTATAATACGTCGTTGTTCGACAACTCTAACTGTTACAAATCGTACATTTTGGTGTAGTGTTCGGACTTACAACATGGAGATGTTCGGCCGAAGACTACTTGGTGGCTATAAAGAGGCATAATGTATGGAACAATGTAATCCTTTGTGAGCTAGAGATATCATGAGCGTTGTAGCCAATTGGCATGTTAAGTTGGGCTATTCAGTGCCTTTGTAACCTTCAGTTCATTATGAATAAAAGAGATTCTTGTTGTATACTCTATTTTCCTTCCGCTGCTTATGTTATCAAATTAAGATAGTTCTGTGTGAACCTGTTATCTTGCCTTGCACGAGCGCAACTCTAGGCTCGTGCGGCATCACGCCCCAACGAGGACGATGATTCGGGTAAAATCTAGCGAGGACGAGCGATTTCCCGGGTCGGGGCGTGACACAACTTAAGGCCACGTTCAACACAGCTGTTGCGCAATGCAGGTGTCGTGCAACATAGGTGTCGCATAATACAGATGTCGTGCAACACAGATGTCGTACAACACTGATTTCATGCAACACAGATGTCGTACAACACAGATGTCGCGCAACACGGATGTCGTGTAACACAGATGTCGAACAACACAGATGTCGTGCAACCTATAATTTTGTGTATTCTGCTTCATAGAATCAGGCTCTTTTTGAGACTAACTTGTGTTTGTTCTTCTTCTTTTTGTAGTTGATCTTAGAGAAGACCCTGATGCTGAGAAATTTGCTTCAGCTTTCAATGTACCAGAATATAAAGAAGACTTATCACATGTCTCATATCCATAATACGATGCATCTGAATCCGGAGAGGCCATACTCACTGCTCAAGAAAATAATACTTTCTTATGTGTGATGAACGGTAAACCTTTGTAAAGTGTAGACAATGTAGTTCATAAGAAACCGGCCTTCTTATTTGGAGATGCAATCAAGAAGACATCTCAGCCAAAGGCCAAGAAAGAATAAAGGATTTACCAATGTGGGGCCAGAATTATGTATCTCTCTGAGATCTCGAGACACATGTCCTTGTCCCGATATGAATTCTCCAGTCACCCTTGACGTATGGTACGGGACATGAGTCCGATTCAACAAGCCAGAGTCAGGAAAATATGTTACAGGTTAGGTACGCAGAGCAAGGACCTATTTTACAGTATTCATACAGGTACATTTCCCATCCGAGGGGTTTGAAGCCGAGCTTTATACCTCTAGAAGATTCATCGATGCTTCTTCCCTTCAGGGTCCCCATCTTCACAAACACATTCGCTAAAGCTGAAGGAAAATACACAGATCAGGCCATGTATTTGACAGGCCTAGTGAACCCCGACATGAAACATTGGAGCAGCTTAGCAATTTGGATTCTGGATTAGTTCAAGGACAAACTCCTCGAACTAGAACTTTATGAGGCTATCTGGACCACTGTTCACGGCTTTCGCCCAAATTCTCATATGTTCTTGGCTCTGATTGAAAGATACAACGACAGAACCGGTACCTTCATGATTCCTCACAGGAAAATTGATTTTGCACTTCATGAGATAAAATATCTCTCACATCTTCCAATGGGTAATAACCCATATGAAGAATATGTACCCACTAATGAGGAATTGGATATCCTATCTGCAGAGAACCCTCAGATGGTGTCTGTGTTTGAGGAGCTTCTGTGCCATTATAAGATATGCTCCCTTTATTACAAAAGTGCTTCCACAAGGACCTGTTATGCAACCAAGTAGCTGCCGTATTTGTTTTTGGGCCATATCTTTGAAGACAAGGTAGTCGAGAGTCAGGCTTGCGATCCTTGTTTCTTCAAACCACTCAGCCACAGCAACAGAAAAATTGATGGAAAAGTCCAAGCACACCGATAACATCTTGGATGTAGACTGGTACCCATTTAAGGCTGGTGCTACTATTGAGAGTTATCTCAGGCAGGATTACAGACCCATGTCAAAAGAGGCCCAGTTGGCAGGTTTTCTTTCTTGGTGTCTACGATGGTTTATAGTTTTCGGAGCCAGTACAGTCGATAGATTTCACCGAGGCGTACTATTTGCTGCTGTGCGTCTAGTATTTGGCCACAAGATGGACATTCTTTCAGCGATGACTTATTGCTTGAACGCAAGACTGAGTTCTTTTGTTGACACCATACTGCATGATAAGGCTGCTCGGCTGGATTTTTCCTGTACCGAAATGCCTTATACTTATTTGTTTGGGTGGTTATTGCTACACCATTCCAGCTTGATGGACCCTGATATGGGTGAAGTTGGAGGCAACTTTTTCAGGCGTTATTCCAATGCTCGATGGAATATATACGTACTTTCAGAATACAGAAGAGCTTTGAACCGATGATCTGGATGAAGATTTTATTGTGTACCTCCTCCTCCAGGATATGAGAATCTTTCTCCACAGTTCATGGACTTAAAAATGACATCTCTCCATCTGTCTCTGACTAGTTTTGCATGGTTGAAGACAATCCGACCGTCTCATCTAGTATACGATTTGAGGAAGACTGTTTTCTGGAACCGTATTTGCCAAGTCGATTTGCTCGACAATTTGGCTACGACCACCTGCATGTGGGGAATGCCACTACTTGCCTTCAGGCCAAGAATTTTCTGATTGATGGTGCTAGAGCTTGGAGATATAATTATAATGCCAGAGGTACCAAAGCTATGTTCTCTATGCCCAATAATCTTGCTCAGGATCCGTGTATGTTATACACATATGCGAATTTCTATACTTCGACAAATACTTTTTGAAATAACGTATAGGCAACTCTAGAGGGGGGTGAATAGAGTTTGTGTCGATAATCACCAAATAAAAATTAACTCTATATCACCTCCACAAAACAACTATCAAGATAGTAAATAAATCAGAGAGAAATACGGAAGTAAATAAAGATCAGTAGAGCATACGCAAACACAGCAGTTTTAACCTGGTTTCCCTCGTGGAGGACTAGTCCAGGCCTGAGAACTCTAGCTCAGGATTGAAATCCACTATTTGTGAAATAGTGTACAACCACGTGCCTTTACTCAGAAGAGTACGCCAACTTCTTACAGATTCGCATGTGGCGAAACTTGAAATTGTCCAAGTAACTTTTCTTTCCAACTCTTGTACAAAAACTTTTAGCTGAATCGCACTTAAGCACCTTGGGGCTTAGGAAGTTTTATGGCTAGTAGATTGGAAGAGTAAGGCTTAGGTAGTATAAGGCTTAGATGATTGAGAGTGAGAGATAGAAAGATGATGAAGAGATGAATGAAAATGGTTGAAATCATGACCTATATATACTAGTCTGGAAGGCAGAATTCGGCCAGAATTCTGTCCTAAAAATTCAAAAATATGGCCGTTGTACCAGCTAGCAATTGGTAACCCTAAAAATCAGTTCCTGGAAATCAGGGGACAGAGTTCGGCCTGAACTCTGTGTGGGGCAGAGTTCGGCCCAAACTCTGCCTCATAGGTGGCAGAATGGCCTTTGGGCTTTTGGGCTTTGTGGAGCTTGGGCTTGGTTCAGGAATTCACTACCAAAATAAGTCATATCAGCGACGAAATTAGCGACGCCGACTTAAAACGTCGCTAATATTTTTGGATTTAGCGACTCCAAAAGAACGCGTCATAATACGTCACTGATAGCGACAAACAGCGACATATTGCGACTACCTTTAGTGTAATAAAAACCAACGTCGTTGATTTGTCAGAAAACGTCGCCAGTTTTATTAGTTCAGCGACGTTTAGCATCGCAAAGTTTAAGACGTCGCCGAATATTAAAGGAAGGCCGACGCTTTGCGACGTATTTACGGACGTCGCTAACTTCTGCTAAATAGGGTTTCCTCGGTTCGACTTTTCATTTCTCCCTCTCCCCAAATTTTTTGTTCCCGGCCCTCTTCTCCGACCTCGACGACAGCCCGACCCCCTTTACTCCGGTACCGCTCATCCTCCTCCTCCACCGCGAGCCCCTTCTCCTCCCTCCGGTGAGCCCCTTCTCCTCCTCCTCCTCCACCGCGAGCCCCTTCTCATTCTCCACCGCGAGATCCTCCTCCTCCTCCTCCTCCACCACCGCGAGGGGACTGAAGGTAAACCCTAACCCTAATTGAGGTGTTTTTCGTATCCAAAATGGACACGGAGACACATTACGACCATGTGTTCACTGATACAGTGTGTTCGTGAGGTTTTGGACACTTTGTGTCCATTTGTTGGACACGTGGACACCCCCAAGATTGTATATATATGTATTTTACCTCTGTACACTTAATACCCTCCTCCTCCACCACCGAACTTGTCCTCCTCCTCCTCCTTCACCACCGCGAGAAGACTGAAGGTAAACCCTAACCCTAATTGAGGTGTTTTTCGTGTCCAAAATGGACACGGAGACACATTACGACCATGTGTTCACTGATACAGTGTGTTCGTGAGGTTTTGGACACTTTGTGTCCATTTGTTGGACAGGTGGACACCCCCAAGCATGCATATATATGTATTTCACCTCTGTACACTTAATCCCCTACATACACTTGTGTATTTTCGTATTAATTTGGATTTGCATATTGGGTTTGGGTTTCGATATAGTGTTTGATACATTGTTTCACCTTGCAACATTCCTACACTTATTTTAGACAACAAGTATATGAACCAATTAGTCAACATCTATTTGTTGAAGTATGGTACTCCATTCTTCGTAAGTTCTAGCTATATATGTCTCAAGATCCAATACTCGAAAATCCCAAGAAGAAGAAGAAGAAAAGAATAAAATGACATCGCTCAACACCCTATGACAACTCTTTGTAGAATTGTGTTAAAGTGTGAGTTCTACAGTATGAGTTCTACAGTATGGTTCTCTTTGTAGAATAAAATGACATCGCTCAACCCTATCGATCCTCCATACAAGTCTTCCTTCATCTATTGTCTTAAAGTGTGAGTTCTACAGTATGGTTCTCTTTGTAGAATTGTGTCTTATTTTAGACAACAAGGGTTTCCTATTTTTATAGGTAACATGGCAACATGTGTAAGGGAACATATAGGTGTGTGTTTGTGTTTGAAAGGGAGTGTCACAAGAGTAAGGCGTGAGCATGTATTAGTATTTTGAGCTGTGAGAGTGTTTGTTCTATTGAGGTTAGTACCAACTGGAAAGTTAGGTTAAAAGAACCTGGAAACTATGGTGTGGTTGTATACATCATGTATATGTATGTGTGTGTCTAGTGGGAGAAAAGGGGAGGGTTAACTAGTACCAGGTATTTGGAGAGGAGGGAGAGTTTATACTAGAATATATAGACTAATATCCTAAAACTTGACTTATACAACTTAGAAATGGCTAGTTTGACCAAGTTGGACTAGTTTAGATTAGAGTTGACTCGGTTGGACTATACATAATATATAGACTAATATCCTAAAACTTGACTTCTACAACTCAGCCCATATGAAATATTGTAGACACGGGTGATATACCGCCACGATAATCTCTGACCACCGCACGCACCAACACGCGAAAGAAAAGTTAGCAATGCGAAAAGAAGATGACAGATAATCTCTGACCATTTAACGTAAAATGTCATGTGTACATATACTGCGGAAAGTGTAGACCGCATGAACTGACAATTGTATATAATTCACTACCTTGATGTATCTATCTTACAGAATTATGGAGCTGAATTACTATCTGCGGAATCGTACTTGGATGTACAACCGTCATCCTGATGACATGTGCGGTGTGCAGGATGAATTCATAGGGGGTGTACACCAGTTCCTGCAGTTTGCCAAGGCGTTCCCTCAGTACATGGACGATACCAAAATTAAGTGTCCGTGTGTGAGATATCACAACTTGATATATCATCCAGAAGTGGATGTCACGTATCATTTATACTCGAAGGATTTCACGCCGAATTACTATCAGTGGAGCGAGCACAGAGAACTTGTGTCTTTAGCATCGGAGTACGAGCCTTATGTGGATGTCCACAACAACGCTCCTTACCACGATGGATTGGTGAACATGGTTTTCGACGCGGCCGTGCCTAGTTTCGATCCGGATGATCATGATGCACCTGAGGAGGCACCTAACCCCGATGCTGCACAGTTCATGGAGTTGCTAGAGAATGCAAGGACTCCTTTATATCCTGGTTGTGAGGATCATTCACCGTTGGAGGTGGTTACAAGATTGTTAAGCATCAAGTCCGATTTTAACATGTCGCATGATTGCTACAACCGTCTTATGGAGTTGCTTATAGAAATATTGCCTGAGGGTGCGAAGTTGCCTAATAACTTCTACCCGTCTAAGAGGATGGTTAGATCGCTCTGGATGGGATACGAAAAAATCGATGCCTGTCGCAACGGGTGCATGTTGTACTACAAAGACGATAAGGATGAAGACGTCTGCAGATTTTGTGGTGTCGATCGCTACAAGGCATGCGGTAGAAGAAAGTCTGTCGGTGCCAGAAAGCCTACTTCTTCGATGCACTACTTGCCGTTGACGCCGCGGTTGCAGCGGTTGTTTATGGTGAAGGAAACTGCAGAAAACATGAGTTGGCATAAGCGGAAACATACCGAAGGAGTGTTGGATCACCCATCTGATGGAGAAGCATGGAAGTACTTTGATCGAGAGTATCCAGATTTTGTTTCTGATCCGCGTAATGTCAGATTGGGTCTCTGCTCCGACGGTTTTACCCCATTTGGACTTTCGGGATCCCAATATTCGTGTTGGCCTGTGATCGTCACCCCGTACAATCTACCACCTTGGATGTGCATGAAGACTCCGTAGATGTTTCTCACCGTCATTATCTGTCACGCCCCGATTCCGTCGAATCGATAGTCGTCCCCCGGGCGTGATGCCGTGCGAACCTAATTTGCGATCGCACAAGGCCAAGTCATAAGGTAATCCGAGACACGAGATCTAAGAGAGTACGCAGACAAATTGATACACACAATAAGTAAAGGAAACTAGATCTTTATTGATAATGAACATCTTTTTACAGACTCCGACACAAGACTCATTGCCGCGCGGGCTACAACATGACTCGATTACAAAAGAGTGCCGATGAGATAGCCGTTCCATACATTGCACACATCCCTCAATATACAAGTACTCCATTGACCTGGATGGGAGGGACGCTGAGTCATTTTCCTTGGACTGTTGAGAGCCTTCAAAATGTGGAGTCGCTGATAGATAGTCTTCGACGCACGGCCGAAGCTTCAAAAGTCACGAACGTCGCCTTGCTAGTTGGCGCGTCCTTCCTGGTTCGCGGGACCTGCAAAGAGCGAGGATCAGCACGAAACACATGTACTGGCGAATGGCTAATTAAATCCAAGCTCTGCATTTGATTCAAGAAGTTTCATAAACATGTTTGCTAGCTATTTCAATGATCTTTCTAACCGTCCTGTATGATTTGCATGTTAACATGTTTTGAGGCAAGCAACTATCATGTTTATCCCGTGTCCCGTGCACCTGTTAAGTAGTGACAGGGGTTTAAAGGCCACTGGCAATGTCAAGCCATCGCGGACTATAGCATTCGGTTAGACGACGCCCCTTTCGCGTCGGGTAGCGAGCCCTGTGCGAAAGTGCCCGCATAACTCGCGCCGATGAAGGGTTGGCGCTGCTACACTCGTTCCTCCCGGGCCGAACCGGTCCCTTGGCCGAGGCAACCGTTCGAGGAACTTCACCTTGTCGACAAGTTGTCCAATGACCGCTTTCTTTGGAACTTAGTTGATTTACTCATTTTTCCGTATCGTTGCGATAAGCGTTAATAGATTCATTCGTTGGATTGGCATAGACCAAGTGTAATTGCATAGGGAAGCACGTTTTTCATTTCCAAAACCGACAGTTCGATAACGAGTGTTTCGTGAAGTATCGTGCCACGATTTCACTGATTCTATACTATTATGACAAGCATTTATTTTACTTCACATGTTGAGTTTTTGAAGTAGAGGGACGGGACGAAGGAGGTCAGCCACTCGCCTTAGCTTGCTTCAAGCGAGCGATCGGTTGGCTGCGCTGTCGTCGCCTACGCGATCACCTGCAATCGCATAAGCAACTGATTAGAACACTGTGTATTTCAAAGAATTTCGATATGAATGCGAGCTCAAAAACGCGTCACGAAAACCCATCGAAAGCATTCACAAAAACGAAAGCCAAAGCCAATTCAAGTGCGGCATGAAAACCAGAGCAACGGGAGGTCTCTCCCGACTCAGCCGCAGAGCCAATCCTCGAGGCGCAACCCGCTGAATATGGGACTTGGTTCCGAAGAAGCCATTCCATAACGTGGAATGGATCTTAATTCAACCGTTCCCGTTCGATCGACTCGGCCGATTCCGACCTATCGGTCCCGACCAAATCGATAGCGACAGTGTTCCTTTCTCGCGCACCCCGTGGACGGAGACGGGGCACGATGTAGGGACGGGGCACTACACCATAACCAACTAATAAAAAGTTTCGTCCTCGAAACTTTAAAGATGAAACCTACCTCTACGAGAACAATGAAGGGAATCTATCCTTCATCTCCGATTCAAGCTCCCACGTCGACTCTTCGACCGAGTGGTTCTTCCAGAGGACGCGGACGAGAGGGATCGCTCGATTGCGCAGCAGCTTATCCTTGCGTTCTATGATTCGAACTGGTTCTTCAACGTAGGATAAGTCAGACTTTAGCTCCAGCTGGCCAAAATCTACCACGTGGCTCGGGTCGTGCACGTACTTCCGCAATTGAGAGACATGGAAGACATTGTGAACACCTTCAAGCGCCGGTGGTAGGGCAATTTTATAGGCCACTGGGGCGACCCGTTCAAGTATTTCGAACGGCCCAACGAATCTCGGACTCAGCTTTCCTTTCGCGCCGAACCGACTAACTCCCCGCATGGGCGACACCTTGAGGAATACGTGATCGCCTACTTGAAACTCGAGTGGTCGACGATGAATGTCCGCATAGCTTTTCTGGCGACTCTGTGCGGTCTTTAATCTTTCCCGAATGAGCTTGACCTTTTCCACAGTCTGTTCTACCAGCTCCGGGCCGAGTATCTGCCGTTCCCCGACTTCATCCCAGCAAATAGGAGATCTGCACTTCCGGCCGTACAAGGCTTCATACGGCGCCATTTGGATGCTGGATTGGTAGCTATTGTTGTATGCAAATTCTGCCAGCGGTAGGTGGACGTCCCAGCTTGATTTGAAGTCGATAGCGCAGAGCCGTAGCATGTCTTCAAGAATCTGGTTGACGCGCTCCGTTTGGCCGTCGGTCTGAGGATGGTAAGCTGAGCTGAACTGCAACTTGGTTCCCAGCGCCGACTGAAGGCTACTCCAGAATCGCGACATGAACCGTGAATCCCGATCAGAGACGATGGATACTGGAACTCCGTGCAGCCGTACTATCTCGTCAAGATAAATCTGCGCCAGGCGATCAACGCTCCAAGTAACTTTGATGGCGATAAAGTGCGCTGACTTGGTTAATCGATCGACGATGACCCAGATGGCGTCGTTCCCCCGTGGTGTCTTCGGCAGGCCTACAATAAAATCCATAGTGACATGATTCCACTTCCACTCGGGAATAGCGAGGTTCTGCATCTCCCCGCCCGGTCGCTGATGCTCAGCTTTCACCTGCTGACAGGCCATGCATTGCGACACGAAGAGCGCCACATCTCTCTTCATCCCGTGCCACCAAAAGGTCGTGCGGAGGTCCTTATACATTTTGGTACTGCCTGGATGCAAAGTGTATTTCGCATAGTGCGCCTCCGCCAGGATCTCCTTTCTAAGTTCTGAATCGTCCGGAACGCATAGCCTACCCTTCAATCGAAGCACGCCGGTTTCGTCTTCCGCAAAGTCGGTCGTCCTGCCTGTCGAAATTAGCTCTCGCACTTTCTTCAGGTACGAATCGTCCGTCTGAGCGGTCTTGATCTTATTCAGCAAGCTCGGCTCCAACTGTAACTTTGCCAACTGCACGTTCCGGAATCTGACTCGGAGCTCGATGCCCATCTCTTCAAGGTCGCGTAGCAGTCGAGGGTCGATGGATAACGAGGCAAGGTACTTCCGACTCAAAGCGTCCGCCACAACATTTCCCTTTCCCGGCGTGTAGTCGATAGTCAAGTCGTAATCCTTGATTAGTTCCAGCCAACGCCTTTGCCGTAAGTTCAGCTCCTTCTGCGTGAATAGATACTTGAGGCTCTTGTGATCGGTATAGATCGTGCACGCCACACCATAGAGATAGTGGCGCCACAATTTCAACGCAAACACAATCGCCGCTAACTCCAGGTCGTGCGTGGGATAATTTTTCTCGTGCGGTTTTAGCTGTCGGGACGCAAAAGATATCACCTTGTTCCGCTGCATCAGCACGCACCCCAAGCCCTGACCGGACGCGTCGCTAAATATCTGGAAACCCTCAGTCCCTTCTGGAAGTGCGAGTATCGGGGCCGAGACGAGCCTCTGCTTCAACTCTTGGAACGCAGCTTCACAGTCGTCTGACCATTCAAAGGCGACTCCTTTCTGGGTGAGGCGAGTCAGAGGCGATGCGATCTTCGCGAAGTCTTTCACGAAGCGTCGGTAGTATCCAGCTAGGCCAAGGACGCTTCGAATCTCGCCGACGGACGCTGGCCGCTTCCAATCGACAACGGCTTCAACTTTCTTTGGGTCGACCGCAATGCCTTCAGCAGAAATGATGTGTCCGAGGAATGCGACGCTGCTAAGCCAGAATTCACATTTGCTTCGCTTCGCATAGAGTTGATTTTCTCGAAGGGTCTGAAGCACGGTCCGCAGATGCTCAGTATGCTGCTGCTTATTCTTCGAGTAGACGAGTATATCATCGATAAAGACCACTACGAACTTGTCGAGGAAGGGTCGGAACACCCGATTCATTAAATCCATGAAGGCAGCAGGGGCGTTCGTTAGGCCGAACGGCATTACCAGGAACTCGTAATGGCCGTATCGAGTGCGGAAGGCAGACTTCGGCACATCGTCCGGCTTGATCTTGAGTTGATGATAACCCGAACGCAGATCAATTTTAGAGAACACCGTGGCTCCTTGGAGCTGATCGAACAGATCATCTATGCGGGGCAGGGGATACTTGTTCCGGACGGTGGCTTTATTCAGCTCGCGGTAGTCGATACAAAGACGCATAGAGCCGTCCTTCTTCTTGACAAATAGTACGGGCGCTCCCCACGGCGAGACGCTGGGTCGGATGAATCCCTTGTCGAGCAATTCCTGTAACTGCACCTTGAGTTCTTTAAGCTCTGCAGGGGCCATTCTGTACGGGGTCTTCGAGATCGGTCGAGTGTCGGGGAAGGTATCGATAGTGAACTCAATCTCTCGATCGGGCGGCATGCCGGGCAACTCGTCCGGGAACACATCGGGGAATTCTGCCACAACGTCGGTCTGACCCGCGTTTGCACCATCCTGTCGTATGTCTCGAACGGAAGCCAGATAGCCTTCGCACCCGGAATGCAGCATCCGTCGAGCCGATATCGCAGAGATCACCATGCAGGTCGGCGACGCCTCACCACACGAGTAGCAGAATTCAGGCACTCCCGGTATGCGGAAAGTGACTTTCTTCTCAGCGCAGTCTATGGTTGCGTTGCACGGACCGAGCCAATCCATCCCCAGAATGATGTCGTAGTCTTTAATGTCTAAAACTATCGCATCAAGACTGACCTGTTGACCACCTATACAGATGATTCCGTCTCCGCAGACTAAATTCGCAGCTAGTGGTATGCCCGACGGGATATTAACAGTAAGCTCAAGACCGAACGGTGTCAGGGGGAATTTGTGTTCGGCGACGAAGTCCGCCGATATGAAACTATGCGTGGCACCTGAATCAAACAACACACGAGCAGGTTTATTATTGAATTGCAGTATACCTGTCACAACTGTGTCAGATGCGAACACTTCGTCTCTGGTCATGGCGTAGACACGGCCCTGAGCATTAGGGCGACGGTCTTGGCCATTCTGTTGTGTGGTCGGTGGAACCCGAGGTGCTTGGCCTCGGTTTTGATGATGTTGGGGCGGGCGTTGAGTCGACGCAGCTTCCGGACAGTCCCTTACGAGATGATCTCTTTTGCCGCATGCGAAACAGACTCTGTTCTTAAGTCGGCAGTCGGTATCCAGGTGCCCGTCCTTGTGGCAGAAATTGCAGACCATCCGTTCCTTCGTCTGGTTGCCGCGATGTTGACGCTTATGTGCGTTGTTGCCTCCCGCATAACTATGGCGTTTGTTATTAGAGTTAACAGCGCCGGTAGTAGTAGGAGGATACTCGGACTCCAGACGGATGGCGTGGTTGAGTGCCTCGCCCACAGTTTTGTATTCTGGCACCGAGACATGTGCACGGATAGTGGAACGCAGGCCCACTACGAATCGCTTTGCTCGGCTTGCAGTAGTAGGTAGATAGTCACCAGCGAACTTGGCCAGTTTGTTGAATTTGGCCGCATATTGTCGTACAGTCATATTCCCTTGCGTCAGCTGCATGAACTCGTTCTCCTTTTCCTGTCGCACGGCTGCAGAAAGATATTCGTTCTCGAACGCATTTCTAAATGTCGCCCATGAGATCGCCGCTGTCTCGTCTTCACGTCGAATAGCCCGCTTCTGTACAGCCCACCAATCGTGCGCGTTCATTCGAAGTAATAGTTGAGCACACGCGACTTTCTTCGGGTCCTCGACATCCAGAAGCTCGAACTTGTCTTCCAGCTCCTCCAACCAGTCGATCGCCACCGCGGGATCTTCTGTGCCGTTGAAGGAAGTGCGGCAGCTTTTAGTGAACTTTGACACGTCGAAGTTGGAACTTCTCGGTGCTGCAGGTGAGAGCACGGGCGCCTCTGGTTCGGCTTCGTTGGATCGAACCGCAGGCTGGGTCACGGCAGGTGTCATCGTTGAGTTGTTGTTGCCGACGACCGACTGTACGATCTGTTGGAGGGTATTCAGCTGCTGCTGCTGCAGCTTGAATTGAGCCTCGAACCGACTCTCAAATTGAGCCTGACGAGCCTCCGCTTGCTGACGATGGAGCTCGTTTTGACGTTGCTGCATCTCAAGCATTTGCAGCATACGTTGCATCGGGTCGCCGGAAGATCCGGCTACAGTAGGCGTCATTCCCGTTGGGTTAACGGAATGCTCGGGCCTAGAAGCACTCGAGCCGCTCGAAGCGCTCGTCTCGTCTTCCGCCTGAGCTCCCATAACTGCAGGGAAAAAGGAAGGCAACTCTCGTTAGTTTCAGAAAATGTCCTGGGTTCAGCGTATGGAACAACTCTTCTCATCGACACGAGGTCAACGGTCGGAGACTAGAATTCGACACGAGAGGCCAAGGACGTAAAGCCGTGCTCTGATACCATTATGTCACGCCCCGATTCCGTCGAATCGATAGTCGTCCCCCGGGCGTGATGCCGTGCGAACCTAATTTGCGATCGCACAAGGCCAAGTCATAAGGTAATCCGAGACACGAGATCTAAGAGAGTACGCAGACAAATTGATACACACAATAAGTAAAGGAAACTAGATCTTTATTGATAATGAACATCTTTTTACAGACTCCGACACAAGACTCATTGCCGCGCGGGCTACAACATGACTCGATTACAAAAGAGTGCCGATGAGATAGCCGTTCCATACATTGCACACATCCCTCAATATACAAGTACTCCATTGACCTGGATGGGAGGGACGCTGAGTCATTTTCCTTGGACTGTTGAGAGCCTTCAAAATGTGGAGTCGCTGATAGATAGTCTTCGACGCACGGCCGAAGCTTCAAAAGTCACGAACGTCGCCTTGCTAGTTGGCGCGTCCTTCCTGGTTCGCGGGACCTGCAAAGAGCGAGGATCAGCACGAAACACATGTACTGGCGAATGGCTAATTAAATCCAAGCTCTGCATTTGATTCAAGAAGTTTCATAAACATGTTTGCTAGCTATTTCAATGATCTTTCTAACCGTCCTGTATGATTTGCATGTTAACATGTTTTGAGGCAAGCAACTATCATGTTTATCCCGTGTCCCGTGCACCTGTTAAGTAGTGACAGGGGTTTAAAGGCCACTGGCAATGTCAAGCCATCGCGGACTATAGCATTCGGTTAGACGACGCCCCTTTCGCATCGGGTAGCGAGCCCTGTGCGAAAGTGCCCGCATAACTCGCGCCGATGAAGGGTTGGCGCTGCTACACTCGTTCCTCCCGGGCCGAACCGGTCCCTTGGCCGAGGCAACCGTTCGAGGAACTTCACCTTGTCGACAAGTTGTCCAATGACCGCTTTCTTTGGAACTTAGTTGATTTACTCATTTTTCCGTATCGTTGCGATAAGCGTTAATAGATTCATTCGTTGGATTGGCATAGACCAAGTGTAATTGCATAGGGAAGCACGTTTTTCATTTCCAAAACCGACAGTTCGATAACGAGTGTTTCGTGAAGTATCGTGCCACGATTTCACTGATTCTATACTATTATGACAAGCATTTATTTTACTTCACATGTTGAGTTTTTGAAGTAGAGGGACGGGACGAAGGAGGTCAGCCACTCGCCTTAGCTTGCTTCAAGCGAGCGACCGGTTGGCTGCACTGTCGTCGCCTACGCGATCACCTGCAATCGCATAAGCAACTGATTAGAACACTGTGTATTTCAAAGAATTTCGATATGAATGCGAGCTCAAAAACGCGTCACGAAAACCCATCGAAAGCATTCACAAAAACGAAAGCCAAAGCCAATTCAAGTGCGGCATGAAAACCAGAGCAACGGGAGGTCTCTCCCGACTCAGCCGCAGAGCCAATCCTCGAGGCGCAACCCGCTGAATATGGGACTTGGTTCCGAAGAAGCCATTCCATAACGTGGAATGGATCTTAATTCAACCGTTCCCGTTCGATCGACTCGGCCGATTCCGACCTATCGGTCCCGACCAAATCGATAGCGACAGTGTTCCTTTCTCGCGCACCCCGTGGACGGAGACGGGGCACGATGTAGGGACGGGGCACTACATTATCCCAGGTCCGAACAATCCGAAAAGGAACATCAATGTGTATTTACAGCCGTTGATTGATGAGTTGAATCAGCTGTGGGAAGTAGGTTCCAACACGTACGATGTATCTAGAAAACAAAATTTTTGGATGCGGGCAACACTTATATGGACCATCAACGACTTTTCGGCCTATGGAATGTTATCTGGATGGAGCACGCATGGTCGTCTTTCATGTCCGTATTGCATGGACAGCACTAAGGCTTTTCGTTTGAAACATGGAGGCAAACCGTGCTTCTTCGATTGTCATCGACAATTCCTGCCGAAGGATCATCCGTACCGGAGGAACATGAATGCTTTTCGTGCTGGCGTTGTGGAGAAGGCTAATCCCCCGCGAAGGTGGACCGGATACACGATATGGGAAGAGGTAAAAGATTTACCAAGAGCTATTGAGCAGCCTGCTACGGGCTACAAGTGTGACGGATTTGGTCGCACTCATAACTGGACGAAAAGGAGTATATTCTGGGATCTTCCATATTGGAGCACCAATCTGATTCGACATAACCTTGATGTCATGCATATCGAGAAGAATGTGTTTGACAACATAATTAATACTGTAATGGACGTAAAGGGGAAGACGAAAGAAAATCCAAAGGCTAGATTGGACTTGGAAGAAATATATAGACGTCCTGCATTGCATTTGATAGAGGACGGGAATGGGAAGTTGAAGCAGCCTAAGGCAATTTTCTCACTGGAGAAAGAGGATAAAGTGAGGCTTTGTAGGTGGATTCAAGGTCTGAAATTTCCAGATAGGTATGTTTCGAACTTGAAAAGATGCGTCGACCTCAAGGAAAACAAACTGACAGGTATGAAGAGCCATGATTGTCACGTATTCATGGAGCGGTTAATTCCGATTGCATTTCGAGAATTCTTACCGCATGCAGTTTGGGATCCATTGACGGAGCTTAGCATATTCTTCAGGGACCTTTGTTCTAAGAAATTGCTCGTTGATCGTCTAGAAAAGCAAGAGAAGGACATTGCGGTAACACTGTGCAAGCTAGAGAGGGTGTTCCCTCCTGGATTCTTCGACTCTATAGAGCATTTGCCGATTCATCTTTCCTACGAGGCACGTGTTGGTGGACCCGTCGAATATCGATGTATGTACCCGTTCGAGCGACATTTGAATCACCTAAAAAGAAAGGTGAAAAATAAGGCTCGGGTCGAGGGTTCTATTTGTGAAGCCTATATTCTCGAGGAGATTACAAATTTCTGCTCCTCCTATTTCAAACCTCATGTTGCTACGAATAGAACGAGGGCTCAGACAAACGACGACGGATATGAAAAATTTAATGATGGAATACTGAAAGTATTCAATGCGTCCGGAAAGCCTTCGGAGAAAATAAAGAAGAGATATTTGAATGACGAAGAGCTAAGGGCTACTCAGTTGTATGTATTACTCAATTGCGACGAGGGTGAAGTGGAGAAGCTAGAGGGATAAGTAACTCAGGATGATGAGTTTACGTCATCTCAATGTAATAGTATAAGCTAATATTATTATACTAATCGGCGGTTGCTTCGTTATTTTCCAGCACATATAATGATGAGTTGAGGCTGGTTAGACCCTACCTAACGGACGAAGCATTAGAACAAGAAATGAGACGTCATTTTTCTTCTTGGTTGAGCCAATATGTAAGTAGCTCGGTAATTACTGGCCTCTTCTAATGCAACTGTGCAATAAATAACTTATTATCGCTTCTTTGATATTCAGGTCGATCGTCTAATTTCACCCGAGATTGAATTAATTAGAACTCTTGCCAAGGGACCAATTACTTTTGTTAAAATATGGCCAAGTTACTGTGTCAATGGCTTTCGGTTCAAGTCGACAAATGCTCCGATCAGAGACAGCTTCCTGGATCTTGATTCCACGAAAAATAGTTGTTTGTGTATCAAGTCTTCGAACTACAAAGACGTCGATCCAGGAAATGATTTTTTTGGCATCTTGCGAGAGATTGTGGATTTGTCATATAATAATGGCAGAGAACTTGCAAAGATCGTGTTGTTCAAGTGTGAATGGTTCGATCCGATTAAAAATCAAGGTTGGAAAATTGACAAGCATGGTCTTCTGGATATAAACTACAAGCGTAGATATCAAGGCTACGAACCGTTTGTCCTAGCAACTCAGGCTCAGCTCGTGTACTTCACAGCTTATCCGAGACGGGGAGCAACGAAGTCTGACTGGTGGACAGTATACAAGACTAAAGCCAGAAATACTTTTGATGTTGACGAAAAAGCTTACCAGGAGGATGAGCTACCTCTTATAACCAATATTGTCGATGTGGACTCTACGGAAGTTACGCATTACACGACACATAATGTAGAAGATGTAGAATTATCCGAAGAGGAAGATGAAGCCGACGAAGGCGAAGATGAAAGTGAAGATGAGGAGGAAGAGGAAGATGAGGTCGAGGAAGACGAACAAGATGATTATTCTGAAGATGATTGAGAGAGATATACTTATCTGAACTTAGATGTTTCTTCTAGAATATATTATCTGGACTTAGATGTTTATTATAGAATGTATCATTATATGTTGTCTTGGTTATTATCTTGTCTTTGTTGTACTTTCATATTTCTAGTCTCTATTATTTGTTGTACTTTCATATTTCTAGTCTCTATTATTTGTTGTGCTTTCATATTTCTAGCCTATTATTTGTTGTATTATCATATGCTATTATCAGGTATGGCAGGTCGTCGCGGAGCGTTCCGAGGGAGACAACGAGGTCACTCTCCTCTGGTACTTCCTACAGGTACCGCTAGAGGACGGAGTTTTCCTTCGGTACCTCATTCTGGTACCGGCTCTGGATCCTCGTCGCCGATTACTCCTCCATATCGGACAGTAGGTGGGCCTGCCGGGACGACGTCACGTGGCATATCTCCTGGGACGAGTAGTTCCAGGCCTGTTGAGAGTGCTCGCCGGTCTAGCGTTCCTACTGCTGATACGACGATGGAGACGGATGAGCAGATGGCGGAGGCTACGGCGACGGCCGAGGCGGCGGCGCCGACGGCCGACCAACATCATGCAGATGATGCGTGCGCACCTCCGGAGGATAGGAGGACAGAGATCTGGGCCGACGGTACAAAGTAGGTATTTTGGTTTATAATTTTTTTCTTTCTGTTTTTATCATAAATTAACTTTTTTTATGAATATAATATGTTTGTATAGATATCGTCCCCCAGAGGTACAGAGACGTCTAGGCTACATGCTGAGGCATAATTATGGTGGTACTTGGATTAACTACTCTGATGCTTCGGACGAGAGGAAGGCCTTCTGGTTTGCGCGCTTCAAGGTTAAAATATATTTGCTTTTAACATGAATCTTCTAATTTTTGTATATTATATATAACTGATAAATATTTGGTTTGCGCTCTTCTAGGATATGTTTTTCTATCCACCGCACCGGGCCGACCAGATCGAGGGAATATTTCCTGCCGTCGCTGCCAAGCTGATCCGCGACTCTATCAATGATCAGAAGGATCGTGATCGTGCCGGAAAGCCGATCCAAGGTTGGATCACCCCTGATCAATAGAATGCGATGAAGGCTCGATTCGAGGAGCCAAGGTACAAGAAGAAGTCGGAGAAGGCCAAGGCGGCTAGGCAACATGCCTCGAAGTGGTGCGGTGGGTCGATTCCGATGACGGAACATTTCCGTCGTCTGGTATGTCTTCCTCTTTTACAAATATTATTTTAATGCAAAATTGATAAATTATACTAAGATAATATATTTAATTACAGGTAAGGAAGGTCGGTAACGCCGACATGGTGACCGTCTTCCTGGCCACCCATCGTCGCGGCGGTGACCTTATTGACGAGAGGGCCGAGCAGACTTATGTAAGTATTACAATACGTTATCTTAATTTAATACTTCGTGTCAATTTTAATATAACTTAGTAAATATGATGCAAATAAATATTCATGTAGTTAGTAATAATAAGTACATTAATTAGAAATTAGAAGTTAGTAATAATAAGTACTTTCTAGGCCGAGTATCAGAGGCTGCGGGAACGGGCGGCTGCTAGTGCACCTGATGCAGGAGAGGCCGGTACTTTCTCGCAGCCTACTCAAGCTCCGTCGGCGGACGAGCTGTGGATGGCCGCCGCTGGTGGACTCTGTAGGGGTACGTACTACGGTACGGGATCCTATGGCGCCCTAGTTGCGACCCAGTCCTCTAGGACATCTCCTGCTAGTGTGCATGGTCTACAACCGTCCCAGGAGTCTGCCCGAGTCCACCAGATGATGGAGTCTCTCCGTGACGACCTGCTACCATGGATCGAGGAGTAGTCTTAGCACCCTACGGAGGATCCTGCGCTGCTAGCACGATTGGATGCACTCGACCGCGGCATTATGGACCTCAGGGAGACGACTGAGAGGACAGAGCGCACCGTTGGAGGGTTAGAGCGCACGGTGACGGAGCTGCAGACAGGACAGGTGACCATGGCCGAGAGGATGAGATTGGCGCAGGAGTCGATGGTCCAGAGCAGTGATAGAATGTTATCTATTATGGATTCATACCACTAGCGACTTACAGCGTTGGAGCGTGCTGGTTCTTCGGGTGCGCCTTCATCGTCGTCGACTCCGCCGCCTCCACCGCCTTCTTCATCGACACCGACTCCACCGACGTCACTGCCTCCTCCATCGGTGTCGATTTCACTTGAGGAGTATGAGTTGTTCTTATCCCTTCGTCGCGGCGGTGCCCCTCCTGCACCAGATTCCTAGTAGTCCTAGTTAGGACTATTTCTTTGTGTTTGTTTCATTCTTTATTTGTGACTTGGATATTTGTTGGTTGTATAGATTTGGATGTTTGGATCCTATTCTATTTGTTGGTTGTGTGTAGACTTTGGTTATTTGGTTGTAGACTTTGTTATTTGGTGTAGAATTGGTTATTTGGATACTTGGTTATTTGGATATTTGGTTAGTTGTTGTGTGATTGTTGTAAACTTGCTTATAGGGACTGAAATCTGTGTACAGTTAGAAATGGACATTCTGAGAACTGGACATTGTGTGATTATTGTAGACTTGGTTATAGGCACTGAAACCTGTGTACAGTGAGAAATGGACATTCTGTGATTGTTTGGATCCTATTCTACAGTGAGAAATGGTTAGCTTTTTAAACTGCAGGAAGAAATGGACATTCTGTATTTTATTTTATTTTATTTTTTTTGCAGATTTAGCGACGTTTACTGACGTCCTCCGACATAATTTTGCGTCGGTAAACGTCGGTAGATAAGCGGTATTATCCAGGTTACCGACGTTTAGCGACGTCAATATATGTCGGAGGACGTCGGTAAACGTCGGTGAACGTCGGTAATCATTCCCAGTAATTTCCAGGATTTACCGACGTTTAGCGACTTTGAACATGTCACTAAACCACCGATGACTCGACGGTAATTCGTCGGTAAATTTACCGACGCGTAGCGACACGATATATTACGTCGCAAATCCACCGACGACACGACGGTAGACGTCGGCATTATACTGACGTATAAATACGTCGGCAAACGTCGGTAATTACGACGTTTGGCGACGTTTAGAAGATTAGCGACTTACATTTCAGCGACTATGACAAAACGTCGGTAATTTCGTCGCTAAATATTTTTAGCGACATATTGTCATTTTAGCGACGTCTTTAGGCGTCGCTAAAATGACTTATTCTGGTAGTGATTGGTCTGTTTGTATGGTAGAGCTTGGAGAGATATGTCTAGGGGTTGAGATGACTCAGTGCGACTCAACGTACACATTCTCCTAGACTCAATAAATTGAAGATTACAGCCTTGGAACAAGTAGGAAAACTAAGAGCCCTTTGATGACGCCTTTCTTCTGATATTTGAGCAGTCCAGATAGGTCGCTAGGCGGTTCCGAGAAATCTCTTTGTATGACGCCGTCTTTGGTCCATCATTAATTCTTCATTGCCTATGTCCTGGTTTGATCATGTTTGATCATGCTTACTACATGTCTACAAATACATGTTAGGCCAGCAAAATATGTTGCAGTACGATACAAGCATAGCAATATAATATAGGACAATTAGGACAATGCTAAGTTTAAGTAGAAACATGACAGTGAGTATATGAATATTAGTGACATCATTATGTTAAACTTAACTGATTAGCCATATTCAAAAACACGATGTAATTATTGGGCCAACACTTTTGCCAAAAACTTTCATCTGGTCCACAACTTTTCTAGTGATAAGCGATCAAAGGCTGGAGTCCGTACTACATAATTGTTCAGGGATGCAGAAGATCGAGACCCTACCGATGAACCTCTGGAGGCTTCTCTGGTAGGCTTTCTAGATGAAGTAAATGATCCGTTAGACGTATCCCTGAAGGTACAAAAGGAGAAGTCTCCTGCCAAGGGGCTTAAGAAAAGGAAGACTGGAGAGTCATCTGCTCTTTCACATCGTGATGATCTTTCTTCTTCACCTAAGGCTCCAGGGAAGAAAAAGACGAAGACCACTTTGTTCATTAGTGAGCAGCCTACCACCAGGAAAACTCGGTCTCAATCGAGGCAGATGCATACTAGGGCATCCCCTGAGAAGGAGAAATAACTCCTTTTTCAGTTCCAAAATAAAGTAGAGTCGTCCGAGAAGAAGTGTCCAGAATTCCTAATATGCAAGACGACCTTGATGAGGTCGAAGAATAACATATAGCACCTCTGTTATGGAAGGCCAAAAGAAAATTGTTGGTGACTCGAGCAGAACGTCAAGCAATTGACGCTTCCTCCATCCCTTCTAGACCAAAGGAATCTGATACATCATTACTGTCACGACCCGCACCCGGATATACGGATACAGATACGTGGGCCACGCCCAGCCTACGCCGCAGCATCGGCGGTAGAACGCTGTCAAGTATACTATACTAACTACAACATCTAAGAATCCATAACTAGAAATGTACTCGTGTCACATCACGAAAACTAAGGAAGATAAGACAAGAATTAATAGCAATATCACTAGAACAACTAGAATCTATAATGATCATAAGACAGGAAAATAAAGAAGGAACAACAAGACTAACTAAAGATATCTACCAGGCAACTCATAGAGAAGAATAGTGGGAACCACCTCAGCTAGCATCAACATCTGTAATATTTTCATAACATATCCAGTCAGGAGCGGAACGAGTACAATACATCTCACGCAGTTCATATCATGTTGGGAAATGTAAAGCATGCATAGAGTAAGATACATGGACTGTAAAGAATATATGTAAAAATGAGAGAGATTTGATAACTGGAAATATCTATATATGATAAGTAAAAACTGTAGATAACCTGTGATTTAGAGCATGATATGGTTATATAAACGGGCTTAGGACATATACAAGATTTCACAAGAATTTGTACAAGATGGGATTTGATCACATAACCATTTCCTACTCACCCTCCCCAATCAATACACAAGGATCCAGTCAAGTTACGTTACTTTGTACATGAGGTTTTTATCATGTTTGCTCACGTGATCATGAGAGTACAAGATTGCACAAGAGTATACATGAAAGCGGTGTACATGAAATACAAGATGTTCGTGAAAAGCACATGACAACTGTATCTGATGCACCCCGAGGGAGATAACATCGCATAACAAGATCCATACAGTACCAATCCGTGATAATGACGTGACAGCATCATGTAAAGTAATCTAAAGCAAGAATATAAGTCCTAACAAGCATGAAAAGATCAGAGAATGTACTCGCCAGCGGTCCTGAGCTGTTAAATGGGGTCGATGCTCAGAGTGATGCCACAGACCTAGAGATAAGATATATATAAGCTAATTAGGGTTCAACAGTGTTAGGCTTGATTCTATAGTATAAGCTACGTAATCTAGGTCAGACTCAGTCCACTAAGTCAAACTAGGCCACAATAAGTCAAACCAAGTCAAACTAGGTCAAACTGGGTCAATGGTTGACTTACAGTTGACATTTAGTCAACTGGTCAACTATGGTCAACTCTAGGTTAAACTAGGTCAAATGTTGACTCTACTTCGACGTTCAGTCAAGTAGTCAACCATGGTCAAACAGGGTCAAGGCTAGTCTCTATAAACATCTACGGAGTCAACACATCAATTTCAGTGATTGTGAAATCACCGGAATCGATGGAACTCAAAATACCACAAAAGGAGAAGGATTATAATAATAGGGTAAAAACCTACATATGCTGTCGGATGATAAAATAAATATCACCAACGTGTCCAGAATGGTCAAATCAGCTAGGATAGCCTGTCCAAAAGTCCAATTTGGACACAGGGGCAAAACGGTAATTTTGGGCCAAAATGATGTCCGCCGTTGGACACACTTTGCACAGAAAAATGTGCCGAAATAAAAGTACACAAAAACTAACAAATTATATGTCCACGAATCCAGAATGACGATACGAACCCAACGGTATATCCAGAATTGGATTCCGTTGACCCGATCTCAAATTGGTCCGTTGACCAGGACATTGGAAACCGATTTGCACGGAAAAGCGTGTCGGAGCTAATGTCCTCAAAACTCAGCAAATTATATGTCAACGAGTCCAGAATGACGATACGAACTCAACGGTATATCCGGAATTGGATTTCGATGAGCCGGCATCAAAAAGTCCCGTCGACTCAGAAAGTGGGACCCGCTTTGTACCGAAATATGTGCCAGGGCCCACGTTCTCCAAATCAAGCAAACTTCATATGAAAACATGCCAGAACGATGCCACGAGTCTACTGGTGGTGTCAGAAATTGAATCCGGAGTCCCAGGTTCAAAAATAGAATTTTACAAGTGCAACACTAAGAATTCGAACGGCCAACTTTGGCGTCGAATTCGACCGACCTAACAAGCTCAAACTGAAATGAAATCTAAAGGGGGCAGGAAGAGGGTTATACCAGCTGTGCACCGGAACTGGTGGCACACAAAACGGAGCTGCGACGACGAAGATACGAACCCGCGAAGTTGGCGTCGCAAAACTGTCCAAAAATAGTACAATTAAAATGTCAACTTGGTGGCCGATTTTGATGTATCAAACGACGAAATTAACGGATGAAAATTGAGAGGGATGAAGGGGTATATACCGAAATTGAGACGGAGCGAAGAAATCGCCGATCCAACGATCGGATCTCCCAAAAAATACGTACAAAGTTGCTGGTTCGAGCGCGAATTCTGTGTTCCGTTCCCGCGCGCGTCACGGCGGGAACCCGTGCGAAACGCACGAATAGCCCGTTCTTCACGTCGGGGACGACAGAGGCGGCACGGGGGTGCTCGCCGGGGTCGCCCAGCCTTGGGTGGCCGACCACGCGGTGGCGCACGGCCACCCGCCGGCGGCGGCGGCGCTGAACTGCCGGCCAGGGGGCGCGGGGGCGCGGGGGCTGCTGCCCCTTGCTGTAGCTGCTGCTGCGCTGCACTGCTGCGGCTGCTGCCCGCGGCGGCGCGTGCGGCGGAGCGCGCGGTGGCGCAGCCAGGCGGCGGCGGTGGCAGCCCACCAAGGGGGAAGGAGGAGGAGATGAGAAGAGGTGGTGGAGGTGGTGGTTTCATGGTGTTGATGGTGGTGGTGCGTGGAGGATGATGATGGTGGTGATGGTGAAGTCGGGAGGAGGAGGAAGGAGCTCGGGGAGGCTCTCGGCCAGGGGGTGGCTGAGGTGGAGTTCGGAGGGAGCTCGGCCAAGCCATGGGGCTGTCGGCATGGTGGTGATGGTGAGGGTGGAGTGTGAGTGTTATTGAAGAAAGAGAGAGAGAATTAGATATTAATGAGAGAGAAGTAGAGAGAGGGAGAGAGATGTGTTAGATGATGGTAGGGGTGTTGCTCGTACAGGAGTAGGGGGTGGTGTGTTTGTGGTGACTAAGGAGAGAGGGTGGGGATTAATATATGTGTGAGTGTACATGTATAATATAAAGAGAGAGAGAGAGTGAGAGAGAGCTATAGATATTTAGAGAGAGAGAGAGAGGTGAGGAAAAGTAGGTCGGCTGATAGTGTAGGGGGGAGGATTTCTTGTGTGTGTGCACATGAGTGAGAGGAGAGATGTAACACATATATACATGTAGGTATATATATATATAGAGAGAGAGGAAAAGATAATAATATAAAATAAGGAATTATATTTTGGAGTAGGCAAAAATGGGAAAACACCAGTGGGGTGTATGGGCAGTCATGACAGGGCCCACACTAAACTGGGTTGGGCGTTAGGCCAAGTTTGGACAAGCTTGGGACCAAGATTTAGTTAAAAATAATAAATTTTAAAATATTTAAAATCATGAACGAAATTGGAGCACAAGGAAAATCAATTCGATGGCGAGCAAGTGGCATGTGCATAGTAGACTCAAAACAGGCCAGGGCCATATATTGGGTCGACTAAGTTGGATCGATGTCGGGTCCCGAAATTAAGTTGGAAATTAAATCACAAATTACGGCAGACGATAAATTGGTCTAAATTGACCCGAAGTTGCGCGAATCAAATGGAGCACAAGGGAACAAGTTCGAGTGGGACACGATATATCAACATGAAGATAATCTCGTCTACTACAAACTCCAAGAAGGAAGTTTCCAGAGACTGGCATCCCTGATGCTGTAGAAATCCAAGTCACGGTAAAGAGCATTAAATCAAAATTAATCAAATCGAAATTAATTATATAGAAATGAATTATTGAAAATAATTCATTAGAAAATTCGAAAAATAATTCGAAAAATTCAGGGGACTTACATCCTACCCACCTTATAAAAATTTCGTCCTCGAAATTAAAGGTTGGTAGGCAATATTTTAGGCACGAGTTTGAGGCAAGATAAAATATATAGTTATGATCATTGAAATCACGGTCAAGGAAATCCCAAGTTGTCTTAGTCATGCCCAATCATCTAGGCACGACTAATCACAAGGAATTTGGATGTAATCAGAAAATGAAATCAGGGTCGAAAAGAGTTTAGACACGAGTGTCCAAAATCCAAACATGATCAAAATCAGAAGGCAATGTACGAGGGTTAATAACATTGAAATCCAACCACGATAAAGAAATTTGTCTCAACACGATCTAAGTTGATCAACTTTCGAGTAAATCAGAATTTGGGCAAGATGGAGAATAAGATCAACGAAGGCTGGGCACGAGAATCCAAGGATGGAAATCCAGGTCCCAATGGAAATTGGAACTCATTCAAGTCTAGTCAGCAACTAAGACTCTTTGGCACGCTAAACAAGACGACCAAAATTGATTGGTCATGGACAGAAGGGAATCAAAATCTTAACAGTATCGAAATTTAAGAAACAATTGAGATGTAAAATTTTCAAAATTTTCAGAGTTTTCAAGTGTAGATGACAGATGTAGATACGAGATAGTTGATTGGTGTAATCAAGACATAGCTAAACAAGACAAAAGAAATGACGGTAAGAAAGAAAAAATCATCATGTGATGGGAACGAAAACAATGATAGACAAGAAATAATGGTAGGAATTATCTTTCTCCATTGGTAAAAGAAGTAAATCAACTTAAGATATGACCTGATAACCATACACGTCTATCCAAAACCATGCTGCCAGAATTTTTGTCACGTCAGTAAACATAGCTGCAATAAACGATAGAGTCCATAACTAGGGTATACACCCTAAAATCATGTCATCTAGATTCCTTACCACGCCAACCGGTATGGCTGCAAGAGAATCTAAATGCCATAACCAGGATAGTATATCAAAAATCATGCTCCATGTCCTTGTCAGGCTAGCTAATATGACTGCGATAAATTCTAAACTCCATAAATAAAGTAGACATTTATCGTTTCCGTCGCCCTCATAAAATATGTTTATCAGAATATCTTAACTCAATCTAGAGAAACCAATCTTCAAACCAATCAAAATCGAAGTCAACAACAAACATCAAGATTCAAAATTCCAACAATGAATCAAGGATAAGTAGATGGAAACTAACGGAACAGATTTCGAGATAGGGTTTAGAAGAAAATTCTCAGGAGATGTCCAAAGGTACTATCTATGTCAAGATAAAGGAAATCATTGGAATATAATCTAAAACAATCTCAACCTGATATGAGACGGGTAAATCATATTCTCGTCTCATCCTAGATGATATATAAGTTCAACTTATACCTTCCCTCTGGGGTCCACAAACTCATTCCAAGAAAGAATAAAGTTGATAACGGACAGATGTTTCAGAAATCAGGACGGACAGAACAATGGAAAAAGTTTCGAAAAGTTCGAAATAAGATTCCCAGGGGTCATCCCTGGAATCTACCAAGAGTTCCTAATATGTGACTGAGTACAAAATTCCTAAAATATTCCATGACTCAACCTTAATCCTAGGGCAGGCTCGCAGTAGTACAGAAAAACTCAAGTACTACCACGACTTCGCATTAATTGCAAAGACTGACCTGCATGGGCCACCACTAAAAACGTGTCACGACCCGCACACGGATATACGGATACGGATACGTGGGCCACGCCCAGCCTACGCCGCAGCATCGGCGGTAGAACGCTGTCAAGTATACTATACTAACTACAACATCTAAGAATCCATAACTAGAAATGTACTCGTGTCACATCACGAAAACTAAGGAAGATAAGACAAGAATTAATAGCAATATCACTAGAACAAGTAGAATCTATAATGATCATAAGACAGGAAAATAAAGAAGGAACAACAAGACTAACTAAAGATATCTACCAGGCAACTCATAGAGAAGAATAGTGGGAACCACCTCAGCTAGCATCAACATCTGTAATATTTTCATAACATATCCAGTCAGGAGCGGAACGAGTACAATACATCTCACGCAGTTCATATCATGTTGGGAAATGTAAAGCATGCATAGAGTAAGATACATGGACTGTAAAGAATATATGTAAAAATGAGAGAGATTTAATAACTGGAAATATCTATATATATGATAAGTAAGAACTGTAGATAACCTGTGATTTAGAGCATGATATGGTTATATAAACGGGCTTAGGACATATACAAGATTTCATAAGATTTCACAAGAATTTGTACAAGATGGGATTTGATCACATAACCATTTTCTACTCACCCTCCCCAATCAATACACAAGGATCCAGTCAAGTTACGTTACTTTGTACAAGAGGTTTTTATCATGTTTGCTCACGTGATCATGAGAGTACAAGATTGCACAAGAGTATACATGAAAGCGGTGTACATGAAATACAAGATGTTCGTGAAAAGCACATGACAACTGTATCTGATGCACCCCGAGGGAGATAACATCGCATAACAAGATCCATATAGTACCAATCCGTGATAATGACGTGACAGCATCATGTAAAGTAATCTAAAGCAAGAATATAAGTCCTAACAAGCATGAAAAGATCAGAGAATGTACTCGCCTGCGGTCCTGAGCTGTTAAATGGGGTCGATGCTCAGAGTGATGCCACAGACCTAGAGATAAGATATATATAAGCTAATTAGGGTTCAACAGTGTTAGGCTTGATTCTATAGTATAAGCTACGTAATCTAGGTCAGACTCAGTCCACTAAGTCAAACTAGGCCACAATAAGTCAAACCAAGTCAAACTAGGTCAAACTGGGTCAATGGTTGACTTACAGTTGACATTTAGTCAACTGGTCAACTATGGTCAACTCTAGGTTAAACTAGGTCAAATGTTGACTCTACTTCGACGTTCAGTCAAGTAGTCAACCATGGTCAAACAGGGTCAAGGCTAGTCTCTATAAACATCTACGGGGTCAACACATCAATTTCAGTGATTGTGAAATCACCGGAATCGATGGAACTCAAAATACCACAAAAGGAGAAGGATTATAATAATAGGGTAAAAACCTACAAATGCTGTCGGATGATAAAATAAATATCACTAACGTGTCCAGAATGGTCAAATCAGCTAGGATAGCCTGTCCAAAAGTCCAATTTGGACACAGGGGCAAAATGGTAATTTCGGGCCAAAATGATGTCCGCCGTTGGACACACTTTGCACAGAAAAATGTGCCGAAATAAAAGTGCACAAAAACTAACAAATTATATGTCCACGAATCCAGAATGACGATACGAACCCAACGGTATATCCAGAATTGGATTCCGTTGACCCGATCTCAAATTGGTCCGTTGACCAGGACATTGGAAACCGATTTGCACGGAAAAGCGTGTCCGAGCTAATGTCCTCAAAACTCAGCAAATTATATGTCAACGAGTCCAGAATGACGATACGAACTCAACGGTATATCCGGAATTGGATTTCGATGAGCCGGCATCAAAAAGTCCCGTCGACTCAGAAAGTGGGACCCGCTTTGCACCGAAATGCGTGCCAGGGCCCACGTTCTCCAAATCAAGCAAATTTTATATGAAAACATGCCAGAACGACGCCACGAGTCTACTGGTGGTGTCAGAAATTGAATCCGGAGTCCCGGGTTCAAAAATAGAATTTTACAAGTGCAACACTAAGAATTCGAACGGCCAACTTTGGCGTCGAATTCGACCGACCTAACAAGCTCAGACTGAAATGAAATCTAAAGGGGGTAGGAAGAGGGTTATACCAGCTGTGCACCGGAACTGGTGGCGCGCAAAACGGAGCTGCGACGACGAAGATACGAACCCGCGAAGTTGGCGTCGCAAAACTGTCCAAAAACAGTACAATTAAAATGTCAACTTGGTGGCCGGTTTTGATGTATCAAACGACGAAATTAACGGATGAAAATTGAGAGGGATGAAGGGGTATATACCGAGATTGAGACGGAGCGAAGAAATCGCCGATCCAACGGTCGGATCTCCCAGAAAATACGTACAAAGTTGCTGGTTCGAGCGCGAATTCTGTGTTCCGTTCCCGCGCGCGTCACGGCGGGAACCCGTGCGAAACGCACGAATAGCCCGTTCTTCACGTCGGGGACGACGGAGGCGGCACGGGGGTGCTCGCCGGGGTCGCCCAGCCTTGGGTGGCCGACCACGCGGTGGCGCGCGGCCACCCGCCGACGGCGGCGGCGCTGAACTGCCGGCCAGGGGGCGCGGGGGCTGCTGCCCCTTGCTGCAGCTGCTGCTACGCTGCACTGCTGCGGCTGCTGCCCGCGGCGGTGCGTGCGGCGGAGCGCGCGGTGGCACAGCCAGGCGGCGGGGGTGGCAGCCCACCAAGGGGGAAGGAGGAGGAGATGAGAAGAGGTGGTGGAGGTGGTGGTTTCATGGTGTTGATGGTGGTGGTGCGTGGAGGATGATGATGGTGGTGATGGTGAAGTCGGGAGGAGGAGGAAGGAGCTCGGGGAGGCTCTCGGCCAGGGGGTGGCTGAGGTAGAGTTCGGAGGGAGCTCGGCCAAGCCATGGGGCTGTCGGCATGGTGGTGATGGTGAGGGTGGAGTGTGAGTGTTATTGAAGAAAGAGAGAGAGAATTAGATATTAATGAGAGAGAAGTAGAGAGAGGGAGAGAGATGTGTTAGATGATGGTAGGGGTGTTGCTCGTACAGGAGTAGGGGGTGGTGTGTTTGTGGTGACTAAGGAGAGAGGGTGGGGATTAATATATGTGTGAGTGTACATATATAATATAAAGAGAGAGAGAGAGTGAGAGAGAGCTATAGATATTTAGAGAGAGAGAGAGGTGAGGAAAAGTAGGTCGGCTGATAGTGTAGGGGGGAGGATTTCTTGTGTGTGTGCACATGAGTGAGAGGAGAGATGTAACACATATATACATGTAGGTATATATATATAGAGAGAGAGAGGAAAAGATAATAATATAAAATAAGGAATTATATTTTGGAGTAGGCAAAAATGGGAAAACACCAGTGGGGTGTATGGGCAGTCATGACAGGGCCCACACTAAACTGGGTTGGGCGTTGGGCCAAGTTTGGACAAGCTTGGGACCAAGATTTAATTAAAAATAATAAATTTTAAACTATTTAAAATCATGAACGAAATTGGAGCACAAGAAAAATCAATTCGATGGCGAGCAAGTGGCACGTGCATAGTAGACTCAAAAACAGGCCAGGGCCATATATTGGGTCGACTAAGTTGGATCGATGTCGGGCCCCGAAATTAAGTTGGAAATTAAATCACAAATTACGGCAGACGATAAATTGGTCTAAATTGACCCGAAGTTGCGCGAATCAAATGGAGCACAAGGGAACAAGTTCGAGTGGGACTATGGCGATGCATCAATTGGACATAATTCCACAAGCGATGCTGAAGAAGAACCAGTTTCAGTGGATGTCCTACTGATACCGGCCGAAGAAGGCCATACAACTGTTGAGGGTGAAGAGCACCCCCGTTGTTGATAAGAGGCATCCAAACCCAAAAACTGATAAGCCTAAAAATAATGAAGATCAGACTACAGCTCTTAAAGATGCTGGGGATGATGAAAATTCCAACACTGTTGCTGCGGAGACTCAGACCCCTACCGATGAAACTTTTGAGTTCAGGGATGCAGAAGTGATTGCCCCAGCTGACCAAGCGAAATCAAGGGTTAGAAGCAGCTGTTTCCTATCAGGCGGCTTCGAAGCTGAAAGTAGTCAGGCAGTCGTATCTGAAACTACCATGGCCAGGCTCCGTACGGATCTGGTCACACCCTTTGAGACCCCATATGTATTACCGGGTTCAGGTAAATTTTTGACTTTTAATCACCCAGATTTTTCTGATGATGTATACTGACTGTGTATCTTGATTGTAAAAGATCCTATGGGGACGATTGTACCAGCTCCTTCGATCGCTTTCAGTTTCTGCTCAACGATGGCTCCTCTAGATATGGGAACCCAGACTGGTGAAGGAAGTTCGCCTATGATGCCTGTACTCGGGTCTCCTGGTGCACAGTCTGCAATTCCTCCAATAGCTGCAGAAGGAGGGATTCAAGCGAAAGTGGCTACTCCGGGTGTCTTAGCGATGAATAGGCTCATCATGGAATCCTATACCAACGCTTTCTTCGTATCCTGAGGCCTCTAGTTCAGATGGTTATGGAGAAGGATAATCCTTATGTGTCGGTGAGGGGCCCCTCCTCCTGTATAATTGGAGCTATTCGCAAAATCAGAGATCTTGATAGAGCCACTTATCTGGAGCATATCTTGGATGCGCTTGAGGAATCCATCAAATCTTACAAAGATCTAATAAGAGAAAATATTCAGAAGCTTGTAGACGCCGAGTGCGAGACGATGGCTCATGAGGCTGCAAGACGAAAAGCTGATTTCGAAGCTTCTGTGGTGGCTTTCTCACGACGCTCTGTAGAAATAGAAGTTCATATCGTTGAAGCAGCTTCTTCTGTTGAGCGTCACAAGATCGAAGCTGCAGAGAAGGAGAAAGAAGCTGCTGAATGCCAAGCCCGCATTCCGGAGCTAGAAGCTGAGATGGATCGGCTCCAAGAATTACTTAAATCAGCTCGGCGACGTGAAGAAGAAGTGCTAGAATTGCATCAAATTGCTGCGATCCCATTAGATGATCTGAGACGGCAAAGAGATGAATTTGTCCAAACTAAAAATGCTGAATTAGAATGCCGAGCTGCCTTAGTGTTAACATTTGATCCGGAGTCTGGGAGAACTTAAGCTAGACAACGGGTGCTCAATTCCAGGACAGAAAAAGCTGAGAATTTGAAGAGATTGATCATTGAGCTCAGTACTCAACCTCCCCAATGAAGTGTTCATGTTTTTTTTTATCATCTTTCATATGATGTATTTTTTTATATTTTGAATCATCAAAAAAATTAATGATCTTTTTTGTGGTTCAATTACTTGTTGCATGTTTGTGACAGACATAAGTAATAGATGAAAAATAGGAAGTTTGTTCAGAGGTACCGAACATGACATATCTCCTTAGAAAATAACAATATTTATTATATCTGTACAGAGGTAATGTGGACATGACAAAATATAATTCTTAAAATATTTTTATTTCAATAGACGACTTTATCAGAGGTAATGTGGACGTGATAGGTCGCTGATATCGATTGTAGAATTCAGAGGTAATGTGAACATAAATTCAAATATTTATTCTGATTATCTTTGAATCACCTGGGATTTCAAAAATAGGGTTTATGATCAAGTGATACGATGTGGATATATTCCGCTGAGGATTTAAAAGTTTATCAAAAGAGTGAATAAGAGACAATAACTCAATGCTTTCTCTCCTTTTTATATATATACAATATTTAGAAGATATCTTATACATCTTTCAAACATAGTATTTCTTTGGGAATTTGCCACTAATAGGCATCATAGCGACTCGGCCATCCATCCTGGTTAGTTGATAAGCTTCGTTCGAGAAAACTTGCTTACAACATATGGACCTTCCCACTTTACTTCGAAATTGCCTTGGCTCTTGTGTGTCATAGTCATTGGACGTCTAACAGTAAGAACTAGTTCGTCGTTCTAAAACGCTCGTACTTTGACTTTATGATTGAAAGCTTTTGAGATGCAGACTTGGTATAGCTCGATATGTTGTTGAGCTAGCAGCCTTTTCTCGTCAAGCGCTTCCAGCTCTTAAAGTCAAAGACGATCGTTGTTTTCTGTTGTGAGTTCATTGGCAATTACAATCCTCAGGGAGGGAATTTGAATTTCCAATGGTAGAACAACTTCACACCCATACACCAAAGAGAAAGGTGTACAACCAGTAGGATTACGTACAGTAGTGCGATAAGCCCATAGACATTCTCTAAGCTTTTCACTCTAATTGCGTTTGTTGGTAGAAACAAACTTTTTGAGGAGTTTGATGATAGTCTTGTTGAATGCTTCAGCCAAACCATTAGCTGCAGGATTATAGGCAGTGGAAGAGACATTGTCGATTCTATTGTCATCACAAAATTGAGTAAACTTCTAACTGATGAATTATGGTCCATTATCATGAATAATTCGTAGAGGAACGCCAAATCTGTATATCACATGATATTTGATGAAGTTGATGATATTGCTGGTCTTAACTTCGGACAAAGGTATAGCTTCGGCCCACTTCGAAAAGTAATCGGTTATAGCTAGTATAAACCGATGTCCTCTAGACGATGGTGGATTGATAGGACCAATGACATCCATGCCCCAAGCTTCAAAGGGCCATGATGCGGCAGTCGGAGGAAGAAATTTTGATGGTTGGTAGATGAAGTCTGCATGGATTTGATAGGCTCGGCACTTCTTTGCATACTCGATGGCATCTGATACCATAGTGGGTCAGTAGTAACCCATACATCGAATACGATCCTGCAGTTTAGGACCTGGCTGATGTGCACCAAAAACACCATCGTGAGTCTCTCATAGTATTTGTTTTGCTTCATCTCCTGCAAGACACCGTAAAGTAGACCGTCAAATGTTCGTCGATAAAAGGTCTTGGTGGTATATTTATAACAGAATCGGAGTAATTGCCGACGAATGGTTGTAGTTTCTTTAGGATCTTCGAGTAAGATGTCAAGTACCGCAAAGTTAATGAAAGGAACTCTCCAGTCTTCGCTGATGACGTTGATTTCAGTTGAATTGCTGAACTCAATGTTTGAATTATTTTTGATGCAGAATAATTCTCTATTAGTAATAACAATCATCTATTGTCTTCTGACTGGAATTGCCAATACTGCTGTAAGATTGGCCAATGCATCAGCTTCGGTATTACATGCTCGACGTACATGCTCAATGAAAAATCCTTTGAACGATGAAGCCATTCTAACTGCTACCTCATGATATAGGACAAGATCTTGATGTCGAACCTCATATGTTTCTCTGACCCGATTGATAATTAGTTTAGAGTCTCTATACACCTCGAGATATTCAATATCTAAGTGTTTAGCTAATTAGAGGCCAATGAGCATGGCATTATATTCGGCCACATTGTTAGTGTCACGTCCCGCTCCTATAGGAGCGATCGTCCTCGCTAAGGCGTGATATCGTACGAGCCTAGATTGTGCTCGAGCAAGGCGGGTTCCATAACGGCTGATTTTAGTGGCTGCGACGGGGTCGTCGCACAGAAGTTCCAAGCAGAGACATTGAATACGCCAGCAGAAATTTAGAACAAAATACAAGTCATTCAAAAGATACATTTTTATTGATATTGAAACAAGGATTACAATGGGATGCAATGCCAAGATTATAAGTCACTCAAGCTCACTCATCTCACATACAAGTCACTCAGCTCTCTCTCATCTCTCAATACAAGTCTTGAACCAGCAGATGCTTTGGAAGGCAACGTCCATACATTATGTCCCGTATAAGTCCAGACTCCATGCGGCCGCACGCTTCGAATCGCCAAGGACTCCGTACCTCGATACATCCAAACGAGCTCCGCGCCATGAGCTTCTACCTGTGCCTTTGCATGAAAACTATGTGGGTGTCAGTACTCAACTGTACTGGTGGAATGAGCTCCTCGCCCACCCATACAAAATCGACATGTTTAAATTACTTTGTGCAACTTAGTCCCTTGTATTATCTTTCTAGTCTTGCCTTAGAATCAGTTTTAGGACAGACGTCTAGGCATATTTTATGTCTAAAGACCATCCCGTGCTTGCAACAACAATGTCAACCCAATAATGTTAACCTATCAAGTCGTGCTTGCCTTTCGGCCCAAAATCAGAGACGCAACTACACAATGAGACTCCATTTCCGTGTGACCGTGCTACCTCCTTGAGGCAGTGCCTCGCCACTTACTGACTTACCCATACTTGTGTTATGACAGCGCGGCCGTGCCTCATATCTTGAGGTTGTGCCCTGCAACTCAAGATAACATAACCAAACTTGCCCCACGGTCCTTTCTAACTTAACCCGAGACCAACTCGACTTATGGAACTTGCGTGGACAACTCACAATCTCGACGCCACCCTCGTGCCGAGGCACGATGCATACGTTGTAGGCAAATCTTAGGCCCAAACTTTATGTTCTGACTGCACACACATACAACTAGACTCAATCCAAAGGCACACACGCGGATTGCCGCCCGTGCCGACCCATCTATATGAACTGGTCACTGGCCCAAGCCATTTTGGACATAGCCTGGTAGCCGGCGGCCCCTACAACGCGAGTAGCTAACTCCGAAGCAAGTCTTCGCACTACCGGTTGCTGCCTAGTAGACGGAAGCTGCCTTACAAACGCGAGTAGCGGGCTTCGAAGCAAGACCCCAATCTATCGGCTTCTTTTTACCCAGCTCGGCTATCCCCGTTTCTTCCATGGCCGGATCGGTCCCTTGGCACAGGCTTTCCGATCCGAAGAAACGGTAAAAACACCCCTTGTCGACAAGTAGTCTAGGACCACGCACCTACGACAACATCTAGACACGTAAATGCAAGGTCTAATTTATGGAACAACTCAACCAAACTTAGCAAACCGTGCTTTGAAATCACACTTCTCTTGCAGCGCCCAAACCAGGGTTGCCTCGGCGACTGACTTACAGTCCCGCCACATTTCTTCTCGATGACTGACCATCGCTCAAGCTTAACATTCTTTGAACTCAGGGAACGGCTACCGTATAGCCTTCCCACTTTAACTTGAACATAACGTATTTCTTAAGTACCATAGACCGTGGCTAACTTTTCATAGTGCCGACCGTGGCTCGTGCCTTAAACCGACTTACATTCTACGCGACGCTATGGCCCAAGTCATACTTCATATGACGGGCCTTGAGATCGTGGGACTAAGTAACTTGACGACCGCCGAAAGAGCGGGACAGTGCTTGGAATGACTTAGGTCGACCGGTATAACTTTGCCTAACTTACTCAAACCTACAACTTAACCCGAGGGACGAGCAAAGGCTATGCCAAGCCTTGCATCGTGCAGGCGTGCATGCTTTATCGAGCATTTATGTGGACGACGCCTATGACTTAGGCTAATTCATGGTTTTGTATCGAAGACCAACATTCCTCCTCCCAAGCCGCGGGACGAAGGACCGAGTGTCGTTTTCAAAGCCACAGTGCAACAATCCTAAGCCGACTGTGGGACCTTTTTTCATGTTCTAACTCCATCGACCCAATATGAGAATATTTCCTTAGCTATGTGGATTTGTCTCTTTTATTATCAAGCCTACTTGTGCATTTGAAAACTTTCAATTTACTATGTGAAGGCTAAGATGAGGCAAGTTTACCGAAACTACCGCACCTGAGCGAGGAGTTGCCTTGACCGAACGGGCCTTCAAGCAGCCGTTGCAAAGCTAAGTTCGAACGTCGTCGGCGTTTTGATTCCTCCGATTGACTGAGCGGGACGGGGCACTACAGTTAGAGCATGATTCATCCAAGGAATAAGCTCTTTGAATAGCTAATCCTTCCTGTGATATAAGGATAATTCTAACTCCTGCGATAATGGCTCCTTTTGGTCCGATTCTGGATGTCCCATCAAAGAATAGACGCCAGACAAGAATTTCTTCTGAAATCATGTTAGATTTTAAAGTTTTGTCAGGAATCTCATCATAGAGTTTAGACGTTTCGGGAATTGGATAAGCCGCTAGGAAGTCAGCAAGGGCTTGACCCTTAACAAACTTTTGAGGAACATAAACCATATCATATTGAGCTAATAATATGGCCCACGTAGCAAGCCTGGAATTGAGTGAACTGGGATTCTTCATCAAGATCCGGAGAGGGTTAACTCTGAAAATAACATGAATAATTTGGCCGCTGATGTAGTGTCTCGTCTTTTGAACAGCAAACATCAAATCTAGACATTCTTTTTCTACTGGGCTATATCGATGTTCAGCCCCGATCATTGTGCGGCTAAGATAATAGATAGCTTGCTCATGACCTTCTTTGTTCTTCTGAGCTAGTAATGCACCTAACGAATGATCCATCACTCGAACATACATCAATAAGGGTATTCCTGAGATTGGAGGTACTAAGACTGGTAGGTTAATTAAGTACCGCTTTATGTCTTCAAATGCTTACTGGCATTTTTTAGTCCAAATGAAAGACACACCTTTCTTCATCAATTGAGTGAATGGTCTGCAACGTCCAGACAGATTCGAAATAAATCTCCTGATGTAAGCAAGCCGACCCTGAAATCTGTAGGAACAAATTTGTAAAGTAAAATACTCTAGAGGGGGTGAACAGAGTAGGCAGCAAAATATAGCTAATTTAAAAAGTTAGCAGGAACATCACAAAGAAATATATATATTACAAGTAAATAACTATAAAAGTATAGATTAGAAAGCAAACGCAAAGACGACGATGTATACTGGTTTTCCTTTTGTGAGGACTAGTATAGTCGGAAGAACTCTAGCTTCCAATTGAATCCACTATTGGAATAAATAACAAGTTTTCATGCGAAGTCCTTGCAACTTCTACAAATACGAGCTTTGATTCGAAGTACTCGACCAACTTCAATTGTGAAGAGTCTTTCTTCAATCAAGCCTCTAATTACAATTGCTCTGAAGCTTCTAGACCGTACCGCACTCGCAAATCGACTAGAGGATTGTAACTGGCTTGGAATTTGAAAAATAAAACTTAGAACTCTTTGGAATAGAACAGTAGGCTTTAGGGAGAAGAGATGAAAGTAAATCGTTGTGTTGAAATGGTCAAAATCCTTCTTTATTTATATTTTTCCAAAGGCAGAACTCTGGCAGAATTCGGGCAGAATTCGGACAGAACTCTATGAGAAAATCTCGTAAAAATTCGTAACTACAGGGAGACCAAGTTTTCAAACGTTCAAAACACAACGGCCACTAACCGAACTCTGGCCGAACTCTGGCCGAGTTCTGTCAGGGTTTAGTCAGGATTTTTGTAAATTGATTTTGGTCTTTTTGAAATTCTTTTAAGCAGTTAGGAGATTTTTGTAAATAGGGGTTATTGTTCAAAACATGGAATATTTTTAAAAAATATTTTTAGGGTATCCTATTTGCCAGTACAATCGGTGTACAATGTATTCCTAGACTCAATAAAAAATAAAAATTACATTGCATACAGAAAATACAGACTCGAGTGGCAAACACAGCTTCGGTCTTGAACAGATCGGATAGTTATTCTTTGGCAGTGTCTAATAGTCCAAAACATATTTAAGTAGCCCGTATATCGAGACAGAGTTTGATCAATTATTAAAATCAGGTTTGACCATGACCAATGGGCCAACAATCTTCCCTATTTTGATAATTGACAAACCTTGACCGATATAACATCTTTGATCGATAAGATTTAAAAAATGATCAAAATTGTAAATTGTACTGTATCCTGAAAAATGTTCCGCTATCCTGCAATAAATGTTAGATACTATTTCTCCTCCGTTGTCACTTAGCAAACTAATTGTAAAGAGAGAAGCTCCCCTACAATATATGCATAAGAAACAATCGTTGAATAAATATAAACAAAGTAGAAAAACAACATTTCACAGGCAGTTAATATTGAAGCATAAAGAGATAGTGCTACGAAAAATAAGGAATAATGCTAAACTGAATAAAAATATGCTAAAGTAAGCATAAAATATGTTCACATAATATCATCTCAGACAAACACAATCTCAGTGCAAAAAAAAAAAGAATAGAGTACTAATGATATCTTAGAATGTCAGAGCATTTTCAAGCAACAAAGACATAATCAAAAGTTTTAAAAAGTGATCATCTAGACAAAATGCAGTACGTCTAGATCACAAATCCTTTCATCATCATTATCTGCAGTGCCAGCACGTCCACCATATCCGGATGGACCAGCTCCAGAAGTGCCAGCTCTAGAGGTGTGTGGAGTAGCACCCGAACCACGGTACCAATCATAAGCGTTATCGGGCTGGAAGAGAGTATGTACCGCCTCATCCTCATAGCAGTAATCGGAGACAGCTGGATCTCGGAGAAAAAAATTGGAAGAATGTCCAGTCTGAGCATATCGGAGATCAGCAAAGGAGTTGGCTAGTGCCTGAAACCGAGTCACATCACGAAACTCGTATTCCCTGGATGTGTCAGTGATGAATGTCCGGAGATTAGAAAGGTGCTGATAGATACCCTCAAAATACATAGGATAATCCTGATGAGGTGGAACAGGTGTGTAGGATGTGGAAAATTATGACACGCTGTCATTTTTCATCCATACGCTTAAAGACAGATGACAGTTGAAGCCATACGCTCAATTCAGGGTTGTACGCTCATTCAAAAGCCATACGCTCAGTAAATATTTTATTATTTACTGAAGTGACAGCACAGCATATGTTTAAATGAGGAATGAATCTGACACTTCATCTTTCGTGCAAAGACAGCTGTCACGAGAAAAGTAACCGTCGTATAGGTTTTCGAAGAGTCGGTTTTGTCTTTTACGAGGACAACTCAGCAGCCTTCATAAATACAAAAGCCATCATTACTGTCAGTTTTGACAGTCTGTCAGCCGTCAAATCCGCAGTCACGACGCTCGAGACGATTTTGTCAGTTATGAGAAGATATGGTGTACCAAAGAAGATTGATGATAGCCACGTGGCCACTTCTCCAGTGAGCGTATCGACCTCACATGACTCCTTCTTCACACAGTCAAGTGAGCGTATGGACCTCACATGATTCCTTGCTAAACAAGCGAGCGTATGACCTCACATGACTCCTTGCCCATAAAGTGAGCGTATGGATTTCATATGGCACTACGCTGTCCAAGTCAGCGTATAAACTCTCCTTCAACAAGGCAGCGTATTACAGCAACCATATCCAGGATTATAGTCAACACACGTTCTCACGTGTCCTGTACCAGTTATCCACTTCTCTAGAAGTTATGCAACGTGGCATCCAGGCCATCAATCTCTCCTGAACATGCTCCACTACTTTCAACCGCACGCTAATGTGTCTCCATCAGAATTCGTCACGCGTCCCTGCAGTTATGCACACGTCAAGTAACTACCTGAGCGTATGCTTAAGGACAGTTATCCTGAACTCTATAAAAAAGAGTTTCTTCACATTCATCAGAGACTACAGGTCATTTTCAGAGAGAACAGAGAGATTGCCCAGTTGCTGTCCAAGTTCTTCAAAGTTCGAGTTTTCTTCATCGCATCGTCCAAGGGATAAAGTAATCGTCTTCTAGATTAGATTCCTACAGTTGCATGAACATAATGTCGTTCCTTCAACCCTTCATCAGTGCTTCAAATATGTTGATGATAATGGAGAGGTTCAAAAAGAAGTGGCAGATCTTTACCCATTCAAAGGAGTCGAAGCTTACTTCAATGACGCTCGTATGTACAAAGATGAATACTCGAAATTCTTGCAAGCTATGGATAATGAAGATGAGACATCCAAAGTTGACACTTTTGTTATTCCTGTAAAAGGGCGTATCACTCCTCCGCAGTCTGTTAGATCATCCGAAGAAGGCTCACTGATAATTCCGGTCAGTGGACGTACTACTTCATCATCTGCCCAGGGCTCACTGATAATTCCTGTCAGTGGACGCACTACTGCACCATCTTCCCAAGATTCACAAAATTCGCTGATCATTCCTGTCAGTGGACTCATCACTCCCCCTCCATCTTCTCAGGCTAGATCAGATACTCTAGTCATTCCAGTCAGTGGACGCATTACTTATCCACGGTCTTCTCCAAGGAAGCTCACCTCTTCTGAGCCTTTTGTTATCGATCTTAATCGAAACAAAAATTCTAACTGTTCTTCTTCTTCCCCCTTTGTCATTAATTTGACTAAGTCTGATAAGGCTCAGCCTTCTGTTGTAAATACAGCATCTAGTATTAATGAAGCATCTCCTTTGCAGTATATTGATGTTTGTGGTTATGTACAAAGTTATTTACAATTGCTAAATAGCTTAGAGCCACTAACTATAGGGGTTGTTCAAGCTCTTCATACAGACGTATCATTAGATTATATACAGAAATCATACTTTGTGGTCCCCAGTCGAAAGAAGGGAGAAAATCCAATATTTTTCTATAAAGGACCTCAGAATCCTCCTAATCTAGAGGAGGATGATATAAATGACGATACTGGAAGATTACAGCTACGTCGCTACAGTCAGCAATCCAAAAATATCATCAAGAATATGGGTTATGACTTTAGAACCAGTCTCAATAATGGGAAAGGAAGAAGAATGTCTGTTCGAATTCCTCCATTAAAGTACGGAAGGACAAAATGTGGTTTAGGTTACATTGCTCTTACTTCCTTTATCAACATAGTCCATGAAGAGTCAAAATTCAATAAAGACGAACAATCTGAAGATGAACGATCTGAGTCTTCTGATTTTCTCTCTTGGGATTCTGACACGAGTGTTGGCGATCTTCATCGCTCTATTCTATCCATCAATATGGTCTCTGTTGATGGCCCACAAGAAAATGATGAAGATGAGGATGATTTTGAAATATCACCCGAATCAGAACAATGGGCTCAAAGATTAGATGATCAATGGAAATTCAGGTTCGAGCAGAGGGAACCTCCTACCGAAGATAAACTGATCCAAATTGATGTTGGTGAAGAATGTTCTCCTAAACCAATATTCATCAGTGAAAGTCTTTCAGAAACAGATAAGCAAGACATGATCAAGCTTATTCGTGATTATATCGATGTCTTCGCCTGGAGCTACGAGGATATGCCAGGACTAGATCCGAAGATCGCAATGCACAAACTCAATATCATGCCAAATGCTAAACCGGTCAAACAGCAACAGCGACGATTTCGTCCAGACATTATGGATGCAATTGAAGCGGAAGTCAACAAGCTTATGGCTTCTGGATTTATTCGAGAGGAACAACATCCTGACTGGGTGGCTAACATCGTTCCTGTCCTTAAAAAGACTGGCAAGATCCGAGTCTGTATAGACTTTCGCGATCTCAATGCAGCTTGTCCTAAAGACGAGTTTTCTCTTCCAATTACTGATGTTATGATCGACAATACATGTGGTTTCGAACGAATGTCATTTATGGATGGGTATTCAGGATACAACCAAATCAAAATGTTTCCGGATGATGAAAAACATACTTCCTTCAGAACGCCGATCGGTACATACTGTTATACAGTGATGCCGTTTGGTCTCAAGAATGCAGGAGCAACATATCAGCGAGCAATGAGCACTATATTTCGCGAACATCTCCGAAAAATAGTCGAATGCTATGTTGATGATATTGCAGTCAAAAGTCGACGAAAGGAGGATCATATCCAAGATTTGAAGACTATCTTTGATTTAATGCGTCAGCATCAACTTAAAATGAACCCTACTAAGTCCTTCCTGGGCGTCTCTAGTGGTAAATTTCTCGGCTTCGTCATTACCGCTAAAGGTATACACGTGGATCCCGAGAAGATCAAAGCCATTCAAGAGATGCGTCCTCCACGCACCTTAAAAGAGCTACGAGGATTTCAAGGAAGAATTGCTTATATCAGGAGATTCATTTCCAACTTATCAGGACGCTGCAGACCATTCAACAAACTTCTGAAGAAAGGTGTATCTTTCATCTGGAACGAAGAATGTCAAAAAGCATTTGATGACATCAAACAGTACCTCATGAACCCTCCAGTTTTGGTACCTCCCGTCTCGGGAATACCATTTCTTCTATATGTTCGAGCTATGGATCATTCTCTTGGTGCATTACTCGCCCAGAAAAATAAAGATGGTCATGAACAGGCCATTTATTATCTCAGTCGCATAATGACAGGCGCTGAACCGCGTTATTCTCCAATCGAGAAAGAATGTCTAGCATTAATGTTTGCTGTTCAGAAAACGCGACATTATATTATCGGTCAAACGATTCATGTCATTTCCAGAGTGAATCCCATCAGGATTATGATGAAGAAACCTGGTATTCTCAACTCCAGACTAGCTAATTGGGAAATCTTGTTAGCCCAATATGACATGCATTATATTCCTCAGAAGTCAGTTAAAGGACAGGCTCTTGCTGATTTTCTAGCAGCTCATGCAGTCCCAGAAGATTCTAAATTATATGATGAGATTTCCGATGAAGTTCTGGATTCAAATCTGGTTTCTGAAGAAGTTCCTACCTGGCGTCTATTCTTTGATGGAGCATCTAGAATAGGTCCTAACGGCGATATTGTCGCCGGAGTTGGAATTGTTCTTGTATCCCCAGAGGGATTAACTATTCAGAGGGCTTATTCTCTGGATCAATCATGTTCAAATAATGTTGCAGAATACAATACGTTGCTCATTGGTCTTCAACTCGCTAAATATCTGGATGTTCAATATTTAGAAGTTTATGGAGACTCTAAGCTTATCATCAATCAGATCAGAGGAACGCATGAAGTTCGTCATCAAGATTTGATACCTTATCATCGAATAGCACTCTCTATGGCCTCCTCCTTTGAAGGTTTCTTTATCGAACATGTTCGACGAGCCTATAATGCAGAAGCTGATGCTTTGGCTAATCTTGCTGCTGTATTAGCCATACCAATCAGACGTCAGCAAGTGATAGTGGTTTATAACCGAGAACTATTCTGCGTTGAAAATAATCTGGCTTTGGCTTTTCCCCATAATCCAGACGAAGATTCTCTCAACTTTGATACTGAATTAAAATTTGACAAAGTGTCCTTGTCTTCTTCCGATTCTACTATGGAATATGTCTTTTCTAACAAAATAGACACCGTAACTGAAGACTGGAGACGTCCATTTCTGGACTTTGTGTTGTATGACATACTTCCTGATAACCCGAGTGAAGCAGCATCTATCCGGCGCCGGTCTCTCAGATTCTTTTATAATCATACTACGAAGACACTATATCGTCGAGCCTATGATGGTCTTCTCCTTCGATGCATCGCTGGTGAAGAAGCACAACAGATAATCCGTGAAGCACATGATGGCGTCTGCGGAGCTCACCAGCCAGGTCCAAAACTTCAAGATCGTATTCGACGTATGGGTTATTATTGGCCCACGATGGTAGCTGATACCATTCAATATGCTCGGAAATGTAAAGCCTGTCAAATTCATGCAGACTTTATCCATCAACCATCGGAGTTCTTACACCCAACAGCGGCATCATGGCCCTTTGAAGCTTGGGGCATGGACGTCATCGGTCCTATCAATCCACCATCATCAAAAGGACATCGGTTTATTCTAGCAATAACTGATTACTTTTCTAAATGGGCTGAAGCAATCCCGTTATCTGAAGTCAAGACTTCTAATGTTATCAACTTTGTCAAACATCATGTCATCTATCGATTTGGTGTTCCTCGGCGTATTATCCATGATAATGGACCACAGTTCGTCAGCCAAAAATTTACTCGATTCTGTGATGATCATCGGATTAATAATCTGGCTTCTACAGCATATAATCCAGCAGCCAATGGACTAGCAGAGGCTTTCAACAAAACAATCATCAAACTCTTGAAAAAGTTTGTTTCTTCCAATAAACGTAACTGGAGTGAGAAGCTTGGTGAATGTTTATGGGCTTATCGTACCACAGTTCGCAATGCGACCGGATGTACGCCTTTCTCTTTGGTGTATGGGTGTGAAGCTGTTCTTCCTCTCGAGATACAAATTCCTTCTCTGAGAATTGCAATCTCCAATGAACTTACAACAGAAAACAATGATCGACTTCGACTTCAAGAGTTGGAAGCTCTAGATGAAAAACGATTGTATGCGCAACAAAATATCGAGCTATATCAAGCCCGAATCTCAAAAGCTTTTAATCGGAAAGTCAAAGTCAGAACATATCAAAAGGGAGAATTGGTCCTTACTGTCAGACGTCCGATGACCATGACACATATGAGCAAAGGCAAATTTGACGCAAAATGGGAAGGCCCATTCGTAGTAAACAAAGTCTTCTCTAATGGAGCATATCAGCTTGCCTCTATGGACGGGAAAGTCACAATGATGCCTATCAATGGCAAATTCTTAAAGAAATATTATGTATAAATAATATTTTCGTTACTCCCCAGCAAGTGTAAAATCAAAAATTTATTCTTCTCTACAAAAGTTATTTCGATGTCATTATCCCCAGCGGAAACTGATATTCTACCATGTATCATTTTCCCAGAGAATTTGATATTTTGTCTTATTAGATTCCCAGTGGATTTAATAAAGATCTTGTATAGAAAATCATGTCCATATCACCTCTGAATTTTCTATCTCAGTATGTACCATATTCTATGAAAATGATATCTCGTCCTTTTGATTTTTGAGTCTAAAAGATCAGTGAATAAAGGCAAAATAATATAAAGCAGGAAGGATACATCATAAACAAAGTTTCCTTAAACAGAGTTTATTTGAGACAAATTCTTCAAGAAGTACATCATCATGGAAGATCACTGGTATCCCTTTCGTACTTGGGACGAGGACCACATACATAATTAGCAAAAGAATTGAATACATCATTTCCTGACCGCACCAAGAACTGACAGGCAGCCAGCCTCATTGCTTCTTCTTCTTCGGTTTCTCCTTGTTCGACCAAGAAATCCAAGATATCTTTCGGCAGCTTGGGAGCAGACGAGCTTTCTCCCGTCTCCTTCTTTTGTGGAGTCGAGTGCTCTTTAGCATTTTCATCGACTTTGGAGACGACTTCGGTTTTCTTCGTGTTCTCTTCGGAAGACATTTTGAATAAAGGAGAATAATGTGTGATCCTTCTACTCAAAGAGATGCTCTATTTATAGGCATATATTTGCCAGAATTAAAGGAACGTGTCTTTTCCTGATATTCATTCATTAATACTTGACGGTTCATCCGTGCATTTATTATATTCATCCGATGGTTCGTCTGTTCATAATCTTCTATCGATTGGAATTCGTTATCTTTCACATTTTCATAACCTTTGACCTCTGTATAAATACAAATCTGACTTTCTTTTTTGAGTCTTTACATCCTATCACGTCCATATTACCTCTGATGGTATTGTACACTCTAAAAACAGAAATCAAGATTTCTATTTATCATGTTCTTTTTACATCCAGAGAGATACAAAATTACTTCAGATAAAGAAGATTTATCATTTCCATTATCATATTTTCATAAAAAGTCTATTACATTTCTTAGACTTTCCTACAAATCATAATGGAAATCTATTACAAATCTTGGATTTTCATTCTATATACAACTGAGATCTATTTCTTCTTGGATCTTCTCTGGCAATCTCGTTGTTTGTGGCAATTCCTGGGTGTCCAGCAGGAATCAAACTCTGGTCTTATCTCTCAGACGAGAGGAGAACCACAGAGTATGGCAACACGATGGCGTGTTGCTGCCAATACAGCGCGTGGAGGAACGGCGGCACCTCAAGCAGATAGGAATGTATCCAAACCTTGGGATACAATTCCTAGTTCTGCCGTGAAAGGAACTCTACTACCCGATTTCTCGGGGTAGAGTTGACTCCACCATCCAACTCTCGTGTATAAAGGCTCTTCCTACCATCTGAGGAAGACCCTTCTATCTCACGAAGAGTTCTGAGTTGTCTGATATACGCGTCAAAAGCGTATGAGCTCCCTGATGTAGATGTCAGAAGAACATTGTCCACAGCATCCATATCACCAATGCCAGTTCTGAAGAAGGTTTTCAGCCAAAATTCTGCAAGAAACAGTAAAGAAAAATCAGTTAACAGAAACTGGCCAAGCAAAGACAGATGCATTCTGTTCATTTCGGGAAGATGAATTTGTCCTTAGCAAACAAAAATTTCGATGCGTGTATATTGAACTTACCGCTGAGTTTGCTGCTAAGGATTGACAGATCCATGTCTGGTAGCGTGCACAGAGATTTGACATCAGACAACATGGCTTTCCTATTTTCTTCTCATAGAAAATTCATTCTCAGAAGAGAGGAAGAAGAATGGAAAGATGAGTTTGCGTGGAGTTCATCCATCTATTTAAAAGGGTCAAGTGCAGGTCTATTCTTGGAAAGGATCCGCATGAATAGCACTCGTAAACGTGGAATGAATGACACGTGTACTTTGGAAACCAGCACAGCCTTGGAAATATTCAAAGAGTGCTTTCCACAACATTGGAAGATAGCGTAACTTACGGGCTATTTATTGGTGCACGCTATTCATTGGCGTACGTTATTTAGCGTAAATCACAATGTTAAAGGACAGCGTAATTTATAGCGTAACATACGCTGATACACGCTATTCAGTGGAATTCACAAAACATTGGAAAATAGCGTAATATACGCTATTTCATTGGCATACGCTATCTAGCGTAACTTACAACTTGGAAGACGGCGTATTCTACAGTTATTTATCGGTGCATGTTAGTTTTCAACACAAAATTATACTAAACAGAGAATTCTTGAATATTCATTAAAGGCACTGATGGCCTTACAAAACAAAAAGAGAGAGGGAAAGAAAGGGGTGCAACAAAGTCACGCTCTATTTTCCAGAGCGAATAAGCTTGACGCCTAACTCTTCTACACTTTGGACCCCCATGCGGTGTAACAGAGCAACGAACATTTTACGCTTCTCTGCGAGGCTCTGCCCATCAGAAGAAGAGGAGCCGTCCAGACCAAAGTAGCCCAAGAAATTCTTGGCTAAATGCATAGGGTCGTCCTTGAGCTCGATGACGACAGGTTCGGGTTCTTGGCCCCCAAAAGTGGGGTCACCATGGGAACAGAATCCCAACTTACGTGCCTCTTCTTCAGCAGCTTCCTTTGGAGTCATGGTTTCAAAAGATGAAAGTCAAAAATTGAATTCTCTCGGTTTATATAATAGAGCTTGCTGGCTGTTCATATTCTTCCATCAGATTCAATCAATCTCGAAAAATGAAGAGTATTCATGACATTTAATGAACTCATGCCAGCGTGTCAGGACTCATTCCCACTTTCTGTTCAAAGTAATTTCGAACTTTTGAAACTCATAAAGTTCGAAAACTTTGAAGGGGGTCTTGTAGGATGTGGAAAATTATGATACGCTGTCATTTTTCATCCATACGCTTAAAGACAGATGATAGTTGAAGCCATACGCTCAATTCAGGGTTGTACGCTCATTCAAAAGCCATACGCTCAGTAAATATTTTATTATTTACTGAAGTGACAGCACAGCATATGTTTAAATGAGGAATGAATCTGACACTTCATCTTTCGTGCAAAGACAGCTGTCACGAGAAAAGTAACCGTCGTATAGGTTTTCGAAGAGTCGGTTTTGTCTTTTACGAGGACAACTCAGCAGCCTTCATAAATACAAAAGCCATCATTACTGTCAGTTTTGACAGTCTGTCAGCCGTCAAATCCGCAGTCACGACGCTCGAGAAGATTTTGTCAGTTATGGAAAGATATGGTGTACCAAAGAAGATTGATGATAGCCACGTGGCCACTTCTCCAGTGAGCGTATCGACCTCACATGACTCCTTCTTCACACAGTCAAGTGAGCGTATGGACCTCACATGATTCCTTGCTAAACAAGCGAGCGTATGACCTCACATGACTCCTTGCCCATAAAGTGAGCGTATGGATTTCATATGGCACTACGCTGTCCAAGTCAGCGTATAAACTCTCCTTCAACAAGGCAGCGTATTACAGCAACCATATCCAGGATTATAGTCAACACACGTTCTCACGTGTCCTGTACCAGTTATCCACTTCTCTAGAAGTTATGCAACGTGGCATCCAGGCCATCAATCTCTCCTGAACATGCTCCACTACTTTCAACGCACGCTAATGTGTCTCCATCAGAATTCGCCACGCGTCCCTGCAGTTATGCACACGTCAAGTAACTACCTGAGCGTATGCTTAAGGACAGTTATCCTGAACTCTATAAAAAAGAGTTTCTTCACATTCATCAGAGACTACAGGTCATTTTCAGAGAGAACAGAGAGATTGCCCAGTTGCTGTCCAAGTTCTTCAAAGTTCGAGTTTTCTTCATCGCATCGTCCAAGGGATAAAGTAATCGTCTTCTAGATTAGATTTCTACAGTTGTAATTTTCTCAGATACAAAATAAATAAAGTGAATTTATTTATGGAAAACAAGGTGTAGTAGGAGGTGCAGGAGGTGCGGCAACACTACAACGAGATAACTGGAGGTACTTGGGCTCAGGGTCCAGAGCACAAGTAGACAGATCGATGTCAAATCGTTGAAAGATGCGTGGAATGAACATCACATAAGAGAGATTTTGATCTCTTGCGCGTAATCGTCCCATCTTCTGGATAATAGTCTTGGGAATCGAAAATGGAATTCCCTTGATGATGTGGTAGAGGGCAGATAGTTCAAGATTTGTAACATCATCTTTTGAAGTAAATTTTGGAAGAATAGTGGAATAGATGATGCGATGTAACTTATAGTTAAACAAGTTCAAGTTTGCAGCCTTGAACTTTCCATAACGAACACGTGCACAAAGATCATTCTTGAAGCTGAGAAGAGTTGTACCATCGGAAAAATCGAAATTAGTGATATCATCGAACGGGGCACCTTCGTTAGGAAGACCTAAGATTTCCGCTAACAAGACATCATTGAACTCGATGTTAATACCTTTGACACGAGTCTTAACATCATAAGTGTGTCTAACACAAAGTTGCAATAAAACAATCTAATGACATTAGTAGCTATAGAAAATTTTTTGGTGACAAGTCGGTGTAACCCTAATGCCTCAAAGTAAGGACGGTGGTCAGGAAACGCACTCCACTTAATCGGGGCGCCAGTGCATATGTTGCACATGATAAAATTACCATACCATAGCAATGATAGGTCATGAGTTTTAAAATAAAATTTATTGTATGCACCGTCGGCCGATTGGACCGGGGAAAAGAGTGAATCCGCTGGTGGATTCGAAGATGATGCCTCTTCACTGGCATTGGTCTTCTTCCTCTTAGAAGGAGTGAATCCCTAAGGCATTTCTTCCAAAATTGAATTGAAACTAATAAACTTTGAAGGAGATGGAAGGTGAGAGTTATACCTTCCAAAATTTGAGTATGTTGTAGAGACTGGAATTCTTCGCACGAATCCAAAGTTTGGATGAAATCTCCAAGTGGATTGGGAGCAATGGATTAGAGAAATTCTAGGGTTTGGAGGAGCTCTCGGGCGGTAGCAGCAGTTTGGAGAGGATTTTGGAAGAGATGATGAGGAGGGGCCCTCGGATTCTGACTTAAAAATATATACCACCAACAGAACTCGGGCCAAATTCGCCTAGGGTTATTTTTGTAAAATTTAAAAAATAAATTTTTTGAAGGCCACCTTCATTTCATCATCCTCTTTCGATTATTTAGTTCTAAGTTTAGTAATTTTTAATTTCAATTAATATAATTAATATTTATTTTACAAATTAAATTTTGTTACACAGCGACTGTTTCAGATTAGCTGTAGGGGTACTGTCCCAGCTAACGAGAGTTCACCGAAGAACAATTAAATACCGCTTCGCTTTGACCGTAGTCGTGGTAACAGACAGACCCTTTGTAGGTTTGTTTCAAAAACAGTTTTTGAGTATCAAAAAAATAATTGTACAAAACAAAATTAATAAATATTATTGACATCTAAAATTCTTAATTCTCGACGTAAATAATTGAAACGATCTTCCGCTAGAGGTTTTGTGAAGATGTCAGCTAATTGATTCTCTGTGTCTATGTATACAAGGTTTATATCTCCATTTTGTTGACGATCTATAAGAAAATGATGTCGAATATCGATATGTTTAGTGCGAGAGTGACATACTGGATTCTTAGTGAAATTGATAGTGCTAGTGTTATCACAAAAAATAGATATGTGTGTGTATAGTAGGCCAAAGTCTTCTAAGGTTTGCTTCATCTACAAAATTTGTGCACAACAACGTCCTGCGGTGATATACTCAGCCTCAGTTGTTGATAATACGATAGAATTTTAT